>JAZKJV010009975.1:0-600000 GCA_037367405.1 Ottelia alismoides
TATACCAAATAAAAATAAAATACTAAAATATACAAGTAAAATACCTATAAAGGGTATAAAAGTAAACTTGTAAAAATATACCTCATAAAAATAAATAAAAATTACCATAAAATAATTTATAAAATTACAAACATTTTTTATTTTAAAACCAAAAATCAAATAATTCATTTCCTATTTTTTATTTATTTTAGAAAACATTTTTTTAGGTTTTTCCTGGTTGGTCCACGTGGACCAACCAGGGGGGTTAGACTGTTGACCGAAGTCAACAGTCTGTGTAACGACCCCGTTTCCTGGGTCGTCGGATCCTCCCATATCCGGATCTGGTTACTCAGCAATAATTTATTCAGCAATCACAAACTAACATTCAGAAATATACTGCAAATAAAAATACTCGGAAGAAAGTATTTCAACACTTTTCCATTCACAAAATAAAGTTTAGAGGATACATTGTCCCACTATAACCATTACATGTACATCAGCTTGAAAGGAAAATATACAAAAGATTACTAACTACCTTAAAGAGTAAAGCTACTGTGGCTGGCTGGATGTCTAGTATGTAAGCCGGATGAATTTTTAAAGTCCTTGCTATGGCTCACCGATACCTGTTGGGTTTTCCATAAATCATAGGATAAAAATTAGCGAATGCTAAGTAACGAAGAAGAGAAAAGCAAATAAATTGTGTAATTTTTTTCAAAACTTGATATCACAAAATTTCATTCCTTTTTATTAATTTAAGTCCTATTCCTTTCTATTCCACATCAGGGATTAGTCCAGGGGAACCCCACCATTCTTGGACTCCGAAGCTGTGGATGCTTCGGGATTGGAGATTGTGTTGATCTTGGTAAGCTTATGCCGCCGCAGGTCGCCTCAACCAATCCTCCAATACTACCCTGACAATTTCCTTTTCTTTTATTAAACAGGGTCTCAACCCTCAGCCTGGAAAATCAAATGAGCACACCGTCCTCGAGGACTCGGTTGCTTAAAACCTCAGGCTAACATTTAATCATATAACCTAGCGGCTTTAAATACATGTTATCGTGACCCAGCCGCTATTGAACCACTCGTGCCTCCACATGACACGACCACATCTTCCGTCGTTCCAACCCGAATATATTGGCTCCCGGTACCACGCGTTGCAAAACATTCAATTTGTGCGCACTTATCATAACAGGGCAACCGTGTACCACCTAGGTAGGGAAATGCCAATACGGGTTCCTTCCGACAACCTACAGGTTGCATGCCCGACCTGTAGTACTACTCCCAGTCATCCTTATCGTGACACATGATCCTTTTCAGGATCCAACTCAAATCACACCAATTCACATGATGTAATTCTTTCGTTAAGTCTTTGATTTGCATAAACCGCAATACTTGGCATCGACTCACATATATATTATTCATAACCATATGTACTCGTATTTATACATATTTTAACTCCCAAACCCTAACTTTCAAAGCCAACGCATCAATTTGATGCTTAAACCTTATTTTAGTGGGAATCACAAAGCAATTCTTCAGACTTTCTCAAAAATAGCCAAAAATAGGGTTCTTCATAGCAAAGAACACAAAATCAAGAATTTCAATAATTTCGTATGAAAACCCAACAGCAAAAAGAAGGATTTCGTTACCTAATCGAGCTCTCTCTCGTGTATGCAAGGCTTTATCGTGTTTTGTTTTTAGAAAGGCTAATTTAAGGCTCCTGAAAAGATCGAATTTCATTTTTCGTATCAAAACGCTAAGAACATGTTAAGAACGCGAAGAACGAACGAAGAACGCGAAGAACGCGAAGAACACGAAGAACGTAAAGAACATATTTTCTCTTAGAAATTCGGCAGAGTTTCCCCTTATATCGGGATATATTTCTCGGAAAATTTCGGCAGAGTTTCCCCTTATATCGGGATATATTTCTCGGAAAATTTCAGCAGAGTTTCCCCTTATATCGGGACATATTTCTCGGAAAATTTCGGCAGAGTTTCCCCTTATATCGGGACATATTTCAAAATAAAAACGAAAAGAATTTCCTCTATAAAATCAATCAAGAGGAAAATAACAATGAAACTGAAAGAATATACTCAACAACAAGAGATGAAGAACTGGTAGACACCACACATCTTAGGTGAGTGAACGTGTGACGAATCACAGGGTCACTGACGTGCACAGCCGCCCGCACCTAAGTAGGGTATTACACAGATTTCTCCATCGAAATAACTATAAAAGCATAATACGAAGAATAAAACATAATCGATGGAGAATCGGTAGACACCACGTGTCTTAGATGAGTGAACGTGTGACGAATCACAGGGTCACTGACGTGCATAGCCGCCCGCACCTAAGTAGGGCGTTACACAGATTTCTCCTCGAACCACAACAGGAAAACGAATCGGAAAGAAATATAAATCAAAAATAAAACTTGGAAGAACAAGAGTATGAAAGCCTAGCTTACGAAGCAACTAAGAGAGGATCATACCTTTCTCCTCCTCGTTCTCCCGGCAGCGCTTCGCTAGCGCTCCTCCCTCGCCTCCCACTCCTCCTCCCAACCTCTCGACCCTAGCCCTTGGGGTGGTGGTGGTAGTGTAAGTTGTAGAGAATGAATGGGTAGGGGGGTCTATTTATAGGCCCCAGAAAACCGCTAACCATGGTAGAAAACCATGGTTTAGACCTTAACCATGGTTTAGCGGCCCATGGTTTTGGCCCATGGTTTTAGCCAAAACTTATCCCAAACTTGGAGCTTAAGTTAGAACATTCTAGAGGATTCTAGATTCGCTAATGACGCTTAATTAACACTAATCGTGGTTAACTTTCACTAATCGCGATTTAACTTTCGCGGCTTACGCATATCTTTTGTTAACTATTGATTAGTGTTTACTAATGATCATTAGCGGCTTTCAATCGTCATTAATTTCTTTAATCATGTTTAATTAGTCTTAATGACAGTCATTATGGATTAATGACATCTTAGCCTTTCTTCTCTTTCTTCCGAAATTCATAACAAATCGAAACGAAGTCCGATTCACACGAAACAAATTCTGCCGGTTTCCTCTTTACGAGCCGGATCTTATTATATAGGATCCGAGATATGCCAAGTTCAAGGCTTTACAATTATAACAACCTTAAAGGAAGTCTCGTCCTCGAGACTAGAAATGCAGGCATAACATCCTTAAAGAGGATTGAAACCATAACAACCTTAAAGAGAATGAACGTCATGTCATTTAAAATGAACATATACATAATACATAATTTTATCATTCAAACAAGTACGGGTATTTCTCTCTCATTTCTGCCTCAGGTTCCCATGTGGCTTCTTCAAACTCTTGGTTCCGCCATAATATTTTAACTAGAGGCACCTCTTTGTTTCTCAACTTCTTGATATCCCTTTCAAGTATTTGCACAGGTATCTCTTGGTATGTCAAATCTGGCTCAACATGTAAATCATCATAACTTATCTTATGCTCTGGATCCCTAATGTACTTTCTCAGATTTGATACATGAAATACATCATGTATTGCCGAAAGATGTGGAGGAAGTGCAAGTCTATAGGCAACTTTTCCAATCCGTTGAATAATTTCAAAGGGACCCACGAACCTGGGTGCTAACTTCCCACGCAAGCCAAACCTCTGAACACCCTTCATAGGTGATATTTTGAGAAATACAAAGTTGCCTACCTCAAATTCAAGGTCTCTTCTCCTGGTATCACTATAACTTTTCTGGCGACTCTGAGCAGTTAATAGTCTTTTTCTAGCAAGTTCTACAGCTTCCCGTGTCTCCTAAAGTCTATCTGAATCATAAAGGTTCTTTATTCCGACCTCTTGCCAACACAAAGGAGTTGTACACTTTCGTCCATATAGTGCTTCAAATGGTGCCATGCCAATACTTGTATGGTAACTATTATTGTAGGTGAATTCTACAAGAGGCAAATGTTTAATCCACGATCCCTTCCATTCTAAGGCACATGCTCGCAGCATATCCTCTAGTGTTTGAATCGTATGTTCTGACTGCCCATCTGTTTGTGGATGATATGTTGTACTCAAGCATAGTTGTGTACCTAAAGCTTTCATGAAGTTCTCCCAATAGTGTGAGGTGAATCGTGAATCTCGATCAGAAACTACTTCCTTCGGGATACCATGGAGGCGAATCACATGTGTAATATATAACTCAGCCAGCTGGTCTGGAGTGAAAGATAAGCTTATCGGAATGAAGTGTGCTACCTTTGTCAGACGATCTATTATAACCCAGATACTATCTTTACTACCAGTCGTCTGAGGTAAGCCAGTAACGAAATCCATGCAAATGCTTTCCCTTTTCCATTCAGGTATAGGGAGGGGTTGCAATAATCCCGGTGGCTTTTGGTGTGAAGCCTTTACCTGCTGGCAAGTGAAACATGAATTCACAAACTCAGCAACATCTTTCTTCATTCCTGGCCACCAAAAGTATGAATGAAGATCCTTATACATCTTCGTAATTCCTGGATGAATAGATAATCTAGAACAATGAGCTTCTCGTAAGATGTCTTTCCTTAGTTCAAGTGTGTTTGGTACACAAACTCTGTGATGATTATACAGTAAACCATCTTGTATCTGGAATCCCTCTATCTCATTCTTCTCAAGTTGTTGTTTTAAGTCTTTGAGGACTGGATCATCCTCCTGTCCTTTCTTTATTTTATCCCATATTTCTGGTTTGTATCGATGGGGAATAGTTATAGTATCAGCACTACTATCAAATGGTTTCCATTCACTTAACGTTGATAGTAAACCCCAGAAGTGGATAGCACTCACTAACCCGAGTGAATAAGTTCTTCTGCTAAGGGCATCTGCTACGACGTTCCCCTTACCAGGGTGGTAGGAGATAGTGCAATCATAGTCTTTCAGCAACTCTAGCCACCGTCTCTGTCTCATATTGAGTTCCTTCTGATCAAATAGATATTTCAAGCTTTTATGATCGGTGAAGATTTCAAAAGTAATACCATACAGGTAGTGTCTCCAAATCTTTAAAGCGAACACTACGGCAGCTAATTCAAGGTCATGTGTTGGGTAGTTCTTCTCATGTGTCCTGAGCTGTCGTGATGCATACGCAACTACCTTACCATGTTGCATAAGAACCGCCCCAAGTCCTTCTTTAGATGCGTCAGTGTACACTGTAAACCCTTCACTCCCGGAGGGTAGAGTAAGGATTGGTGCAGATGTTAGGCATTCTTTCAGTGTCTGAAAACTAGCTTCACATGTATCAGACCATAAGAATGGGACCTCCTTTTGAGTTAGTCTAGTCATTGGCAATGCTATCCGTGAAAAGTCCTTCACGAATCTTCTATAATATCCAGCTAAACCCATAAAAGATCGTATTTCTGTGGCAGTCTTCGGGCGTTCCCAACTCATCACCGCACTAACCTTTGTAGGATCAACTGATATACCTTCCCCAGAAATAACATGGCCTAAGAAAGATACTTCAGATAGCTAGAAGTCACATTTGCTATATTTAGCATACAGTTTGTTCTTCCTTAGAGTTTCAAGTGCCTTCCTGAGATGATGTTCATGCAGATACTTATCCTTTGAGTAAATAAGCACATCATCAATAAAGACTACTACAAAGTGATCTAAGAACTCCTTGAATACTCTATTCATGAGATCCATGAAGGCTGCTGGGGCATTTGTTAGTCCAAAAGGCATAACTAAGAATTCATAATGCCCGTATCTAGTCCGAAAAGCTGTCTTGGAAATATCTGTATCTTTAATTTTCAACTGATGGTATCCAGATCTTAAATCAATCTTGGAATACACAGTTGAACCTTGTAACTGATCAAAGAGATCATCTATTCTTGGCAGAGGATACTTGTTCTTTATTGTCCTCTTGTTTAGTTGTCTATAGTCAATGCACAACCGCATCGAGCCATCCTTTTTCCTAACAAATAAGACAGGTGCACCCCATGGTGAAGTACTAGGACGAATGAATCCTTTATCTAACAGTTCTTGCAATTGTACCTTTAACTCTCGTAACTCAGCTGGTGCCATCCTATACGGAGGGATAGAGATAGGCTGAGTATCAGGTATGAGAGAGATTTCAAATTCAATCTCTCGCTCAGGTGGTAATCCAGGTAGTTCCTCTGGAAATACATCAGTAAACTCGCACACTATAGGCACATCTTCTATCATTCTTTCTGACCCTGATGTAGTGGATACATAAGCTAAATAACCTTGGCACCCTTGCTCTAACAACTGTTGTGCCTTCAATGTAGAGATATATTTGATATTATCATTGGATGTCTTTCCAATGAACTGGAACTCTATCGAGTTAGGAAGGTGGAATGTTACTGTCTTCTGGAAACAGTCAAGACATGCATGATGCCTTTCTAACCAATCCATTCCTAGTATAAGATCAAAGTAATTCATTTCGATAAATAGCAGATAAGCAGGTGAGTGATGTCCTGCAATATGTCCCACACCTTTTTCTAAGATCTTCTTGAATTATAATTGACCTCCTGGTTCCAACTGAGATAATGGTTTTGTTCTTATATCGGAATCTTATCCTTACAGTAGGAATCAAATATTCTTCTTTGTTTTGGTGTTTCTACGAAGTGCCTCCTCCATCGCTCCTCTAACTGGAGTGTGAGCAACCAAATTCTATGGACCGATGGTATCTAGACTCTTTCTTACGAGGATGAATAGAACCCTCAAGACTATTATCTGTGGGTCTGGAGGACTTTGATCTCTCATAGTGGCGGAGTCTTCGCTTTAATGCCTATTACCTTTGATCCATCTCATGGGTCATCACTATCATAGCCGCTAATTGTCTAGACATGTCTTGATCTACCATGATCCTAGGATGAGTCAAGGTCAAAGGTCAGATCCTATATGTCATAGCATGATGTACGTAAGGGACAATGACTTGTGAATGGTACTGCAGTCATTTATTAAGATCAAAGGATCTTAATACAACCTTAGTTTCTGAATACCGCTCATAGTTATTAATTACTAAATAAGTTACTGGAGTAACCGAGCTCTGATACCGATCTGTAACGACCCCGTTTCCTGGGCCGTCGGATCCTCCCATATCCGGATCTGGTTACTCAGCAATAATTTATTCAGCAATCACAACTAACATTCAGAAATATACTGCAAATAAAAATACTCGGAAGAAAGTATTTCAAAACTTTTCCATTCACAAAATAAAGTTTAGAGGATACATTGTCCCACTATAACCATTACATGTACATCAGCTTGAAAGGAAAATATACAAAAGATTACTAACTACCTTAAAGAGTAAAGCTACTGTGGCTGGCTGGATGTCTAGTATGTAAGCCAGATGAATTTTTAAAGTCCTTGCTATGGCTCACCGATACCTGTTGGGTTTTCCATAAATCATAGGATAAAAATTAGCGAATGCTAAGTAACGAAGAAGAGAAAAGCAAATAAATTGTGTAATTTTTTTCAAAACTTGATATCACAAAATTTCATTCCTTTTTATTAATTTAAGTCATATTCCTTTCTATTCCACATCAGGGATTAGTCCAGGGGAACCCCACCATTCTTGGACTGCGAAGCTGTGGATGCTTCGGGATTGGAGATTGTGTTGATCTCGGTAAGCTTATGCCACCGCACGTCGCCTCAAGCAATCCTCCAATACTACCCTGACAATTTCCTTTTCTTTTATTAAACAGGGTCTCAACCCTCAGCCTGGAAAATCAAATGAGCACACCGTCCTCGAGGACTCGGTTGCTTAAAACCTCAGGCTAACATTTAATCATATAACCTAGCGGCTTTAAATACATGTTATCGTGACCCAGCCGCTATTGAACAACTCGTGCCTCCACATGACACGACCACATCTTCCGTCGTTCCAACCCGAATATATTGGCTCCCGGTACCACGCGTTGCAAAACATTCAATTTGTGCGCACTTATCATAACAGGGCAACCGTGTACCACCTAGGTAGGGAAATGCCAATACGGGTTCCTTTCGACAACCTACAGGTTGCATGCCCGACCTGTAGTACTACTCCCAGTCATCCTTATCGTGACACATGATCCTTTTCAGGATCCAACTCAAATCACACCAATTCACATGATGTAATTCTTTCGTTAAGTCTTTGATTTGCATAAACCGCAATACTTGGTATCGACTCACATATATATTATTCATAACCATATGTACTCGTATTTATACCTATTTTAACTCCCAAACCCTAACTTTCAAAGCCAACGCATCAATTTGATGCTTAAACCTTATTTTAGTGGGAATCACAAAGCAATTCTTCAGACTTTCTCAAAAATAGCCAAAATTAGGGTTCTTCATAGCAAAGAACACAAAATCAAGAATTTCAATAATTTTGTATGAAAACCCAACAGCAAAAAGAAGGATTTCGTTACCTAATCGAGCTCTCTCTCGTGTATGCAAGGCTTTATCGTGTTTTGTTTTTAGAAAGGCTAATTTAAGGCTCCTGAAAAGATCGAATTTCATTTTTCGTATCAAAACGCTAAGAACATGTTAAGAACGCGAAGAACGAACGAAGAACGCGAAGAACGCGAAGAACACGAAGAACGTCAAGAACATATTTTCTCTTAGAAATTCGGCAGAGTTTCCCCTTATATCGGGATATATTTCTCGGAAAATTTCGGCAGAGTTTACCCTTATATCGGGATATATTTCTCGGAAAATTTCAGCAGAGTTTCCCCTTATATCGGGACATATTTCTCGGAAAATTTCGGCAGAGTTTCCCCTTATATCGGGACATATTTCAAAATAAAAACGAAAAGCGTTTCCTCTATAAAATCAATCGAGAGGAAAATAACAATGAAACTGAAAGAATATACTCAACAACAAGAGATGAAGAACCGGTAGACACCACACATCTTAGGTGAGTGAACGTGTGACGAATCACAGGGTCACTGACGTGCACAGCCGCCCGCACCTAAGTAGGGTATTACACAGATTTCTCCATCGAAATAACTATAAAAGCATAATACGAAGAATAGAAACATAATCGATGGAGAATCGGTAGACACCACGTGTCTTAGATGAGTGAACGTATGACGAATCACAGGGTCACTGACGTGCATAGCCGCCCGCACCTAAGTAGGGTGTTACACAGATTTCTCCTCGAACCACAACAGGAAAACGAATCGGAAAGAAATATAAATCAAAAACAAAACTTGGAAGAACAAGAGTATGAAAGCCTAGCTTACGAAGCAACTAAGAGAGGATCATACCTTTCTCCTCCTCGTTCTCCCGGCAGCGCTTCGCTAGCGCTCCTCCCTCGCCTCCCACTCCTCCTCCCAACCTCTCGACCCTAGCCCTTGGTGTGGTGGTGGTAGTGTAAGTTGTAGAAAATGAATGGGTAGGGGGGGTCTATTTATAGGCCCCAGAAAACCATTAACCATGGTAGAAAACCATGGTTTAGACCTTAACCATGGTTTAGCGGCCCATGGTTTTGGCCCATGGTTTTAGCCAAAACTTATCCCAAACTTGGAGCTTAAGTTAGAACATTCTAGAGGATTCTAGATTCGCTAATGACGCTTAATTAACACTAATCGTGATTAACTTTCACTAATCGCGATTTAACTTACGCGGCTTATGCATATCTTTTGTTAACTATTGATTAGTGTTTACTAATGATCATTAGCGGCTTTCAATCGTCATTAATTTCTTTAATCATGTTTAATTAGTCTTAATGACAGTCATTATGGATTAATGACATCTTAGCCTTTCTTACTTCTCTTTCTTCCGAAATTCATAACAAATCGAAACGAAGTCCGATTCACACGAAACAAATTCTGCCGGTTTCCTCTTTACGAGCCGGATCTTATTATATAGGATCCGAGATATGCCAAGTTCAAGGCTTTATAGTCTGACCCTCATCCTGTAGCTTTGTCAGAAGGTGTTTTGACCTAGGTTTCTCGATTTTTTTGAGGATGCAGCGTATCTCCTTTCACAAATGTTTCTTCATAACTTTTGAAGCTCGGTTCTCCATGATACACGCCCAAGGGTCACCTTGGGGCGTGGATCATTGAAGCTATCACTGCACCTCGTCCTTCGTGTCACATCCGTCAACCCTACAAAACTCCTCCTTGATTTTCGATTTGATTTTGAACCGTGTTCATCCAGATCCTTCCCCCCTTGGACTCGCTCGAGCATCCTGGAGGTGACAGCTCCAGTTGGCCTTCTTCAAGGCGAAGGATCGTCGATCAATCTGGGCTTGTTCCACAACTCCGGCGAGCCTCGCCGTTGAGGTATCTTTAACCTCGGGCCATGTCCCTTGAGGTATCCATTTCCCTCTTTTCTTCCCTTCTTTTTATTCACTGTAATCCTAGCTACACGTTGGGATCTTAATCATTGCCGTCCACCCATCGATTCGCTCAATCGACGCCTCTCGTCGGAGAAAGCTCCGGCGAGCATCTCTATCACCGTGCGACCCTCGTTAGAACCTATTGGAGGTTGTGGCATTTTGCCCGCAGCCGCACCTAATTATTTTTGCAGGTCCTGAAGCCAACACGATCACCTGGAGGCATTTTTGGCCTCGCCGGAGATACCTGGGCCCCCTCTTCTTCTCCGACATCATGGGGGAGCCCAGGAGGTCGCCAGCCAGTTTTGAAGCCCCAGGCGTGGAGAGGACGATCCCAGGAAGCTTCTTGGGCATTTTGGAGCTTCAACTCACGACGGAGGTGGCCGATCGTGACCTGGGAAGCTCGCCTCGCGGCGGGTTCTTCCCTGTTCTTTGTCGACTCCTCCGAGCTGTCCGATCAACCCTCGTTCTTCTAGGCGTACAATAGCCGTAGGATCTCCACCCTCCTTGACCGTCAGATTCGTCCAGATCCATCTAATCCAGGCCGTCAACATCGAAGGGGTATCGTGCAACCGGGCTTCACCACGCGTTAAGTGGACGGTCCATAGTCGTTCGATCTCGCCCAGGCATGGGCATTTTGCAAGTATAACCCGCGCCATTTTGTATTTTTAATTAGTCCTCAATCTTTCCTTCGTTGTTTAAAATATTTTGTAACATTTGCAAAATGGACCGCCCAACTTTTTATATTTGCATTCGAGTCCTGGCCACGTCACCTCACGTGACTAGTACACGTGAGGTGCGGGCATTTTGCACAGGACCAATCCAGGGTTTATGTATTTCACTTTAGTCCAGGGATTTTTGAATTAAGTGTAAAAGTTTTGGAAATATTGCAACTTAGCCCCCGAGGTTTTTGATATTACAGATAGGTCCGTCCCAAACGCGTGCCAGTCACGCGCCCGGGTGGGTTATTTGCAGGGAAACCCTCCCGGGTTTGGATATTTGTACTTGGTCCATTAAATTGCATATTTAGTGTTATATTTTGTTGGAAAAATTGCACTTTGGCCTTGGATGTTTACTTATTTGCACTTATGCCCTTGCTAATAGTGTAGTTTTTTAACGTTGTCTTTATTTAATTAGTGCATCATTTTAATTCGAAAAATTCTCAAAAAAATAACATAGGTTCTTGGTTGCTTGCTCATTCACGCCATATTTTTGCATTGCATTTTTATTTCATTTTCATATTTATCAGAAATCAAAAACATGCATTTTTCCTACTGTTCGCATTAGAAAATCCATAAAAATTATAAAAACGTTTTGAAAAATTACAAAAAAATATATTTTGTGTGTTTTATCATCTATTAGTGTAAATGCAAAAACCCCTGAAAATTTCAAAACAAAATCCTTAAAAATTAGCAAACCCTAAAAATCTTCATAAAAATCTAAAAAATCATAGAAAAATCCTAAAATATAAACTCAGGTTCTATAGTGTCTCCTTTTTATTGTATTTATTTTAAAATTAATTTGGGAAAATTTTGTCACTATTTACTATTTTTCATTCCCAATTTAATTTCGGCCAGCCTTGTTATCCATTGTTTTCCAGTATTTTGATATTTAAAAATACCAAAAATATTCTGAAAAATCCCCAAAAATCACAAAAACAGTAAAAAATTATAAAAAGACCAAAAACATTTTATTCCCTGATTTTTGAGTATTTTTACCTATTCTTATAAATTTCCTAACTCCTTTTTTCTTATATCATATATATACATTCTCCTATTGAAAAAGAAAATATAAAATATAAAATATAAAAAGAAAATATAAAATCAGTAAAAAAATCAAAATACAAAATTAGAAAAATAAAAAATATAAAAAATATATATAAAAATTAAAAACCCACAAAAACATTTGCATTGCATAGTGTAGACAATACATCACATTCGCACACACACACACACACTTGTTGATCTATCATGCCTTGCTCCCTGTGTTCGAACTCTCTACGTAATTGCATCTATACATCTTGTTTGTAGAGTTAAAAAAAATTTGACTCCACGAATTATTTTCACTGCTTGATGTTTACATTGTGGGTTCATTGTTGATCAAATACGGGATTCATTGAGGGTCGCCACAGCGACACGGTTATCTCCGCTTTGTGAGAGACATTAGACCCCTTGAATTTCGTGTTCATCAATGCCCACCATGTATATGTTCATTCATTTCTCCTCTTCACCTCGATCGCCCCATTGTTGTTCTTCTTCTATGCTTAGGCTACCAGAGTCAGTATGGGGGGCTTATACACTTCTATAATTTTTATTCTTTTCACTTCCCTACTCTTAACAGGAGTTGTGTCTTTTCCTCTCTTGTTATGCTCTGAGGACATGACACCCACTAAGTATAGGGTGTGTGCATATATTACATATATAATTTACTCATAGATCGTACCTTCACGTATTTTTGTACATAGATCGTACCTTCACGTATTTTTGTATATATTATGCAATAATTATGGGATAGGTAAAATCGGTAGAAAAATCTTTGTAAAATAATTGTATACTTGTATTATATGTATTTTGTATATAAGATGTATAATTTGTATAATAAAACTCGATAAATTCGTAAAATTCTTGTAAATATAACTTTTGTGTGTTTGTTGTAAAATATGAGATATACAGAAAAAAACCTTTTAGAAAAAGTTCTCATTTATTCTTGCATATCATTTTTGCATCCATTCCAAAAAATCCATCTTCATTCATATGCATTTCATAACATTTGCATTCCATTTGCATATCTAGCACATGCAAAATGAAAAGTTAGTGAGTTCTAGATCAAGTTATTAATAGAAGTCGAGGATGGATTTTATTTGACCTTAATCTACTTAATTTTAGAGGAACCGTATAAGTACTAGAGTTAAGACTTTTCATGTCGAACGACTTAACTCTTTGAGTCCAGAAGACTATGTTTACAAGTCATCTGGATTTGTCTACGTAGAATATTTCATACACACGCTTGATTCTTTTACACTGTGACCTAACTTGGACAAGCACCTTACACGTAGCTCGTCATTGATGGGTAGGCGAGGAGGTAGAATCCTTTAGATTGGGGAAACACGTGAGTGGAAACATTCGTAATCACAATAAGTAGCCAACATGTCTCAACCTAGTCTAGTGGCGTTGACGTCTAATGATGGGATGATGATGGTTGCAATAAAGCTTCAAAAGAGGGATAGTCTACTAGCTTAAGAAGAAAAACTCATTATTTACATGCTGAAAAGTTCAAAAAAATATAGAAAATCTCCACAAAGGTTATATGGGCAATAAACAAATAAATAAAATTTCAGTCGGAGAAAAATATGAATAAGCAAGGCATATGCTTTAAAATCGCATACATAGGAAGCCTACAGATGGAGACTTGGCTACATTGGTCAACTCCATGGATATGTGACGACACTGGTCACGGTCCATTCTCTTCTCCACCCCCTCTTCTTGAGCCAGTTGCACTTGAACTTAGAAGGGAATACCTCGCTCCTCGAGGAAAAAGTAGCTAGACCAGGGAATTAGGGTTACCTAGTTAGAGGAGGTTGTTTCTTTTCCATTTTTGATGTGGAGAGCTATATTTCACTTACACAGTACAAGTACGATTCGTAGTCATCAGAATTTACGTATGAGGACTTGTTCTGACCTGATTATTGAGGCGGCCTAAATAGAGACATGTGGAACTTAAAGGTTGTTTGGTATGAGATCATTTTCCCACTAAGGTTATGCCACATTATTAATCCAAAGGTTGAGTTGAACTCCACTTTCATCTTTTGTTCATGACCTTGGTATGGAACCCAAAATCATTTCACTTTTGCATTTCATTTTAGTTGTTCGGGGACGAGCAATATTTAAGTATATGGGGTTGATGAATCTATGATTCATCGCTTTAAAAGTTGAAAATAGAGCTTCACTCCTGAGTAATTAGCTGCATTTCTCCATTTATCTTGCATTATTATCATTAATGCACTTAGAATTAATGTCTGTATTTTAGCATCCATATTTGCATTAAATAAGGAGCCCAAAATTCCCTTATAAATATTAGTTGTATATTACCACATTTTTACCTAATTTTATTTACTTTTTACTGTCTCAGAATTGAATATAATCAACTCTATAGTGTATAAATTACTAACACAAGTCAGCCATAGTATCAGGACTCGGACTTCTACCCACATCCACCACCACCTTCACAATTTCCACCTTCACATCCACCCGAGACTGATCTGTTTGAGTCACCTTTCATGGAATCCACCCTTGAGAACTTGACCCAAATGATGGACCATATGAGACAGAGGATTGACAACCTCACTAGTGCAAATAAGAGCGATCATGATATTCCACCATTTGATGATATGGGTTCATTCGAGGATTTCTATGAGAGCTTGCAATCGCCAAAAATACAAAAAAATGAGAAAATTTTAAAAATCCAAAAAGAGTTCAGGAGACCTTTGGTTGATTCAGACTGTGAGGAGAGTGCCCATCTGCCAGACTTTTTAACCACACATTCATTCACACCCAGTCCCACCTTTGACCCCAAGGATGCTGCTGTACAGACTGCTCTTGGCATGCCTCGTGTAGATGATGATTCCGACTTCCTCCCTTGTATGGAGGAGGTCCAAAAATTCAAAAAAATATTGACTGAACCCGAAGTGGTGGCCACCATTCATGAGATTATCCGTGCCCCACTTCAACAGGCCATGACTGATTTATCAGCTCCTCTTCTAAAGAAGAGAAAGCGGAGGAGCAGATCTGAGCATCATATTTTGACCATGGCCACTACCGATGCCATCACACACCGTCCCATTCCTAGGAAAAGGAACACGTCCACACCTTTCATTAGCTGCACCATCTCCGACTTCACATGTGATCACACTCTCATCGACGGCGGTGCTTCGATTAGCATATTACCCTTCTCGCTGGTACAGTCTTTTTACTTAGGGCCTCTCAGGAAAACCAAGATGATCGTTCAGTTTGCTGATGGATCTATCAAGAGGCCGAAGGGTATCCTTGAAAATGTCGTCATCTCGATTCAGGCACGAGCTACAATATTGATTTTGTCGTATTTCTCATGGAGGACTCCACAGGGGAGCACTCTCCAATCATCCTGGGACGATCATTCCTCGCCTCTGCGAGGGTCGTTATTGACTACGGATCAGGAGAGATTTGCTTCCGTCATGTTGATGAAAGTGAAGTGTTGATCACTACACAGACTGCTGACCAGAGACCTGCACCTGATGCACCTTCACCTATCTTAGCTGACCCCAAGGACTATGATCTATATGAGGATATCAGAGAGACTTTCTTTATGACCGATGATGAGACCCGAGAATTTCTCTCCAAGGAGGAAGGCTCGAAAAGCATAGACCTTGGAGTTTCTTCTTCCTGTGATTGGTGTTGTGTTGATGACATCCGTGGGATTTACACGATCGACACCATTGAGCGGAGGGAGGATTCTGAGACTCGACAGGACGGAGATGACTCGACTATTTTCACTGATGAGTCCATTCCAGTTCACTTGGATTCAAATGAGACGAAGGCCGAATTTGATTTGATTGCTTTTATTCGAGAATTCGGTCCTTTTGATGAGAAAGATGATCTGGTTGAGATTATAGAGGATGAACAAAGTTCGACTACTTCAACTGATGACTTCATTCCTTTTGTTTTTGACCTGGACGAGACCTCGTAGGACAACACTGAGTACACTTCTTCCGATGATGATGAGTTCGTCCCATTCCACTTTGATATCAGCGAGACTCCTAAGGCCGGACCGAGTCGTACTTCTTCCACTACCCAGTCTGTGCCTTCGCACCGTAGGGCTACTGAGGACTTACACCCCATCGACCCTGATCGGCTTTCGTCCACCATGGACCCCGATGTCGACCTGCACCACACTAGATCTATTCCTCAGCGGTCCGGCAAGAAGGTTCGCTTTCTACCTTCTTGATCCTTTGTACATCCATCTCTGTTGTATATTCTCTTTTGTTCATCTCTGTCTCTCTCACGTATTGCTCGTCCACCCATTCTCGTGTTTGCCTTGCTTAGGACATACCTTGTCCTAAGTATAGGGGGTGGATGAGCCGAGTGTTCATTCATCGATCCGTCTCATTGCTCCTGTTGTTGCCCATACTTAGGGCTTCTTTTACCCTAAGTATAGTGGGAGTGATGCGTACATCCTTCTCTATCTTCCTCCATCTGTTGATGTCTTTTATTCTTTTCTTCTTTTCTTCTTCAATCTTCTTTATCTACTCAAAAGGTGTCGCCCCATTTTGTCAGTTTTCTATACTTAGGACGTACTTTGTCCTAAGTATAGGGGGTGTGCACCCTGAGTGCTTCTATTCTTTGATCCTCTCTACTGTCTCCTCTTCTTGTCTATACTTAGGAATATCTTACCCTAAGTATAGGGGGAGACAGTCTGAGTACGATCTGTTCATTCCCACCCTTGACCCTCCTTGCTTTGTGTACAGTTTGCTATACTTAAGATTATTTCATCCTAAGTATAGGGTGGATGGTCAACTTCTCATTCGTTCATTCATTCATCTCTTATTCATTTATTCTTTAGACTCTTCTATACTCAGTACAAGTTATGTCTTCTCTTTTCTCTCCGATCTATGAGGACATAACTCAAGCTAAGTATAGGGGGTCGTATATACTGCATATATACTTTAGTCATAACTCGTACTTTCTTAATAAAGATGGCTAATTATTCTTTTAAAAATATACCTTATAAAAAGATGTGGCCATTCCTCAAATACTTTTTGTATTTACTGATTAACAAATTAGGTGAATTGTTTTTTGCAAAATGTTTGAAAAATAGTTTGAAAATCCTTGTGAAAATCTTTTGAAAACTATTTGGAAAATGTTTTGTTACATGTTTTCAACCTTTGTAAAAACATTTTGTTTGAAAAATTATTTTCTTTGTGTGAAATAAAATGTTTGAAAAATGATTTGCAAATGGTTTTAAAAATGGTTGCAAAAATATGTGAAAGATCTATATATACTGTTTGGAAAACTTTTGCAAAAATGATTTTCAAATGTGTGTACATGTTTGTAAAAATTGTTTGATAAAACTATTTTGGACTATAGTTTTCAAAATTGTGTGAAAAACCTTTGTCAAATAAGTTTGAGGAATATATACATCACACCAAAAATTCTTTATTATATATGTATAAAAGTGACCACTTACCCTTGTAAATTCTTAAAATCCACTTCTTGTAAATACAAGATGCATCCCCGTGTAAATATTTCCACCTAATTTTTAGACAAAACCTTTTGACTTTCAAAAATCCCAAAAACATTTGCAAAACTAAAATACCAAAAACATTTGAAAAATCTCTGTGAAAAATACAAAAAAATGCATATGCATCATCTATTCAAAAAATTCATAAAAAGTTCAAAATCTTTGAAAATTGCATCACAAAAATATTTTATGCATAGCATTTTCATAGCATGAGCATTTTTCGGATTGAGTTTGATAGTTGAACAAGTATTAGTAAAATCCGAAGATTGGAGCTTGGTTGGACCTTAAATCTACCTAATTAACATGAACCTTATAGGAGCTGGAATTGAGGTACTTCAGGTCTAGTTGACTTAATTCTTTGAGGTTCACGAGACTTGGTTCAATGGATTCTTGACTGCCTAAGTAGAGTATTTCGGAGCACATGCAAAACTCTTGTTGATAATGACCTAACTTGGACACCTGCACCTTTCACTTGGCTCAACTCAGCTGGAGTAGTGAGGGGATTGGATTTGCCGATATGAGACGCACACAGGTGGAAACACTTGTCCTCCTCTAGGGAGGGAAGTGCACCCCAACCCATCCAGTGATGATGAGTTTCGAGTATAGGAGATCGTGGGTTTCAATAAAGCTTCAAAAGAGGGATAGTCTACTGGCTCAAGAGGAAAAACTCCCTATGTAAATGTTGTTGTATATAGTATTCCAAAAAAAATTGTAAAAAGAAAAAACTCCAAAAAAGTGGACAGGCTTGTACAAAAATAAAAATGCCTACCGGAGTGTACATATGTGTATATTCAAATAAGAAAGCTTGAGCTTCAAAGTCAAATCATGTGAGCTTGCAGCTGGATGACTTGACTACATTGGTCTTGCGTCCTAGGATAGGTAGCTACACTGGCTACCGTCCATTCTTCTCTTCATCCCCACCTCTTGAGCTGGTTGCCACTTGAACTTAGAAGGGAATACCCTGCTCCTTGAGGAATGAGTTGTTGGATTGGGGAATCATTGGGTTGTCATATTGGAGAAGCCAGTTTCTTTGTCATTCCAGTTGAGGAGAGCCACCATCACTTACACTGTACGAGTCAGATTCATAGTCATAAGTGTTTGCTTATGATTTGAAATATTTCTGACCTGGCTATTGAGGAGACTTGAGAAGAGTTTTGGGATTCTCGAAGGCTGTTGGATTTCAAATCCGGTTCTCACTAAGGTTCCGCCCGCACTAAAATTCCAAAGGCCCGACTTAAGCTCCAAACTTTGATTTTATGAAGACGAGTTGATAATTAAACTCAATCCAATTTTCTTCTTTTTCTATTCTTTGTTTTTCTTTTTCTGCACTTAATGCATAAGTGCTTGCTAGGGACTTGACGAATCCACATTTCATCATCTTTATTCTATCATTTTGGCCTCAAAAACCCTAGTAAATGCGTGTAAATAGGCTTAATTCATGCATTTTAGCATCCATGCATCATTGTGTAAATATTGTATAAATTGTGGTTTTTAAAGCCAAAATTATAGAAAAAAGAAAAGAAAAGAAAAATAATAAAATATTTTAAATATTTTATGACCCGAAACCCCGAGACCTAGGCATCTTGATGAATAGGTCGACAAGGAATAAAGTAGGGGGAGATAAGGGCCAAATACCTATATTTATTAATTCATTCTTTATTCATTTTGGGACCTATTTTTGGTTCCACTTTTTATACATCAAATAAAGAAACTTTGTACATGGAAGTTGTAGATAATTTTACAAAGAAAAATACAAAATTGATTTCACTGAAAAATAATACACAGATAAAAAGTTATGGTCTGAATAAAATTCCAGAATCCCAACTTCCCAGACCCGTATCTCACAAATGAAAACTCCAAATGCATCAAACTCACCTTTAATTGTATATAGAATAAAATAAGCTATTTAATAGCTGTGGTTTTGCATTTGGCGGAGCTACGGTTTGAAAGTTGAGTTTTGGACCCACCTTGTATAGATGTACTGATTAAAATATTCAATTTATTATTCATTCATTATTTTTATATTTTTATATTTTTATAATCTTGTAAATACTACTTATCGTATACTTGTGTATTAAAACTAGAATAAAAGACTAAATAGAATACAAAATGAAATAGCTACATAAAATACATAGATACAATACCTATATACATACTTATACCATACATACTTATATTTTATTAAATATACAAAACACATCAATAAAATAAAATAAAAATATAATTATGTGTATAAAAATATGTTATAATTATATAAATTAATAAACATAATTAATAACATTAAAATACACAAAATAAAAATAAAAGAACAAAATATGTAGATATTATACCTATATAGGCTATAATAAGTAACTTCTAGAATAAATCTCATAAAAATAATTAAAATTCATAATAAAATACTTCATAAATTAATAAACATTTTTTATTTTTTAACCAAAGTGAAATTCGTCCATTTTCTATTTTTAATCGATTTTTGAAATGATTTTTAGGGGATTTTTCCTGGTTGGTCCACGTGGACCAACCAGGTTGGTCTGACAGTTGACCTCGGTCAACTGTCTGACCTCCTCCCCTTGACCTGTCAGAAGACATTTTGTCTCATCTTCTCGCTATTCTCGAGGCTCAACCTTGCATCAAACCATGTCGATGCCTTCTGCATTTTTGCTCCTCGATCAATGGTGATTCACGCCCTAGTGAAATCTGGGGCTGAAGACCACTGATCGAGGCGTTTCGACCCTCGTTCTCCACGCCGCCCGTCAACCCTACAAAATAGCGCCCCGACTTCAATTCAAATTTTAATCCTTCTTCCGCCATTTTCAATCGAAAACCCCTACCTCCTCGTGCTCCTAGTGACAGTGGGAGCCGAATCGACCTAGGGTTCGAGTTGTTTGGTGTAGAATCGAAGTGATTCGACCCCTCGCCGGAGCTCCGCCGCGCCTCGCAGCCCGTCGTCTCTAGTGAGCTTCTTCCCCTTTTCTTTCCATTTTCTTGTAGCTTTAGTTTAGATTAGGTTAGCTTCGTAGCAGTTTTGCCTTTGATCTCGTTAATCGTCGTAATCCCACGATCGAAGCCACGGCGGAGCTGAGCTCCGCCCGTCGTTTCCGGCCACGCTACGCACCCGTCTGTCCACCTGTCATCTCCATTCTCGCCCCCTTCACTCCGTCGCTCCGCTCCATCCTCCAGATCACCTCGATCTCGCCCAGATCGAGTCGCTCGAGCTCCTCGCTCCGCCGCTCGTCGGAGCTCTTCGCCCGCACCATCTTCCGCCTCCATTGACCCATCGGAACCACTCTTTTTGCTCGCCTGGGTTTTGTGTATCTAACTTTGCAGGTCCGAGCCCAAGAGGAGTCTCCCTCGACCATCGACGACTCCAGGAGCGGCCGCCTAGGCCACCTTCACCGTCTGAACTCCCTACGCCGTCGCAGCCTCGCCTGAGACCACCGTTAGACGTGGAGGGGCCCCAGGATCCTTTTGCCCTTGATCCTAGGGCTGGAGCGGCCGTGTGTCGGTCGCAGTCGCCAGCAAAAGCTCGGGGGGGAGGAGTTCTTCATGACCCTTCCCCCGTCGTCGGATCTGAGACCATCTCCAGACGCCACAACAGCCGTCGGATCGTCCTGTGCTCCCCGCCGTTGGATCAGCAGCCCAAGATCTAATCTCAGCCATCCAGGACGAAGGGGTACCAGCCATTCGATGCTCGCCACGTGTCTAAGTGAAGCGCCATCAGCCGCACGATCGCTCCCAGTGGGTATTTTGCATTTCCAACCCACGTTTTTTTGTATTTATGTTCTAGACATAAAACTTTTATTTCCCGTTTAAAAACTTTTGTAATAATTGCACCTAGATCCTCGCACTTTTTGTATTTGCACTTTGGTCCACGCCACGTCACCTCACGTGACTGGGGCGCGTGACTTCTGGGTATCTTGCACTTTTTATTCCGAACTCTAAGGTATTTGCAATTAGATCCCTGTGCGTAGTTAATTAAATATGTTATTGGAAAAATTGCATGTATGCCCAGCCGATTTTCATTAATTACAATTATGCCCCTGTGAAAGACAGAACACGTGCCTCGCGCGTATCTTTTTGTGGAATTTGCACCTGAGACCCTGGATGTTCCTATAATTGCATTTATACCCCTACCAGTCTTAGGATTTTTGTATGCTTGAGCTACTTATTTCACACCTCATTTAAATGCCAAAAATTCTCAAAAAAATAGATTTAAGCTCATGTTTGCTTATGCCTTCACGCCATATTTTCAGTTTTTAATTTTATTGTATTTTTATATTTATTAAAAATCAAAAACATGTTGTTTCAGCACTGTCTAGCTTAGAAAATACCAAAAAAATGTTCAAAGGGATTAAAAAATTCCAAAAATATTCTCTGTTGTGTGTTTTGACCTACTTTATTTTCAGTCCAAAAACCACTAAAAAATTCAAAAGAAAAACCTTAAAAATTCAAAAAGTACTTAAAAACTTCAAAAAAATCTAAAAAATAGTAGAAAACTCCAAAAATTGTAAACTAAAGTTTTGTGGCTTCCTGTTTCTATTATCTTTATTTTAATATTAGTTTGAAAAATTTTGGTGGTTGTTTGATATTTTTAGTTCCCATTTTACCACCAGCTAGCAGCCTCTTCACTGTTTTGGTTTATTTCAGAGTTTAAAAATACCAAAAATAGTTTGAAAAATACCCAAAAATAACAAAAATAGTAAAAATCTGTAAAAATACCAAAAAGATCTCATTTCTGAATTTTTGCCTATTTTTGCATATTTTTATGAATATTTTGTCACCTCCTTTACTATATAGCTTATATATTACAATATAAAAAAAGAAAAAAATATAAAATATAAAATTATAAAAATTAGAAAATTAAAAATCAAAATACAAAATTGAAAATTAGAAAAAAAAATAAAAAAAATTAAAAATTAAAAATTAAAAACCCACAAAAAATTGGCTAAGTGGCTTATTAGACCTAGGTTTGGATTTTTATCTACACTCTGCACCCTTGTTTCCTGTGTTCGACCCCTACTTGCTTGCCACTGTACATTTTTAGTAGGGTATAATAAATTTTAATCCTTGCTATTCATTCCTTGATTGATTGTGTGGGTTAATTGTTGACGAACGAAGAGGCTTGAGTAGTCGCATCAGCGACAGTGAGTCTGATTTGTCAAACCACTTTTTAGTGGCTCTCGCCTTCTCGCTTTTCAAATGGCGCCGTAGCCGGGGAGCATCGGTTTGTAGAGTACTTTTGAGTCTATTATCTGCTTAGCCATTTTTGCTTGTTTGTTTTTCGTGCATAATTTGTTGGACTATCTGACACCTCTCTTGTTTTCTTGCGAGGGACCGCTGACCGAGGAGGATCGCCTAGGGGATCCTGTGCATCCTTGAGAGGAGGAGCCGGCTATTCTATCCTAGCCGGCAGGAGAGAGCAGGAGAGCTTGAGAGTGAGAGATAGTCAGTTTTTGTATTTTTGTGAGAGAGAGTCATTTAAATTGTAATAATACAAGACTTGGACACTTTGACACTTCGGGCCTAATTTCCGGGTGTTTGTTCACCCGGGGGCTCACCGTGGTTTTCTTCGCGTTTTCTCGACTGTCATTTGCCGGTTTTGATTTCATTTTCACTTTCTTGTGTGGATTGAGCCCTTAGTTCTAGGCCTTTGCTTGATCGATTAGATTAGGTCCAAACACGCTAATAACCTTTGCATGTACCTATAGATCGTATTTGGACTTAGTTTAATTAAATAGTTAACTCACCTTCTTAGATCCGCTGTGCCGCGAGCCCTCCCCATCAAGCGCTACTCCTGAACTCGATGTGTCGAGAAGAGGAGGGGGGGTCTAGACCGGGCTCTTAGGATCGAGGATTGGTGATTAACTTGTGGTTCTTCACGCTAGCAGTTGCCTATCTTAGGACGATTTCCGCATTGCATACCGGCATGTAGATAGGTTTACAAATTCTGCTTTGCATCCCGCATGGAGAGAGCTGGGATTCGCTGTAAGTCTTCTTACTTTGCATCCATCATTTAGACACAAAGGTGAGATTTCCATCTTTGTGCCGAATTGCATTGGCTTTTCCGACTCTATTCTCCCTCTGTTTTTGGACAAAGTAGGATAAAGAAAGTACAAAAACGTTAGGTGCTTTGTTGAAATTACTCAAAAGAAGCGATAACACCAAAAAAATTAAAAAAGGGACTGCTAAGAAAACTTTGACCTAAATAAAATTGGTAATTGGACTCATTGATTGGGGATAGTAACACCCTCACTTGTATTCAGGTTGCATGGGAAGGTCTCCTTCCAAGTGAGCAGAGTGCTTCATAAGGATTAGAGCCCAAAACCCAGTCTATGGCTGCCTTGTGTATCGCCTGGATTTCTGAAGTATTGGCGCTTCTATCGTACGTAGACGAGTAGGGCTTGGTCAACATTGGCGACTCTCTATTATGCAGAGCATCGACCTTGTCCGAAGTATCGAGCCTAGGCCACGCCTTCACAGGGGTGTCTGTCTCATCGTCTTGCGTCCGAGTAGGTTCTTGCACGCTCACGGGTGATTCCGTTGCAAGCGAGTTCTGAAGTAGCGGTTTCACCTATTGGCTTCCTTTCTCTATTTCTTTGGCTGAGTAGGGATCCAGGAAGGGTTACAAGGACTTCAAAAAGTGCAGATTACAGGTTACACAGGAGGAGGACAAGTACGGGATACTCTTCCGGCAGTACTCTCTCCTATAGGCGTAGCGCTCTAAGGACTTGTTAAAAGATAAATGCCTGAATTCATCTAAAAACTACAAAGATAATAGCCGAACCCTTACGGCTTCACGTATTGAGTTGGTGAATCCCCTTTGCTTGGTGTTTGATTGCTAGTTGGATTAAGGTCAAAGATCAAAAACAACGCGCCTTTGCGCCAGTTTTGCTCTCCTTCCACTTGACCCTTGCTCATTGTGAGCCTTCTACTGTTTTATATTCCATTTATTTCTTGTTGACCCCCGTATCTTTCATCCAAATCGATCTTCCTCTTGATCTCCGAGATGGCGACGAATGGGCAGTTTAGTCGAGACCTCGTCGACACCCACATCAATTCCACTCGCTCTCCATCTCCAATAATTCAGGGCGATTCCCGAGAACCCGGTTCAGAATCTGTGGACCGATCTCCAGACTCCCTGTCTTCTTCAATAAACAGGGATCACTCTCGTTCCCGAACTCTGTCCGTTTTGGATGGCAATCGATTTCACTCCTTACACATCGCCGTCCTTAACAAAATTCTGTGTTGACCTTGACACAGATCACATCTCTCTATCTAGTGGTGCAATTCAGACTGATCGGGGCATTCTCCCATGTGCAGACTTTGAGCCCGATTCCGAGCCAGTAAACCAAGCAGACTCTGAGATGGCAGGAGGAAGAGGAAAGGGACCACAACCCCCATCTGAGCCTGAAGTCAATCCGGGGGAGGGGCAATATACCACGCAAAACGAAGTCAACAGTCAGTTGCTGGCATCCATTCAAGCCATCCAGCAGCAGTTGACTAATCAAGCCCTGGCCCAGACGGCCTTCCAAGACATGCTGAACGATTTGAGGAGGGCCAATGCAAGAGACGATCGGAGGGAGAATGATCCGAACCAAGAACCTGATTTTGAAGAAGTTAGAGATGAGTTCTCAGTGGGAAGGCCCGAGTTTGAGGCAGCAGAAGAAGATCCACCACAGCCGAAGCCTACACTGAAGGAGACATACAACCCAGGAGCGGGACGCATCACTGAGTGGATTCAGGTTCCACGTATGCATGCCCACTTCGAGCTAAAGCCGCAATTTCTGTCGCTACTTCCCACATTCCACGGGAACACCACGGAGGAACCATATGTCTTTCTCAAGAAGTTCATCCGCATCTGTTCCACTGCTCACTACCCCGGAATCCCTCTGGGGGTAGTCAAGATGACCGCGTTTACCTTCAGCCTTCAAGACAAGGCCCTATATTGGGTTGACCATCTTGGGAAGGTCGTCACCACCTGGGAGGAACTGAAGTCTGCATTTCTCCATAAATTCTATCCTCTCGGGCGATTGAATCAGATGCGTGTCCGGATCTCCAGTTTCTGCCGGCAGTCCCACGAGACCATCCATGAAGTGTGGGAAAGATTCAAAGATCTTCAGGAGAAGTGCCCCCACCATGACATTCCAAAGACCAATCTCATACAACACTTCTTTGGGGGCTATCATTTGAGAGCCAAAAGCTTGTAGATGCAGCTTGCGGCGGTTCACACTTCAACAAGGACGAGGACGTGGTATGGAACGTCTTCGAAGAAATGGCTGAAGGAGAAGCAACTCAATCCTCGTCCAGAGTATACATGAAGCCACCAATCGCCATCAGCAAGCCAGTGAACATGGCTTCTCACACCGAAGATAAGGGTGAGAGCTCCAACCTAAGCATCATTGGGAGCCACTTGTCCAAGGTGGATATCATTGAGAAGAGGTCACAGGACCTCGAAAAATTGGCAGTCATTGAGAAGAGGACCCGGGGTCTAGAAAAGCTCGACCAGATTTCCCAGCAGCTGGAGCAGCTCGTTCGAGCACTAAATGCAAACACGTGCAACGCTGTGTCTACCTCTGCAGAGCCGAATGCTGAGAAGAAGGAGCCTACAATGCAGCCAAACCCTCAGCCGACTCGACTGCAGCCTCAACCAGTCCAGCACGTGTACTACGTGCAGGTCCCGGAGCAGCCCCCGCAGCCCCAGACACAGATGGTTGTACATCAACCCGAGCTTCAACCAGCTTACTCCGAGCAGTTCTCTCCACCCCTGCCACTGATTCAGGAAATCAATGGCGTATGGGACAATGAAGCGCAGCTGACCCGTCCTCAGGGACATTCTCAGGGTCAGAATATGGGCAATAGGCCCTACCACCAGCAGCAACAGGGTGGGAGACCCTTTCAGCACTCCTACCAGTACCAGCCTCCATCCCACGGCAACACCTGGAGGCAGAATTACCAGCACGGTCCTCAGCAGTCCGGATATCGCGGACAGGGATACCATCAGCAACCGGCTGCTCAACACAATCAGCAGAATGCACAATATTCCTCCAACCCTCCCCCTCACCAATTCTCTCAAGGATATCAGTTGCAATCTCAGCCTCCATATCAGCATCCTAGACCCCAGCAGGGGGACTCTTCTAAGATTGTGCCGGTAAACCCAGCCCTGGCCTGTTTAGAGCAGTTAATGAAGAATATGGCTGAGATGAACCAGAAGATAGACGACCTGACGACAGCCAAGACTGCCATACCAGCCCAGGTCGAAGCTAACCCGAACAACTTCCGACGCAAGGAGCAGGTAGCTGGAAGTGTCCAACCCGAATCAGGTGAATTAAATTGTTTTTTATCTAATGTCGTTACTCTCAGGAGTGGTAGGACACTCCAGCCAAATGCGACGGCGAAGGGAAAACATCTTGCATCTGACGGGGAATCGTCAGTCCAGCCAACATTAGGGCCGAGCAGTATTTTGGGAGCAGCACCAGCATTCAAAAAATTACAAAAAAATGAAGAAAATAGAAAAACACAAAAAGATAGCAGCAACCTCGGTGGAAAACAACCAGCATTGGAGACGCCTGCACTTGTTTCACAGCCAGTTCCCGACAGGAGGAGCACTACACCTGCAGCGAGTCCAACGCCAGCACCAGATGCCGAGCCTGTCATTTTTGGTCCACAAATTGTAGATGAATCCATTCCTTTTTGCCATCTACCTGTAAACAACAATATGGACACTATTTTGAATGAAAGGTGAAGATTTTGTAAATATCCCTTTCCCAGAAGCAATGAAAAAATACAAAAAAATGAAAAATTTGAAAAGTGCTTTGTCTGATCCGGTCATCATAGAGATCATTCAGAATTTGGTGTTGAATATGCCACTGATGAAAGCTCTTGAGTACATGCCAGTCGTGAAGAAAGGATTAAAAGAGGCATGCACAACCAAGTGCCGGCCGCACCCCCACAATTCCAGAAGCAAGGGTGGCAAGTACGAAAAGCATATCCTCACAATGGCCACCGTGAACGCCATCAGCAACCTCCCGGATAAAAAGCCAGATATGGGAGCACCTCTTGTACGTTGCCAGATGTTTGATCAGGAGTTCGAGCGAACACTTCTCGACAGTGGGTCGTCTGTCAATTTGATGCCAGCCTCGCTACTAACGGAGTTCAGGTTAGGACCGCTCAAGCCTACAAAGATGATTCTGCAGTTTGCAGACAAGTCAGTCAAGCGGCCTAGGGGCCTGTTGGAGGACATGATCGTCACGATTCAGGGAAAGTCATTCCCGGCCAATTTTGTGGTCTTAGATATGGACGTCCCCTCTCCATTTCTCCTTACCCCAATCATACTTGGAAGACCATTTTTGCGAACATCAAACGCGGTAGTGAATTATGGTATAGGAGAAATCACTTTTGGCGCTGGCAATGAAATAATCAGAGTAGAGACCCTGTCTGAGGGAACATCAGCCGAACAGACATCTCCATCTTGTGTAAGGGTGGTTGAATATGATGATGACTGCGACTTTCTAGCAGAAATTCAAGATACCAATTTATTTCTGGATGACAATGAGATCCATGAACTCCTCTGCCCCGAGGAGGAAGTGGAGATCGCAGTCGAATTTCCCCGTCTCGATCAGGATGAGGAACTCGCTGATGTGCTTCAAGAGACTACCGTGGGGGTGATGTGCCTTCAGAACCAAGAGCTGAAGTCTGAAGAATCCTTGAATGAAGAAGAAATTATTGAGGAATTCTGTCAGGATTTGAGAGAAGAAACAGATCCGAATATGGTGGACACCGAACAGTTGAGCGAATCTCCACCTGCACTGATAGCTGAAGTCACCACTGAAGCAGCTCAGATCCGCCAGAGCTAAAACCTTTGCCCTCCAACATGAAGTATGCCTTCCTCACGGGAGAAGCTAATATGCACCCGGTCATCATCAATGCCCATCTGACCGAAGACCAAGAATCTCATCTCATGGAGGTTCTTGAGCGCAACCGCAAGGCGATAGGCTAGCGAACTTCTGATGTCCATGGGATCAATCCGTCACTCTGCTCACACCGCATCTTTCTGGAAGAAGATTGCAGGCCCTCTCGAGAACTGCAGATAAGATTAAATCCGAACCTGCGGGAGGTCGTTATGAAAGAGATCCAGAAGTGGTGTGATGCGGGATTTATCTATCCCATCTCCGACTGCAAATGGGTGAGCCCTCTGCATGTTGTGCCCAAGAAATCAGGGATCACCATTGTGAAGAATGACAAAGGAGAAGAGATCGCAACCAGAGTACCCACTTCTTGGCGAGTATGCATGGATTATAGAAGACTTAATCTCGCTACCAAGAAGGATCATTTTCCTCTACCCTTCATCGACCAGATCTTGGAGAGATTGGCCTCGAAGGAATACTTCTGCTTCTTGGATGGATACTCTGGGTATAATCAAGTTGCTATTTCTCCTGAAGATCAAGAGAAGACCACGTTCACTTGTCCTTTTGGCACATATGCCTTCAGACGGATGTCGTTCGGGCTATGCAACGCCCCAGCCACATTTCAGAGGTGTATGCTTGCAGTTTTTGCCGATATGGTGGGCAACTTTCTCGAGGTCTTTATGGACGATTTTTCGGTTTACAGGGATTCATTTGACCAATGCCTGGATTATTTAGACCGAGTCCTACGGAGGTGCTGCGAAGTCAATCTTGTGCTCTCGTGGGAAAAGAGCAATTTCATGGTGACCGAAGGAATTGTGCTGGGTCACGTTGTTTCTAAACGTGGCATGGAGTTTGACCCAGCCAAGGTGGATGTGATTTCCAAACTTGAGCCACCTATAAACATCAAGCAAGTCCGGTAATTCTTGGGCCATGTCGGTTTTTACCGACGTTTCATCAAAGATTTCAGTATACTGGCCAGACCGCTGACTGAGTTGCTCGGCAGGGACAATGAATTCATTGTAGATGACTGTGTGCTCCTTGCCTTTAATCAGTTGAAAGAGCTCATCACGCAGGCTCCTATCTTACAGCCATCGATTTGGACTCAGCCTTTTGAGATCATGACCGACGCGTCAGATTATGCCATCGAAGCTGTATTGGGACGGAGGAAAGATAATGTACCATTTGCGATTCACTATGCTAGCCGAACGCTCGACGAAGCCCAGAGAAACTACACTGTAACTGAAAAGGAGCTGCTAGCGGTAGTTTTTGCCTTGGAAAAGTTCAGGTCATACCTCCTTGGGTCCAAAGTAATCATTTACACTGATCATTCGGCCATTCGGTACTTACAGCAGAAGAAGGACGCCAAACCACGTCTCATTCGGTGGATCCTTCTTCTCCAGGAATTTGACTTGGAAATCAAAGATAAACCTCGGGTAAAGAATGTAGTGGCCGATCATCTGTCAAGGCTTCCTAAACAAGAGTCTCCTGAGCTGAACCTGCAGCCGATCACAGAGACCTTTCCAGATGAGTCAATTCTGTCTGTCGCCTCACTTCCTTGGTATGTGGACATCGTGAACTATCTAGTAGCCAAGAAAATTCCGTAGGACTGGCCTAAATTGAAAATAGATAAGTTCTTGTCTAAAATCCATTTCTACCAGTAGGAAGACCCGTATCTATTTCGTGAGGGAGCAGATTGTATCTGGAGGAGGTGCATTCCTCAGGAGGAAGTTCCAAGTGTCCTCGCTTTATGTCATGATCAAGATTCTGGAAACATCATTCAGGCAAACAGACGGCAGCAAAAGTTCTTCAAAGTGGCCTCTGGAGGCCTTCATTATTCAAAGATGCAGATGAGTATGTCAAATGCTGCACTGACTGCCAGAAGATGGGCGGAACCATAGGAATGAGAGACACGATGCCTCTGAAATACATTCAGATATCAGATGTCTTTGACGCATGGGGCATTGACTTTATGGTCCTGTTTCCCAACAGTCAGGGTTATGAGTATATTCTGCTTGCTGTCGATTATGTCAGTAGATGGGTGGAGGCTATTCCCGCTCGAGCCGCCGACAGTAGGACTGTCTGTCGATTCTTGAGAGATCACATCATAGCACGGTTCGGGATTCCCAAGATTCCCATATCTGACGGGGGTAGTCATTTCATAAACAGAGAGGTGAAGAAGCGGACCCAAGAATTCTGCATTGAGCATCGTGTTGCCTCGCCCTATCACCCGCAGTCCAATGGCTTAGCTGAATGTTCAAACAGGGAGATCAAGACAATCTTACAGAAGCTTGTGCATCCGGATCGCAAGAATTGGTCTCAGCTGCTTGATTCCGTTCTTTGGGCCTATAGAACAGCGTACAAGTCACCCTTGGGAATGTCTCCCTACCGCCTTGTATATGGCAAGCCATGTCATCTGCCCGTTGAACTTATTCACAAATCTTTATGGGTCATTAACATCTGTAATTTGGACTCCAAGCAAGCAGGAAGGAACAGAAAACTGGATCTGAACAGATTACTGGAATTCAGAGAGTATGCATATGATAACAGCCTGATGTACAAGGAGAAGGTCAAAACATGGCATGACAAGCATATCCGTCGCAAGTCCTTTGATCCAGGTCAGAAGGTGTGGTTGTTCGATGCGAAATTAAAGATCTTTCCAGGCAAATTGAAGAGCAAATGGACTGGGCCGTTTATGGTTAGGTAGGTGCATGACAATGGAAGTGTATTGATATCCAATCTGTCAGCTGACGCACAGCCATTTGTAGTCAACGGGCAGCTTCTGAAGCCATACCTTGAACATGATACATTCATGGTTGTCGTTGACTCAGTTCAAGTAATCTATGAGGATGAGCTGAATATCTCCAAAGAGGCAGGGAAAAGCGAAGCACAACAAAACATTTTTGAATGATTTTTCGTCTTTTTCTTTTTCTTCTTTTCTTCTTTTCAATGTCTTTTATCCTTTGCTACTGAATTGATGTCATCCCTTTCATCATTGCTACACTTAGGATGTACTCTATCCTAAGTATAGGGGGGATGCGCATCCTGAGTTGCTCATATCCACTTTCATCCCTTTTCTTCTTTTCTTCTTTTCCTCTTCTATTTTCTTTATCTACCAAAAAGGTGTCGCCCCTTGTAGACAGTTTTCTATACTTAAGACGTACTTTGTCCTAAGTATAGGGGGGTGTGCACCCCGAGTTAATTCTATTCTTTGATCCTCTCCACTGTCTCCTCTTCTTGTCTATACTTAGGGATATCTTACCCTAAGTATAGGGGGAGACAATCTGAGTACGATCTGTTCATTCCCACCCTTGACCCTCCCTGCTTTGTGTACAGTCTACTATACTTAGGATTATTTGATCCTAAGTATAGGGGGGACGGTCAACTTCTCATTCGTTCATTCATCTCGTATTCCTTTATTCTTTAGATTTTCCTATACTCAGTACGTGTTATGCCTTCTCGTTTCTCTCCGATCTACGAGGACATAGCTCAAGCTAAGTATAGGGGGTCGTATATACTATGTATATACTTTAGCCATAACTCGTACTTTCGTATTTTCTCAATAATATGGTTAATAATTCTTTAAAATTCATTAAAAATATTTAATAAAAAGGTGTTCTGCTCCTCAAATTCTTTTTGTAGATACTGATTAATAAATCAGGTGAAAATGTTTTTGCAAAATGTTTGAAAAATAGTTTGAAAATCTTTGTGAACATCTATTGAAAACTATTTTGAAAATATTTTGTTACATGTTTTCAACCTGTGTAAAATTGTGTGGTTTGTAAAAATTTCTTTTCTTTGTGTGAAACAAAATGTTTGAAAAATGATTTGCAAATGGTTTGAAAAATGGTTGCAAAAATATTTGGAAAAATCTATATATACTGTTTGGAAAACCTTTGCAAAATGATTTTCAAATGTGTGTACATGTTTGCAAAAACGTTTGTAAAAATTATTTTGGACTATAGTTTTCAAAAATTGTTTGAAAAAGCTTGTGTCAAATAAGTTTGAGGAATATATACATCACACCAAAAATCCACTATATAGATATGTATAAAATTGACCGCTTACCCTGTAAATTCTTAAAATCCACTTCTTGTATATATAAGAAGCACGCCCATCACAAAATATTCTCTGCATTGCATTGCATAGCATTCGCATTTTTCGGATTGAGTTTGATAGTTGAACGAGTCTAAGTAAAATCCGGAGATTGGAGCTTGATTGGACCTTAAAATCTACCTAATAATAGGAACCTTATAGGAACTGGGTTTGAGGTACTTCAGGTCTAGTTGACTTTATTCTTTGAGGATCACGGGACTAGGTTCAATGGATTCTTGACTGCCTAAATAGAGTATTTCAGAGCACACACACGACTCTTGTTGATAATGACCTAACTTGGACACATGCACCTTTCACATGGTTCAACTCAGTTGGAGTGATGAGGGGATTGGATTTGCCGGTATGAGACGCACACAAGTGGAAACATTTGTCCTCCTCTAGGAGGGAAGTGCTCCCCAACCCGTCCAGTGATTAGGAAGCCTAAAGACAGGAGGTTGTGGGTTGCGATAAAGCTTCAAAAGAGGGATAGTCTACTGGCTCAAGAGGAAAAACTCCTTATGTAAATGCTGCTGTGAATAGTATTTCAAAAAAAAGGTCAGGCATGTACAAAAATAAAAAGCCTGCAAAGTGTGTGAATATGTTGTATAGAAAATAAGCAAGCTTGAGCATCAAAGCCAAATATGTGAGCCTGCAATAGGATGACTTGACTACACTGGTCTTGCATCCAAGGATAGGTAGCTACACTGGCTACCGTCCATTCTTCTCTTCATCCCCTCCTCTTGAGTTGGTTGCCACTTGAACTTAGAAGGGAATACCCCGCTCCTCGAGGATGGAGTTGTTGGATTGGGGAATCATTGGGTTGTCGTACTGGAGAAGTCAGTCTCTTTGTCATTCTAGTAGGGGAGAGCCACCATCACTTACACTGTACAAGTCAGATTCATAGTCGTAAGAGTTTGCGTATGAATTGAAGTATTCCCGACCTGGCTATTGAGGAGACTTGAGCAGAGTTTTGGGATTCTCAGGGACTGTTGAATTTCAAATTCGGTTCTCACTAAGGTTCCGCCCGCACTAAAAATCCAAAGGTCCGACTTAAGCTCCAAACTTTGATTTTGTGAAGACGAGTTTGATAATTGAACAAAATCCTAGTTCTTCTTTTTCTTTTCTTTCTTTTTCTTTTTGCACTTATTGCATAAGTGTTTGCTAGGGACTAGCAAAGGTAAAGTATAGGGGGATGATGAATCCACATTTCATCATCTTTATTCTATCATTTTGGCCTCAAAAACCCTAGTAAATGCATGTAAATAGGCTTAATTCATGCATTTTAGCATCCATGCATCATTGCGTAAATATTGTATAAATTGCGGTTTTTAAAGCCAAAATTATAGAATAAAGAAAAGAAAAGAAAAAGAATAAAATATTGTAAATATTTTATGACCCGAAACCCCGAGACCTAGGCATCTTGATGAATAGGTCGACAAGGAATAAAGTAGGGGGAGATAAGGGCCAAATACCTATATTTATTAATTCATTCTTTATTCATTTTGGGACCTATTTTTGGTTCCACTTTTTATACATCAAATAAAGAAACTTTGTACATGGAAGTTGTAGATATTTTTACAAATAAAAATACAAAATTGATTTCACTGAAAAATAATACACAGATAAAAAGTTATGGTCTGAATAAAATTCCAGAATCCCAACTTCCCAGACCCGTATCTCACAAATGAAAACTCCAAATGCATCAAACTCACCTTTAATTGTATATATAATAAAATAAGCTATTTAATAGCAGTGGTTTCGCATTTGGCGGAGCTACGGTTTGAAAGTTGAGTTTTGGACCCACCTTGTATAGCTGTACTGATTAAAATATTCAATTTATTATTCATTCATTATTTTTATATTTTTATATTTTTATAATCTTGTAAATACTACTTATCGTATACTTGTGTATTAAAACTAGAATAAAATCCTAAATAAAATACAAAATAAAAATAGCTACATAAAATACATAGATACAATACCTATATACATACATATACCATACATACTTATATTTTATTAAATATACAAAACACATGATTAAAATAAAATAAAAATATAATTATGTGTATAAAAATATGTTATAAATATATAAATTAATAAACATAATTAATAACATTAAAATACACAAAATAAAAATAAAAGAACAAAATATGTAGATATTATACCTATATAGGCTATAAAAAGTAACTTCTAGAATAAATCTCATAAAAATAATTAAAATTCATAATAAAATACTTCATAAATTAATAAACATTTTTTATTTTAACCAAAATGAAATTCGTCCATTTTCTATTTTAAATCGATTTTTGAAATGATTTTCAGGGGATTTTTCCTGGTTGGTCCACGTGGACCAAACAGGTTGGTCTGACAGTTGACCTCGGTCAACTGTCTGACCTCCTCCCCTTGACCTGTCAGAAGACATTTTGTCTCATCTTCTCGCTATTCTCGAGGCTCGACCTTGCATCAAACCATGTCGATGCTTTCTGCATTTTTGCTCCTCGATCAATGGTGATTCACGCCCTAGTGAAATCTGGGGCTAAAGACCACTGATCGAGGCGTTTCGACCCTCGTTCTCCATGCCGCCCGTCAACCCTACAAAAGAGCGCCCCCGACTTCAATTCAAATTTCAATCCTTCATCCGCCATTTTCAATCGAAAACCCCTACCTCCTCGTGCTCCTAGTGACAGTGGGAGCCGAATCGACCCGGGGTTCGAGTTGTTTGGTGTAGAATCGAAGTGATTCGACCCCTCGCCGGAGCTCCGCTGCGCCTCGCAGCCCGTCGTCTCTGGTGATCTTCTTCCCCTTTTCTTTCCATTTTCTTGTAGCTTTAGTTTAGATTAGGTTATCTTCGTAGCAGTTTTGCCTCTCATCTCGTTAATCGTCGTAATCCCACGATCGAAGCCACGGCGGAGCTGAGCTCCGCCCGTCGTTTCCGGCCACGCTACGCACCCGTCTGTCCACCTGTCATCTCCATTCTCGCCCCCTTCACTCCGTCGCTCCGCTCCACCCTCCAGATCACCTCGATCTCGCCCAGATCGAGTCGCTCGAGCTCCTCGCTCTGCCGCTCGCCGGAGCTCTTCGCCCGCACCATCTTCTGCCTCCATTGACCCATCGGAACCACTCTTTTTGCTTGCCTGGGTTTTGCGTATCTCTTTGCAGGTCCGAGCCCAAGAGGAGGCTCCCTCGACTATCGACGACTCCAGGAGCGGCCGCCTAGGACACCTTCACCGTCCGAGCTCCCTACGCCGTCGCAGCCTCGCCTGAGACCACCGTTAGACGTGGAGGGGCCCCAGGATCCTTTTGCCCTTGATCCTAGGGCCGGAGCGGTCGTGTGTCGGCCGTAGTCGCCAGCAAAAGCTCGGCGGGGAGGAGTTCTTCGTGACCCTTCCCCCGCCGTCGGATCTGAGACCATCTCCAGACGCCACAGCAGCCGTCGGATCGTCCTGTGCTCCCCGCCGTTGGATCAGCAGCCCAAGATCTAATCTCAGCCATCCAGGACGAAGGGGTACCAGCTGTTCGATGCTCGCCACGTGTCTAAGTGAAGCGCCATCAGCCGCAAGATCACTCCCAGTGGGTATTTTGCATTTCCAACCCACGCCTTTCTGTATTTACGTTCTAGACCTAAAACTTTTATTTCCCGTTTAAAACTTTTGTAATAATTGCACCTAGATCCTCGCACTTTTTGTACGGGGGCGCATGACTTCTGGGTATCTTGCACTTTTTATTACGAACTCTAAGGTATTTGCAATTAGATCCCTATGCGTAGTTGATTAAATATGTTTTTGGAAAAATTGCATGTATGCCCAGCCGGTTTTCATTAATTACAATTATGCCCCTGTGAAAAACAGAACACGTGCCTCGCGCGTGTCTTTTTGTGGAATTTGCACCTGAGCCCCTGGATGTTCCTATAATTACATTTATACCCCTGCCAGGCTTAGGATTTTTGTATGCTTGAGCTACTTATTTCACGCCTCATTTAAATGCCAAAAATTCTCAAAAAAATAGAATTAAGCTCTTGTTTGCTTATGCCTTCACGCCATATTTTTAGTTTTTAATTTTATTGTATTTTTATATTTATTAAAAAAACATGTTTTTCAGCACTGTCTATCTTAGAAAATACCAAAAAAATATTAAAAGGGCTTAAAAAATTCCAAAAATATTCTCTATTGTGTGTTTTGACCTACTTTATTTTCAATCCAAAAACCACTAAAAAAAATCAAAAGAAAAACCTTAAAAATTCAAAAATACTTAAAAACTTAAAAAAATCTAAAAAATAGTAGAAAACTCCAAAAATTGTAAACTAAAGTTTTGTGGCTTCATGTTTCTATTATCTTTATTTTAAAATTAGTTTGAAAAATTTTGGTGGCTGTCTGATATTTTTAGTTCCCATTTTACCCCTAGCTAGCAGCCTCTTCATTGTTTTGGTTTACTTCAGAGTTTAAAAATACCAAAAATAGTTTAAAAAATACCCAAAAATCACAAAAACAGTAAAAAATTGTAAAAATACCAAAAAGATCTCATTTCTGAATTTTTGCCTATTTTTGCATATTTTTATGAATATTTTCTCACCTCCTTTACTATATAGCTTATATATTCCAATATAAAAAAAGAAAAAAATATAAAATATAAAATTAGAAAAATTAGAAAATTAAAAATCAAAATACAAAATTGAAAATTAGAAAATTAAATAAAAATTAAAAAAATTAAAAAATTAAAAACCCACAAAAAATTGGCTAAGTGGCTTATTAGACCTAGGTTTGGATTTTTATCTACACTCTGCACCCTTGTTTCCTATGTTCGACCCCTACTTGCTTGCCCCTGTACATTTTTAGAAGTGTATAATAAATTTTAATCCTTGCTATTCATTCCTTGATTGATTGTGTGGGTTAATTGTTGACGAACGAAGAGGCTTGAGTAGTCGCATCAGCGATAGTGAGTCTGATTTGTCAGACCACTTTTTAGAGACTCTCGCCTTCTCGCTTTTCAGGACTAGCAAAGGCAATTATAGGGGGATGATGAATCTACATTTCATCATCTTTATTCTATCATTTTGGCATTAAAAACCCCAGTAAATGCGTGTAAATAGGCTTAATTTAGGTATTTTAGCATTCATGCATCATTGTGTAAATATTGTATAAAATCCGGTTTTTAAAGCCAAAATTATAGAATAAAGAAAAGAAAAGAAAAAGAATAAAATATTGTAAATATTTTATTACCCCAAACCCCAAGACCTAGGCATCTCGATGTCTAGGTCGATAAGGAATGAAGTAGGGGGAGATAAGGGCCAAAATACAATAAAAACACCTTGTATTTCATTCATTCTTTATTCATTTTGGGACCTATTTTTCATTTCACTTTTTATACTTCAAATAAAGAAACTTTGAACATGAAAGTTATAGATAATTAAATTTAGAAAAATACAAAATTGATTTCATACAAAAATAATATACAGATAAAAAGATATGATCTGAATAAGATTCCAGAATCCCAACTTCCCAGGCCCGTATCTCTCAAATAAAAACTCAAAACGCATCAAACTCACTTTAATTGTATATAATTTCAAATAAGCAATTTAATGAAGTGGTTTCGTATTTTTCAGAGTTACGGTTTGAAAGTTGAGTTTTGGACCCCACTTGTATACTTGTACATATTAAAATATTTATTTTATTATTTATTCATTATTTTTATAATTTTATATTTTTATAATTTCGTAAATAATATTTATGATATATATATATATATTAAAATCAAAATTAAAACATAAAGAAAACACAAAATAAAAAAACCTGTATATAACATACCTAGGTATAATACCTGTATACATACCTATATAATTACTACTTGTATTTTATTAAGTATATAAAACACTTCAGAAGAATAAATTAAAAATATATTTAAGTGTATACAAATATTTTATAAATTTATAACATAATAAACAAAACTAAATAAACTAAACTCACAAAATAAAAATAAAATATTAAAAAATATAGATGTATATACCTATGTAAGCAACTTGTAATTTTATACCTCAGAAAAAGAAACAAAAATCAGAATTAAATACTTTACAAAATAATAAACATTTTTATTTTGAACCAAAAATAAATAAATTCAATAACTATTTTTAATGGATTTTACAAGCCTTTTGTCCAAGGTTTTTTTCTGGTTGGTCCACGTGGACCAACCAATTTGTCCCTTGGTTGACCTCGGTCAACTCTCTGACCGAGGTCTTGCCTGTGTCAGACCTGCGTTTGTAGCCAACTTTGACCATTTTTCTAGGATGCCTTGCTCCTCCTTTCATGAAACTTTCTTCTACAATTTTTCTCCCCATTGATCCCTAATACACGCCTATAGCATGCCTTGGGAATTGGATCGTTGCATCACCCGTTGTCACCTCGTCTTTCACGCCCGACCACCATCTTGTTGAAATAACCCCCTGTTGCTTCACATCCTCTTTGAACCCATTTTTGACCGAGCTTGGACCCTTCTTTGGCTGTGCTCTGGACAGGAGAGGTGACAGCTCTCCTCCAGCCCTGTCTAGCAAGGTCTGGCGATGTTTAGTGGCGCTCCATCCATCTCCGGTGGCCCGCACCGCCGTGAGGTATCATCTCGTGGTTTTGACCGCTTGAGGTCTATTTTCTTCACTTTCTTCTTGCATTTTGAGCATAGATACCATCCGAAATTATTTCCCGCATTTGATTCTGCACCTTCTTCGTCAACGCCAACGCAACCCCACACCCTTCGGCCAAAGCTTGGCTAGAGGAGCAACTCCTCCATCTCACCCATTTTCACAGAACTGCACACTCTCATCATTTTTTTGCACCTAATGAACAGTTCAAGACGTCGTTCTCGAGCCCTTTGATCTCGCAGGTATCGAGCAGGCCACGGGCAACCACCTAGAGGGTATCTCTGGCTCGTCGGATGAGGAGAACACCGCCATCGGTGCACCTGGGCAGTCCCCATCGCGTGTTGTACAGAACTGAAACAAAGGGGAGGGATGCACGCTATAGTTGTCGTCCATCTTTCCCCTCCCCTTTGATCTACACCGTCCACGTCACAAGGGACATCAACCGTTTGATCGGCCCCAATCAACGTGCATGCACGCATGCCACGTGGATAAGTGGTGAATTTTACATTCAGACCCTCGCAATTTAGGATTATTTCAGGAAGGATTCGCATTTTTTGTGTTGTTGTTTTGTATTTACTCATGCATTTGTGCCCCTGTGTTGTAATGGCTATAACTCATTCATCTGGATTCTGTTTTGTGTGAGAGTGTTTTTGTTAGAAAGCTGTTGCAAAGATCTATATCATATCCAAATTTCAACATTTCTGGATGTACGAACTATTTATGGCGAATTCATGAATGCAGAGTACTGATTTGGCTTGTTTTGTTAATAACTCTTTAAATACTTAACATCACTTGCTCATTTTTGGATATGTTGTAGGAATTTGTGGGTCCGAATTGATGTTCAAATTTCATCAAAATATATTGTGATTTGTGTCCTATAGAATTTCTACAATATTTCGAGTGATTGATTTATTTTTGGAGCATCATTTATCTATTTGAAAATCTAAAAATATGTCCTTTTGCCTCTGAGCTTGTTCTACGATGACAGTTTTTTGTTGTATTTTTATCTTGTTGTTTGTTTAGTCAAAAAAATCAAAAATATCATTTCTACCTTCCTGCAGTCTTTTATTTTAAATATATTCATTCCCTTTTGAAAAATTCTCAAAAAATATATTTTGCTTAATTAGTATCTTTTAACTTCAGTCCAAAAATCACTTAAAAATACAAAAGAAAACTCCTAAAATGTCAAAACTCTAAAAACCTTCATAAAAATATGAAAAATCCCAGAAAAATTCCAAAATATAATTTTTGTCTCTAAATTTTATTTGTTTATTGTCTTTACTTTAAAATAATTTGGGGAATTTTTGTTAGTATTTTCTATTTTATTTCTCCATTTTAATTTCAGACTTTTATTTTATTTCACTATTTTCAGTATTTTTAACTTTAAAATTACCAAAAAAGTAGAAAAATATCTAGAAAATCACAAAAACATTAGAAAATTATAAAAAGACCAAAAATATTTTATTTCCTGAATTTTACTTATTGTTACCTATTTTTATAAATACTTTATCCCTCTCTTTCTTACTTTGTATATATTCTATTTAAAGAAAAGAAAATAGAAAAATAGAATATTAAAATAAAAAATATAAAAATCAAAAACCCACAAAAACATAACACATTGTAGACAAATATTCACATTCACATTTTGTGCACCATTGCCTTGTTCTATCTTGTTTGCTCCCTGAGTTCGACCTCTACACACTTGTACACTATACACATTTTTGTAGAGTAATAATAAATTTTGACTCCACATTTGCTTCTTATTGCTTGATACATATTGTGGGTTGATTGTTGATTGAATCCGGATTTCGTGTGGTCAACTCAGCGACTGAGTTCCCGCCTTGTGTGGAACTTAAGACCACCGATTTTCACCTTCATCAAGTACCTGTCAAGAAAGCACTGGTGACTCTTCCCAGCAAACCTCTCTATAATCTAATCAATAAAAGGGAGCAGGAAATGATTGTTCTTGGTGGCCTGATTCAATTGTATGCAGTCCACACAAACCCTCCAAGAAGTGGGTACCCAGATAGCTATCTCCTCTCCAGACTCACTCACAATTATAGTGATGTCCGTCTTCTTGGGAACCACATGTAATGGACTAACCCACTTGGTGTCGGAGATGGGGTAGATAAAATCGGCGCTCCACCATTTCAATATTTCTGTCATGACTACCTCTCAAAGATTCGGATTCAACTGTCTCTAGAACTCACGCGATGGCTTGGCATACTCCTCGAGATAGATATGGTAGGAGCACAGAGCTAGACTTATCCCATGGAGATCAGCTATACTCCATCCTATTGCCTTGCGGTTCCTTTCAAGAACCTCCATCAGACGGTATTCTTGTTATCCAGTCAAAATTTGTTGAGATAATGAGTGGGTACATCTCATGCTCACCCGCAAGGAATCTATACTTTAGCGACTACGCCAAAGGCTTCAATTCTGGACAATTGGGAGCTGGCAAATCTGGCCTCTGAAAAGTCTTAGTGAATGCAGCCACAATCTGAATGAGAGAACTCTTGCTGATCATGCAAAACTGGTGAAGATGGCCCTGCTGGTTTATCTGTACTCGATGCTGACACGGTCTCCACCCTAACTGTTGGCTCTATGGAAATCAAACAAGGTAATAAATCATCAAACTCTGCCCAGTCTATGTCTGAATCTAAGGGATCTAAATTAGAATCACATGATATATACTGTGCTTTGATGTCCTGAACGCAGTCGTCGGCCTCGATAGTGTCCTCGGTCAAGAGTATACTCTCCGAACTCTCTCTGCTGAAAATTGTGGATCTATAGTATATGAAGGTGAGATAAGGTCTCGTGACACGACATCGGACCAAGTGACTTCTTCATTAGTGATCACAAAGTCGCACTCCTCGTGGACGTCTCGCTCTGCCACTGTCGTCTACTCTGAGCAAGCTGAGTCTCGTACCATGATTTCGTCCATCGTCTCTATTTGTATACTTTCACCCTCGACGCGAAAGTACACCTTCCCACTATCATGATTGGACACCGCCTTAACTTTGGCCAAGAATGGGTGTCCTAGAATGATGGGCTATCAATCATAGATTCATGGATCTCCATGTCCAACACAACGAAGTCCACGGGGAATTTCAGGCATGAATTGTGATGATCATGTCCTTCAACAACCCCTTCAGCCTTTTGACAGATCTATCAACAAACTGAAGGATTGTCCTACTCTTTCGAATAGAGATAAACTCGAATCGATCGAGTATGGTTATCGGAAGGAGGTTTATAGAAGAGTCATTGTCTAATAGAGTACGGCCGAACCTCTGATCATGAATGTGGCATCTGACATAGGGAGCTCCTCCGTCTGGCCTCTTGGCTGGTAGACAGTTCTAGATAGCGAAGCAAGTGAAACAGGTTAGCACATGGATTTCTTTGCGATGGTTCCTCTTCTTCCTACAGATAGTGGTCTTCTCTCTCAAGTTCTTCTGGAAGAGAGGGATGTGCTCAAGTGCCTCCCGTAGAGTCAGCTGAATATTGAGTCTATCAATCATCTGGTGGCTGAACTCTAACTACCGATCTTTTTTTGGAATTTCTTTTTTATTCCCCTTTGTGGGAAGGGAATGAATGGGCCCTCCTCCGATAGAGGGCTAGGAAGAGGTTCCTGCTGCTGTGAAGGCATGGAATCCATACAAGTATAATTAATCATCACATATGGATTTCACATATGGATTCGAAGATTAAGAAACCTTTCCTTTCTTAATTTTTTGGTTTTTTTTCAAAATATCCCAGGGAATAGAAACTGGAGAAAATACAATTGGAATAGAAGGGGTGGCCTCAGTAACCCACAGCATCAAGTGTTGCGGCATCAACACTGCACTCTAGCTCAGCATCATGAAATATGATGGCATCAGTACTACCCTCTGTATCTGGAGAAGCGACAACCTCAGTACCATCATCTGGATCAATATCCATGGTGGCATTAGCACCACTGTCATTATCATTATCCTTAGTGGTGATCAGCACCACTACCCTCCTCATCTGGCTCTCATGCGTCCACGTGGTGTCGTCGCTAAAACGAGGCACCGTCGGTTGGCATCCTACTGCTCCTAAGTGACACAAAATCAGCATCAAATGTGTATGAAGCAATGTCACCCAACAAATCACTAGGAGTGGTGGTCTCTATAAATTGTACCTTGTCAGATTTTCTCTTAAGGTTATTAGGATTTGGCTCGATCTGAGATGGTATGGCGGCCTTGCCTTTGATGATCTCCCTCATCTCCTGGCAAAACACGTCCATATTCCGCCTAAAGGATGCTTGCTGGTTTGAGAGTAGGTACGCTAGATTGTCAAGAGCTGGATTCTCATAGGCTGACCCATGAGAACCGGACGGTTGCCTCGTTGAAGGGAGGCGACTACGGAAGTGATGAGGGGAAGGCTAAGAATACTACTACGGAGGCTGCTGCTAGTGCTGCCTCCACTGTTGTCCCTGCTGGTAGGGACGAGGACCTGACTAAAATTGCTGCTATGGATGGCGGGAAAACTGGGGCTGCTGCTGCGACTGCTTCCCGAACTTCCCACCTTGAGCTGGAGGTTGTTGTTGGGACGAGGTACCTCCGATCGACCACATGAATATAGGATGATCTTGACGAATCTCGGGTTGCTGTCAATCGTACCAAATCCCGTTGACTTCCATAAACGGCTCCCGCTTGTAGGGGGATGGAGGAAGAACTGCCAGTGGTTGATCTTATTGATACACCACCATCTGAGTGTCCTGAGATGGCAGTTGCTGAGGGTACTAGTGTTGCAGTTGTTGGAACAGCTCTGCCTAGATGTGGTGAACCTGTATGTACTAATCGGAGTACTGGGACGAGCAGTTGGTAGGATCAGCCCCTGACCTGAGATGGGGTTGAGAAGCCATTTGTGCCTCCTGGAGACACATGATCTGGGTCTTTAGGTCACTTAATGTCTGTGCCAATTGGTCGATTTGAGTCATGCCCTGGCATTGTTTCTTCTCGATAATCTCTATTCGGTCAAGCTTCTCGCTGATGATGCCTAGCAACCGACGACTTTGCCTATGCTATGGTTGCTGAAGAGGTGGATAGACCTACATCGACTCCTGCTATCCTCTGATAGGATACGGCACGGGGTGAGGGCTTTCCCTGAGTATAGAGATGGGTCTGGGACATCACTGTGTAGTTCTCGGCCATCTCCTCATAGATGGTCCAGACCTGGTCTTCGTCCATGGTGAAATAGGAGCCCCCACAAGAAGCATTCACAAGCCCCTGCAGCTCTGATGTCAGCCCACAAAATAAACATTGTACTACTTGGAGATGTTATGATGTGGAAAACGATCAATGAGCTCACGAAAATGATCCCGCGCCTCATGGAATTGCTCGTTGGTGATTATGGAGAAGTTATTAATCAGAGCTCGCATTGTGTTCTTCCGACCGAGTGGGTAGTACTTGTTCAAGTACTCGGTCTGGAGTTGTTCCCATGAAGTGACATATCTCCCCAAATGTTTCAGTCAGTAGGTTGCTCTGTCGACCATGGAGAATGGAATAGCCATCATCTTGATGGTGTCCTCGTCCACGCTTCTGTCGTGGACAGTGCTGCAGATTATCTCAAGTTCATATAGGTGAAGGAGCAGCTCCTCGGAGGCAAGCCCATGGAACTTGGGCAATAGCTGGATAGTTTGAGGGGGGAGATTGAAATCTCCCAAAATCATCGGAAGCTGAATCCAACGGTAAGGGTTGCACTAGGGTTGTGCAACTCCCTCATCGGTCTGGCTGGTCGGACTGGCTTCTGTGGCTCCTCCGGATGTAGTTCGTCTCCTCCTCCAAACTCTAGAATCTCTCCACCGCCTGCTCAGTTCTGCTCTCCACCATCAGCTCGCATCCGTGCCATCTCTCTATGCACCTCTACCATGAAGGCTCCCTGGTATCTAATATGTCTCTGTATAGTATTCACGGAGGCTAACAGTGTGTTGTTGATGGTTCCCTGATCTAGAACATATGTGGCACTCTGGGGCTACCCATTGGTGCACTCCTCGTTGCTGGTCATCTCTTGGGTCTCTGCAAAGGTAAAAGACCCCAACTTAGATGTCGTCAAATGAACAAATATATGCTCTGGTCTCTTCTCGGGCACCTCAAGGCTGGAAGAAGGGTGGTCGAGGGGGAACAGGGTGGAATCGAACTCGGGTTCAGAGAGCAGGTCTAGGCTCTCACGAACCTACCTAGATGTGTGGGACGGAGTGCTCGAGAGCAGTGTAGACAAAGGCTGCCTAAGGGACCGCCGACCCATCATCTTAATCTGGAGAAAAATGGATGGTATCTAGAATCAAACAAGATCAGCAAGCAAACCCCCAATTCATCTACGCAACATGGAGCTGATGACCGTATGGGTTCGGTCTTTTATCTTGTCAATTTTATTTAGGTGATAATTCAATCTTGCAAAGCGATTAAGCGGACTATTAAGAACCCAATGCTCCCAAGAGACTGGCCCAATCCCAAATCTAGATCTTTCCCAGCTAGTACAAGTTGCGAACTGTTTACCAGCTACCCAATCAACTTGCTCTGCTAAGCATATCACGACCCTCTTTACCGGAAACCAGAGTGATAATCACTAGAGAACGACTAACCCTAATACCAGTAGTCTAACGAGAGTTCAGATATGGTTCTAGCCCAGTGTGCGGGTCACTCTCTCGTGCAAGCAAAACAAACAATGAGGGGATGACTCTCCCAAGACAGATTTTAAGTGAGGTGTCTTTTTGGATCAAGTTTGATTAGCAGTACCAATTTTATGGTTATCACTTTTATGATATTTTTCAATAATCAGACAAATGCCTAACGAATTTTCAATCTCCTGATTTTTAATAGTCCAAAAATGGGGAGAACTTGAAAAAGCCATTGCATAGTCAAACATTATAATGCACACAAAGTAAGAGATGTGTATCTGTCGCCAGCACTCTACATGGCAGGGTGATTCGAGCATAAATTTAAAGACTGAAATTAAACTACTATAAATGATGCAAGAAGAAAATGATCTTTATGAGCAATTTCTACACGTGAGAATAGGAGTTAGCTAATTAGACTAATTCCGGAGTCTGATCTTGGTAACCACTCGGTGGCCTGCCATAACGGGTCCTGCTAGCGCTATATGTGCTTCCTCACGGCGTGTGGACTAATCTAATTGAACTAACTTTTACTATGAGTTATTAATAAGGCCCAATTACGAATCTATAGGTACAAGCAATATATTAGGGATTGGGCCTTAATTATTTACGTCACAAGTAAGAAGTCCGAAATCTAAGGCTAAATTCTTCGAGGAATCAAAGGAAAGAAAAGGTGATAAATCAAAAACCGATGAAAAACCACGGTGAGGTCCCCCGAGCACACCGGTATTCGGGCGAAACAAACCCAATATAAGAACAAGTCCAGAAGTCTGAGGTCATGTATTATTACAACAATAAACGTATGCTGCAAAGTGAAACTAATCTACCGTTACTCTATAAGATACAACTAATCATGCTCCTGCTCTTGCATCTCCTCACATATGGGTCTCCTCCAAAGCGTCCCAGGTGGTTCCTTGAACAAAAAGTGAAACAGAAATGGGTTAGAAGGCATTCGTAACAAATAGAGCTAAAACAAAAAAGAAGAAGGGGGTTGACAAGGACTACTAAGACGTGCTCCCCGACAATGACGCCATTCTGATCGAGCGCTCGGTCGATCAAGGCTAAGTGATATCAAAGGTCGTGCGACCCCAATCACCCAATCATACTCAATAAGAAAAATCAATACACATAAACCAAACAATCAAGTACAAAAATCAATATAGCGGTCTTTGCTATTTATTTAACCTGGTTATTGACCAGGGTCGAACACAAGGAGCACGAGTAAAACCTACAAAGTAATCAGTAATCAGAAAATAAGAAGCATGTTTTTTTGTTTATAATTTGTACTTTTTTATATTTTCTAAATGAGAAAATAAACAAAAATACGTTTTAACCATTTCTAATAAGGCTACAAATACTCAAAAATTAGAAATAAAAATGTTTTTATATTTTTCGAATATACAGATGTTTTTGGTAATTGTGTGTATTTTCTGATTTTTATTTGATTTTTAAAATTAAAAGAATATCAAAATATAACAACAATGGACAACCTGGGCCAAGGGCAATTTAAAAATCCTAAAGTACCCAAATGCACTAGTTATGACTTTTATGATGAAGGTAAAAAAGGGTACATACAACAACTAAAATCCTTATTTTTTTAGAATTTTTAATTATTTTTATAATATTTTTAAAGCTTTTAGCTTTTTATGGTTTTATGAAAGATAATGCAGTAAAATGGTACTGAGATGAAAACAATCTAAAACAAACATACAGAAATTTTATAGAATTTTTGAGACTATTTTTATATATTTTTTTTCATATTTTAGGAAATAGACAGGACAGTTTTTAGGGGTTTTTTTATTTTTAGAAATATCAAATAAAATTAAATCAATTCATAAAAATTATCATAAAAATTACATGTTAGCAGGAGCTAACTATAATTTTTGTGGTATTTTTAGAGTTGATTTAATAATTATTTGATTGAAAATAAAGCACACAGGCTAGCAGGGACCTAAGCACAATTACTGGAAATTTTCATGCAAATAATAACACTTGTAAAAGCTAAGGGCCTAATCTACAAATTAGCCAAACAATCACGAGCAATCCACGTGACATAGACTCAAAGGGTTATAACTGCAAATACCAAAACTTCTATTAAAGCATAAGAATAAAAAGTTCAGGGGCATGATATGAAAATACACCACAACTCACGTGTACAAGCATGTGTCTCAGGTTCAGAAGGACTAAATGCAAAATATAAAAATAAGCAGTCCAAACTGCAAAATGTTATGCTACAACTTTATTCTCAAGACTAATTTAAAAAGCAATAAAGTACATGGTAAAAGATACAAAATACCCTTCATAGGGGTTCGTGGCGTGCGCGGGAGGCGTCGTGGGCATATGGCTCTGATCGCTGCTGGGGAAGATCTGACGGTGTAGAGAATGTCCCTTATGTGTGGTCGGATGCGTCATATCTGATGGCTGAAAAGGATGCATGATCGGCGGTTGGGATTTAATCTGGTGGTGGAAGGTCGATCCGACGGTGGATGAATATGGAGGAAGAACAACCTCCACGAGAACTTTGATCGGAAATGGAGATGATCCACCGGGCCGATGACTTCACCAATGAGGGATGGAGTGACGAGAAGGTATTCCGCATATAGTGGCATGCTTTGATGCGACGGAGAACAGTCTGATGGACGTGGAGGTGTAGGCCTTCTTGGAGATTCTCCGCCCGAGCAATAAGGGGACCAGAGATGGTCTTCTTCGCACGAAGTGACCTACCAGAGGGTGTGACGCTCGGAGACGTATCTCCGCCGAGGTTTATTGCTTGCTAAAGAAGGTAGAAGGGCGGGGGGATGGATGGGTGATCTCTGACGAACGTGAGGTAGGTAGATCGAGCCTACTCTCAACCCGATGGTTGAGCTCTAGGTGAACAGGTTGCGGGGAGAGGAGGAAGGGTGGTGCATCACATTGATCTGACGGATAGATTTGGTTGTCGGGGCCTCCGACCATCTAGTCGGAGCAAGTGAACAGGCGACTGAGCGGATGGAAGGATGAGAATCAAAAGGGAAAAGAGAGGCAAAATGGGTAGTATCTGAGGTTCTGGGTGAACTTCGGAGATTCGGGCGAAGAGGGGAGTCAAGGTTATGTCTCAACCTCACTGCGGAAGGCGTGGAGGCTCGACACGGCGGCGCTCGTTGGCCACGTAGTTGATCTATGATTCTCACCAACTCCAATCCGAAGGGTCCCTCTAGAAGTTGTCACTCAACCTGAGGTGGCTATGGCTGGGAAGGAGGGGCGAGGCACAAGCTCCGCTCTGTGGAGGCGCAAGAAGATGCTTTGTAGGTCACTCGAGGGTCTAGAAATATCAGAGTAAAGCATGGAAATCCTAGAGCGAATTAGATTGGCCAAAGAGCCCCGAGAATGTCGGTGGTAGAAGGATTATAGGGATCAAATTTCAAGGCCAAAGGAGCACGGATTCGGGTTTAGAAAATTTCGAGAAGGAGCTCCGGCGAACAGTATCTGGGTCTGACCCGAGAAGGAGGCACCGTTGACTGGAGGTCAACTCCTAACTGCCAAACAAGAAAATTGGGATTTACAAAATATTTACAAATCAATAAAAAAATAGTAAATGGCTTTAAAATAAAAAAATATATAAATGAAAATATCTATTATTTTCAAACTATTTTTCTATGATTTTTAATTATTTTTATGAAAAATAAATTAATCTCTATATAGTATAATTGTATTCAAGTATAATATACCTATGTATTTTGTATAATTATTTTTATTTTGTTATTTTTACATTAATACCCCATTTTGTATTTTGTTTTCTATAACATGTTTTTAGGAGTCTAAAATATTTTTTTATTTTATTTTTATTATTTATTTACAAGTATCTAATAAATAGGGAGTGAGGCATGTATGCATGTGTTTTGTACAAGCAAGAAGGATTTTATTCTTATTTTATTTTATTTTTGTTTTATTTCTAGGATTATATACAAGTAGGTAGAAATAATATTTTATTGTATTTTGTCACAAATAATTATATACAATTATAAGTGACATATATACACAATATAGAGTAGGCCCTATCTCTCTCTACTTATTTGGTTTGGCGATCAGGTCAATGCTTGACCTTCTCTTGGGATTCGGGTCACTCTGTATTTATTCTAACTACCTCCCTATTTTTTTCCTTTAGTCTTTTATTTTGCACGAATACATGCTAAATATGCAATATTAACAAATGCTTGTTGCATGCTAACTTATTGTATTTACACCTATCTACATGATGATTTTACAAGATAAATAGCTAAAATAAAAGAGTAAAGAATGGGAATCAGGTATTCATCAATCGCCTCTCCTAATATCTTGAAAAAATCTTTTGATACATCTCCAACAGTTGCGGACTGGACCTCCAGACTATTGTTCTCAAGGTGTGATTCAATTAGCGGAAGTCTGACCCGAATAGCACAACTTAGAATCTCTAGATATTTACTGAAGGAGGACTCGATTTCACGTGTTTGCTTATTTGATCGGAATGATATCTTGTAGGATGTGTGCAATCGAAAGCGATGTTACTATTCAAATGTTGCGGTAATGGTCATATACGGATTAGATTGGCTCCCAAATCTATGATTCGAAGTAAAAGAGTTCCTCATCCATGTGTGATGCTTGAAGGATTTAGATGCTACTACAGTTAGAGGCTCATATTCTCCTCAATATGTGATGGGATTTGTTCCAGCTAATGTGTAACGTCCTCCAGATTCTTGACCTGCAGAAAATTCTATGGTTCGAGGAAGAATCCTCGACCCTCAAGCGAACATGAGAATGTAAGTGGAGGGGCTAGGATGAAGCGGATGAGGAGCTCCAGGTCTTCGGCCATCGTGCATGGCTAAAGGGGTTCGGATGCAGAAGGCTGAGCAAGAAATGGTGAGATTTGCAAATGGGGATGGAGATCGATGGGTGAAATAAATAAGGGATTTGATTAATTTTGAGGTTAAACTAATAAGAACAGATGACTTTGAAAGGATAATATAAAAGAAATGAGGAGAAATCGAAGAAAGGGAAGGAGAAAGAGGTAACCTGGAAAGTATGCAAAGGGTGGAGGATGAGCATCGGTGGTTTCTGGAATAATAGCTCCAGTGAGTCCTCGCCTCGATCATAGCGGCCATGGGAGGCTCGACACGCAATAGAGCTAAGCTACATGTTGGTGGTGGATTGTGTCTGACTTTCCTCCCTCTCGCTCGACGGAATTGAGTGGAGGTCTGTTACCCACTCCTCTCTCTCGCTCGACGAACTAGGTGGAGGGCATCGCTAAGGGCGGATGAAGTCAACCAGATGGGATTAGGGCATATATATGGGACAAGATGCTTGGGTCCAAACAAAGGTGATGAGGTCACTGACGGAGAGGGTAAGGGCAACGAGTCGATTGGAGCAACAACCTAACGGTCGGGTCGTTGGGCGGAGGAAGGAGGAGACGAGGGAGGAAGTAGGCGTAAGGTGTGAGGAAGAAGAAACATATGAGGAAGAAGGGGAAAAGTAACAGAGAGAGAGAAGAAAAATAACAATTAATTAAAATAAATAATTTAATTAACAATTATATTAATTAAATTAATTAAGATATAATTAAATAGATAATTACATAATTAAATAAGTAATTAAGTAAATCAACAATTAAATATATAATTAAACAAATTAATAAATGATTAACTAATTAATTCATAAATAATAAATAGATATGTCAATAATTATTATTTATTTTAATTTAATAATAAAATATTAATAAAGTATATAAATATAATAAATGACAAGTATTAAATGAAGTAAAACTAAGATACGTTTTGACTTAAGTTATATTTTTGTATTTTTCTAATGACTTTTAGAAACTCATTAAAAAAGAAATCAAGTTAAATGGAGTTCAGGATAATTAATTAGAAATTGGGAAGTTTCTACATATAATACATATAGACAAGGGATCCAAATGTCAAAACTCACTCATCTAATACTTTTTGATATTTTAATAAATAGTAGTATTTTTAAAGAGAAATTCAAAAGTGAGTTTGGTCAATTTTGAGTTTTATATAAATAGTTCTGAACCTCGAAAGTCGACTTTTACAGCTTTTTCGGTTCATTGTAGTTACTTATTTTTCTATTAAATAATTTTTATGGATTTTTATAAATTAATATATATTTTTTTGAACAACTTTTATGAAGAAAATATTTTGATTTTAGATTTTTTTAATGATAAATAAAATAAATGATATATTTATAATATGAAAAATATATTTATATTAATTTACAATCCAGATTTTCTGGTATTTTTATAATATAAGATCTTTTTCTCTCCCTAATTATTTATTTTATTGACCAAGTCAATATTGACATGGTCTCAGGGTTAGGATCAGTCTATATATTTTATATACATCCTTTTTTATTTTATTTTCTAGTTTTCTCTTTATTGTTATTTTGGATAAAATAAATGTTAAATATATAATATTAATAAATACGATTAGAATGTTAATTAGGGGGAATTAATGAATATTTTTGTGTATTTTACCAAGATTTTTAGCCAAAGTGAAAGAATAAAGGTGATGAATCATAGATTCATCAAGGGATAAGGGCCGAGTTAAGCAGTGCTATACGAGAGGGGAGTGACATCATGCGAGATTTCCAGCTGAGAAGTTTCTTTCCAGATTTTTTGACAATAGGTATACAGTTGGTACGCTTAGGGTTTCATGGACAAGGTTGATGCTGAGGTATTTAATTGGAAAGCTCGTAATGTAGAAGTTGAGGATTTCATATGATGACCAATCATCGTGGGTGTCAAGGTTCAGACAGTGGATGGAGTACGTATCGTGATTCATTTGAAACCTTGAGAAAAGTGAAAAGACCTTGAGTCTAACCTTGATATAACTGAGGGAGTTGTCATTAAATTTAACAAAGATTAGGATGCCATCTGCAAAGGTGATATTTGTCTTAGAGATATTCTCCCCAGGGAGTTGGAAGGCCTCAATGAAGTTGTTTTGGGAAGGTTGTGCAACATTAGATGAATCTTATATTCATCAACTTTATTCCTATTAATTAACCTTCTGTCTTAGACTAATCAATTAACCTGATAGTTTATTAATTATAATTATAATTTTAAGTCTAATTATTGTATATAAATATAGTATTTAATCATTATACATATAAAGGAAAGGGAGACTACTTCATGAAGTAGGAAACCTTACCTACTTCATGGTCATTTTTATCCAATGATTTTTTGTAAAATACCATTATGTATTTTTCATAACTATATCCCTCTAATATTCATTCCAAATTCGTCATAAAATAGAGATTCCTAGACCCTCCATCCAGAATAGGTCGATTACACCAATTCTAAGATCGTTAAAATTACCTCTTCTCGACGGCGGGCATATGAGTCTCTATTTTCGATGAAATTGGAATGACATATTAGGAGGATATAGTGATGAAAACCCATGTGTTATTTCCCCAAAAAATAAAAAGTTGGCCAAAAATGGCCATGAGTTAGGTAAGGTTGCCTACTTCATGAAGTAGGCTCCCTTTCCATGTATATATGTGTATATATATATATATATATATATATGCATTTATAGTTCCTTTTATTTTATGTGTTTATCATTATTAAAAATCCAATAAAAATTAGTATAATATTATTTATAATATATCATATATTATCTTCTATTTAAAAATACCGAAAAAATAAATAAAAGAATTGTTTTTATTCTTAAAAATACTTACAAAATTATTAAGTATATATATGTTGTCTTGATGTGGTTTTTAAATGAAAGTTGTAGATCTTAAAAAAATACATAAATTTCGTGTAGAATAATTTTTAATTTGTCTTCATTTAACATTTTATTTTTACTTTACAATAAACCCTATTTGTTTCTTTTTTTCTAATTGAGCCACATTGCCCAATTTGTGTATAACCCTTGGTCGGCTCTTCTTTTAACCCCATGAAAAACTTGGAAATTACCATCGCTAATTATGTAGAAATAATTATTAAAATGCACATTGTAGGCATGTTATTCGAATTAATAAAAAACTGCTAAAATTAATTATTCAATTAAAATGAGCACCCAATTTATGGTTTACTTAGGCAAGCCCAATGTCAAATTCGAAGAGACAGTTGTCTCCTTAGATTGATTAATGGTCGATTTAGGACATAGTTTTTTAGAGAAGCATTTTTTATATTTTTATGAAATTTAAAATAGCTTGCAAATTCGGGCAAGTTTAAGGGTTAAATGCAAATTTCTATCAAATCAAGTCAAAAAAGCCTCAAGCTTGGCAAAAAAATGAAATATGATGAAATTAACATTGTGCAATTTCTTTTGAATTTTTCAAATGCACAATGAATTAATTATGAATTAAATATGCAAGTAGGGTGACTTTTTGCAAATTAGTTTTAATAAATAGTAAACCAATATATTTTTCAGAAATAAAATTATCCTAGATATGTCTATATGATAGGAATTCCAGAAAATTAATAAATCATAAAATTAATGGGTCTATAGTCTATTAAAAAAACTAATTAGTAAAATTACCACCTAATTTTTTCTAACTCTATATACATGTAAATCTCATGAAATTTAGGCACAAAGTAAAAAACACTTAAATATACTGATTATGATTTTCTTGTAATTTTTGGAGCTAAATTAATTTAATATTAATTTCAAATCATGTAGTGGGAAAATTATGCAATTTTTCATATCAATAATTATATTAAATAATCCATAGCTCAAAAAAATAAAATCAGCATCCACAATGATAGAGAATAAAATGTTCTACATTGTTTAATGAAAATATGATGCATATGAACGCTTAAATTGAGGCCCAAAATAGTGTCCTAAATGTACAGGGTTTGAGATGCAATTACTAATACCCTAGAGGGTGTTTATGAAATTTTCCCAAGAGTCACATGCACCTCACGTTCCTACTAGACGGCTGGACTTGTGCTTAAATGCTTAGAACTAGAGAGGTGCTCATGTAAATTTACCCTCTGCCTATGTGTCTTGCATGTGCATGTTGATGAGGGGGTACTTGGGGAGTGGCAGAGAGCACACATGCTGAGGAAGATGAGCGGGCCATTGCAACAAAGGTCGATGACCTTAGGCGGTTGCGATGGTGAGGTAGTGGGCAGCGTCACGGACGGCTGCATGTGGAGTAGTCAGTGGCTGAAGGATTAAGCTCGAGGGTCGAGACACTCGAAGGTGAACAGAGGGTGAGTGTGAATATTGGTGGAGCGGGGTAACACGATGCCAAGTGGTCTGATCGACACATGACCGAATGATGGAGAAGCGGAGGCTGCTAGAGGGTTGGAAGGTACCTTGGGGCTCTTACACGTAGAGGTCGAGGTTTACACAGGTACACAGTGAAGACTCAACCGACACACAATCGATATGCAGAGAGGGCCTCCTGTAGGTGCAGCTGCTGGCCTGAGCTCAGTGGAGCTTTGCTTGGGCAAAGCCTGGAGCAGTCGGTGTCGAAGCAGAGGCGGTGAAGGTTGAAGCTCGCTGGGCAATCGGATTGTGATGGATGATGATCGGTGGAAGATGGAGTGGGAGGAGATGAAGGTGAGGGTAGGCAGAGGACGAAACTCATAGCAGAGAAAAAATTAGATGAAGCAGAGGAAAGCAAAGAGAAAGAACAAGGAAGAAAAAGAAGCAATAACAGAGGAAAAGAGGAAATGGATGGAGAGGAAGGAATAAAGGAGAAGGATCGAAGGACACGGATAAGGGGAGAGAAGAGGAAGAGAGTTACATGTATTTTTCGTGGTATCCTATTGATATATAATACCGTATTTTTGTGTTTTACGATTTTTTGTCATTTTTAAGTAAGATAAAAATCAAAGTAAAATCAGAGAAAATATGAAATTAATATTTATAACTTAATCTATTTTTTTAGTTTTAATAATTAAAAAAGTCAGGAGCAAATTCCTCCTAGAAAAAGGGAGGCGGACCAACTGGAGTGAACGAGGGATCTGCAAAGTCTAGATAAAAGACGCTCCAGGGGTCCATCTCGATACAAAAGGAGATGATAGTCGGGAGAACACGAAGGTCAAGTCAAGAGGATGAAGAAGAAGGTGCAAATGCACATGGATGATCTAGAAAGCACACAAACAATCACAAGCAAAACTCACACAAATACATACCCTCAATTCACCTACTCAACTCAGTAGAGACTGTAAAATGCGGTCTTTTTATCTTGTCTGTTTTAGAGTTAGGTGAGAAGTCAAAAAGTTGCACAAACACTTAGGAGGCTGAAATGGGATTTGGGCACTAATCCTTAGTGTGTGCGCGAGCAAGTAAAAGCGAAGACAATGAGGGGATTACTCGCCCCAATACAAGATTTTTCTTTTTGGTCGATTTTAGGGTCAAGTAATGTTAGCAGTTCCAATTTTATTGGTTATCACTTTTTTTGGATTTTTGATAAGAAATGCACGAGCCTAACGAGGAGTCACTTCCTTTAAGCACCTAGGTGATCAAAATCAGAGGGAGAGTCCAAAAACAATGCAAGAGGCAAATCAATGATGTATGCTAAAGCGTAAATGCTTACCTTGCCTCCAACACTCTACATGCAAGGATGCTCAGCAGAATTGAAACCTATCTATATGCAAATGCAAGCCGATGAAATCACCCTAAGTGTCAGAAATTGCTATTAGCGTGAAGAACCGATGCTAATGACTCAGAATGGAACCGAAGTGTTCGGTCTTGGAGTTTCCTTGGTGCCCACCAAGGTGGGTCCTGCACGCGTTGTATGGAGAACTCTCGCGGCGTGATGGTTCTGAGACTAAGTAAGAAGCAGTTTAAATTTGACTAAGTCCAAACGTCACTATAGGTACAGGCAATTATATTAGGTGTTTGTACCTAATGCTATCGGCAAGCAACTCCTAAAGGTAAGGGCTCAATCACACAAAATAAGGAAAACAAAATCGAGAAATAATATAAGAAAAGGCGATGAAAATCGACAAAATCGCGGTGAGCCCCCAAGTGAACAATCACTTGGAAATTGGGCCCGAAAGTCCAAGTCCTGGGTACTTGTATTATTACAATAAATAATGGTCTCTCTCTCACTAAAATTACACAAATAAATGTAATAAAATAAATGGAGCTCGGTCTTCAAAAATTCACTCTTCGTCTCCTTGGTGCTAGGCTGGAAGATGTCGGCTTCACATGGGTGCCCAGGTGCCTAGGGTAGAGCGCCTCCCTCGATCCGTGGTACCTCGCACGAAGCCAACAAAGAGAGGGGTTAGACAGCTCAACAGATATATCACAAATAAAGAAAATAAAATAAGCGAAAATAAAAATCGCAAAAATAGACAAACAATCACAAGCACAAGTAAAAACCCGAACTACACGTTGTTGCTCCTCGGCAACGGTGTCATTTGTTTAACCCAAAAATCAGCGGTCTAAACATGTCTCACACAAGGCAGAGACAAAGTCGCTATGGCAACCACACAAAATTCATAATTCAAACAACAATAAACCCACAATATGTATCAAGCAATAAGAAGCAAATGTGGAGTCAAAATTTATTATTACTATACAAAAATGTGTATAGTGTGCAAGTGTATAGAGGTCGAACTCAGGGAGCAAACAGGATAGAACAAGGCAATGATGCACAAAATGTGAATGTGAATATTTGTCTGCAATGTGCTTTGTTTTTGTGGGTTTTTTATTTTATATTTTATTTTATTTTATTTTAAATTTTGTATTTATATATTTTCTTTTTCTTTAAATAGAATATATACAAAGTAAGAAAAGAGAGGGATAAAGTATTTATAAAAATAGGTAAAAATAAGTAAAATTCAGGAAATAAAATATTTTTGGTCTTTTATAATTTTCTAATGTTTTTGTGATTTTTCTAGATTTTTTTCACTACTTTTTTTGGTATTTTTAAAATCAAATATACTAAAAATAGTGAAATTAAATAAAAGTCTGAAATTAACATGGAGAAATAAAATAGAAAACAGTAACAAAAATTCCCCAAATTAATTTTAAAGTAAAGACAATAAAACAAAAAAAGTTTAGAGACAAAAATTATATTTTTGGGATTTTTCTGGGATTTTCAATATTTTTATGAAGGTTTTTAGAGTTTTGACTTTTTTAGGAGTTTTTTGTATTTTTAAGTGATTTTTGGACTTAAGTTAAAAGACACAAAAATAAACAAAATATATTTTTTGAGAATTTTTCAAAAGGGAATGAATATATTAAAAATAAAAGACTACAGGAAGGTATAAATGATGTTTTTGATTTTTTTTGACTAAACAAATAACAGGATAAAAATACAACAGAAATCCCTGATTGTAAAACAAGCTCAGTGGCACACGGACATATTTTTAGATTTTAAAATAGATAAATGATGCTCCAGAAATAAATCAATCCCTCGAAATATTGTAGAAATTATATAGGATACAAATAACAATATATTTTGATGAAATTTGAACACCAATTCAGACCCACGAATTCCTACAACATATCCAAAAATGAGAAAGTGATGTTAAGTATTTAAAGAGTTATTAACAAAACAAGCCAAATCAGTACTCTGCATTCATAAATTCGCCATAAATCGTTCGTACATCAGAAAATGTTGAAATTTGGATATGATATAGATCTTTGCAACAACTTTCTAACAAAAAAACTCTCACACAAAAAAGAATCCATATGGATGAGTTATAGCCATTACAACACAGGGGCACAGATGCCTGAGTAAATACGAAACAACAGCACAAAAAAATGTGAATCCTTCCTGAAATAATCCAAAATTGCGAGGGTCTGAATGCAAAATTCACCACTTATCCACCTGGCATGCGTGGATGCGCGTTGATGGGGGCCGATCAGACGGTTGATGTCCCTTGTGACGTGGACGGTGTAGATCAAAGGGGAGGGGGAAGATGGACGGCAACTGTAGCGTGCATCCCTCCCCTTTGTTTCAGTTCTGTGTAGCACGTGATGGGGACTGCCCAGGTGTGCCGGCGGTGGCGTTCTCCTCCTCCGACGAGCCTGAGATACCCTCTAGGTGGTTGCCCGTGGCCTGCTCGATACCTGCGAGATCAAAGGGCTCGAGAACGACGTCTCAACCTGTTCGTTAGGTGCAAACAAAATGATGAGAGTGTGCAGTTCTGTGAAAATGGGTGAGATGGAGGAGTTGCTCCTCCAGCCAAGCTTTCGCCGAAGGGTGTGGGGTTGCGTTGGTGTTGACGAAGAAGGTGCAGAATCAAATGCGGGAAATAATTTCGGATGGTATCTATGCCCGAAATGCAAGAAGAAAGTGAAGGAAATAGACCTCAAGCGGTCAAAACCGCGAGATGATACCTCACGACGGCGTGGGCCACCGGAGATGGATGGAGCACCACTAGACATCGCCGGACCTTGCTAGAGAGGGCTGGAGGAGAGCTGTCACCTCTCCTGTCCAGACAACAACCAAAGAAGGGTCCAAGCTTGGTCAAAAATGGGTTCAAAGAGGATGGGAAGAGACAGGGGGTTATTTGAACAAGATGGTGGTCGGGCGTGAAAGACGAGGTGACAACGAGCGATGCAGCGATCCAATCCCCAAGGCATGTTATAGGCGTGTATCAGGGATCAATGGGGAGAAACATTGAAGAAGAAAGTTTCATGAAAGGAGGAGCAAGGCATCCTAGAAAAATGGTCAAAGTTGGCTACAAACGCTGGTCTGACATAGGCCAGACCTCGGTCAGAGAGTTGACTGAGGTCAACCAAGGGACAAATCTGGTTCGTCCACGTGGACCAAGCAGAAAAAAATCTTGGAAAAAAGGCTTGTAAAATCCACTAAAATAGTTATTGAATTTATTAATTTTTGGTTTCAATATAAAAAATGTTTATTTTTTGTAAAGTATTTAATTCTTATTTTTATTTATTTTTATGAGGTATAAAATTACAAGTTGCCTACATAGGTTTATACATCTATATATTTTAATATTTTATTTTTATTTTGTGAATTTAATTTATTTATTTTTGTTTATTATTTTATAAATTTATAAAATATTTTTATACACTTAAATATATTTTTAATTTAATTTTTTAAAGTGTTTTATGCACATAATAAAATATAAGTAGTAATTATATAGGTATGTATACAGGTATTGTACCTAGGTTTGTTACACACAGGTTTTTTTATTTTTTTTATTTGATTTTAATATACATGTATATTATAAATATTATTTATGAAATTATAAAAATATAAAATTATAAAAATAATGAATGCATAATAAAATCATTATTTTAATCTGTACAAGTATACAAGTGGGGTCCAAAACTCAACTTTCAAACCATAACTCCGAAAAATACGAAACCACCTTCATTAAATAGCTTATTTGAAATTACATATAGTTAAAGTGAGTTGATGCATTTCGAGTTTTTTATTTGAGAGATACGGGTTTGGGAAGTTGGGATTCTAGAATCTTATTCAGATCATATCTTTTTATCTAGTACATTATTTTTGTATGAAATCAATTTTGTATTTTTTTGTATTTTGGCCCTTATCTCCCCCTACTTTATTCCTTGTCGACCTAGTCATCGAGATGCCTAGGTCTCGGGGTTTCGGGTCATAAAATATTTACAATATTTTATTCTTTTTCTTTTCTTTTCTTTATTCTATAATTTTGACTTTAAAAACCACATTTTATACAATATTTACACAATGATGCATGAATGCTAAAATCCTAAATTAAGCTTATTTACACGCATTTACTAGGGTTTTTAAGGCCAAAACGATAAAATAAATATGATGGAACGTAGATTCATCAGTACTCCGGATACAATCAGGTGGCCATAGCGCCTAATGACCAGGATAAAATGAAATTCACCTGTGCATTTGGGACTTATACTTTCAAACGGATGCCCTGTGGTCTATGCAATACCCCGACGACATTCCAAAGGTGCATGTTGTCCATATTCTCGAACATGATGGGTGAGTGTTTAGAGGTCTTCATGGATGACTTTTCGGTCTACGAAAATGGGTTTGATGCTTATCTTTACTACTTAGATCGCATTCTTCAACGCTGCATAGGTCCATCTTGTCTTATCGTAGGAGAAGAGTCACTTCGTGGTGACTCAGGAGACAGTGCTTGATCATATCATCTCCAACAGGGGCATGGAGGTTGATATGGCCAAGGTGGATATCATCAGCAAACTCAATCCACTATCCAACTTGCGGTAGTTATGGTCTTTTCTAGGGCATGTCAGTTTCTACCGATGTTTCCTTCACGACTTCAACAAGATTACCCGACCGTTGACCGATCTGCTAATAAAAGACACTGAGTTTATTGTAGATGATAAGTGTCTTGTGTAATTTGAGACGCTTAAAAGCCTAGTTGTTGGGGATCCTATCCTTCAGTCGCATGATTGGTTTCTCCTATTCGAGATCATGATGGATGCCTCTAATTTTACCGTAGGGTCAGTGCTAGGACAGAGGAGGGAAGGAGTGATATTTGCCATTCACTATGCTATCCGTACATTGGATGTCATGCAGCGGTGTTATACTATTAAAGAGAAAGAGATGCTAGCCGTAGTATTTGACTTGGACAAATTTAGATCATATATCCTTGGATCCAAAGTGACTATTTTTACTGATCATACCACCATCAAGTACCTTATGTCTAAGAAGGATGTAAAAGCTCGATTGACTAGGTGAATCCTTCTACTCCAGGAGTTTGATATCGAGATTAAGGATAAACTTGGAGTCAAGAATGTAGTGGTGGACCATGTCTCTCATTGGAAAATCTTGAGGAATCTAGGCAGATTGATCCTATTTCAGAGACCCCAGATGAGATAATTGTTATTGCCTCTCTCCCATGGTACGACGACATTGTGAACTATCTTGCCACCAAGAAAGCTCCACAATGTTGGCCCAGGAAACGACTTGAGACTTCCTTACAAAGGCCAAGTCCTACCATTGAGAGGATCCCATCCTTTATCATGAAGGAAGGGATAGTGTCATGCGTCGCTGCATTCCTTAGGAGGAGCACCACAGTGTCCTCACATATTGCCACAAGCTTGAGGCAGGAGGACATCATTCTGGGAGGAGAATTGTTAGACTTGTGAGCCCTGGGCGAACCATTCTTACAATAAATGTTATTGTAATATTTAAGTTTATCAATAAAAGTTATTGATGTTTCACTCCCTTCTGAAATTATATGAATGAATGCACTATAAGGTCCCTCTATACAATTAGGGTTATGTACCATGGCCAGCTTGATGATCATATAGCTGTTGTTTCATTAAATGAATCATAGAGGCTGGTGTTTGGATGAATATCTAAGGAGTTAGATGGAGGACTCATCAAACACCGTCAAATGATTGTCAAGTGGAGATCTCCAGCCTGAGTAGGAGATGGCGATCCTTTCTCACATAGGCTGATATCTGACCAACCTCTTGATGCAGGTCCTCTGCATGGGAATAATGATTCGGAGGTGTCAGATTAGTTAGGTCAATGGGTTGACCTAACGAGATCGAGATAACTTAAGTCCTATGTTGAATGCTGTCACAACATAGGCATGCATCCTCTGACCAGAGACAGATATATTGCTATATATCTAAGTATGTACATTTGGCAGACCAATAGGTTGATGACCTAACCAAGGTCTATACACCGGCGAGCTGGTGTGCATATAAGGGTATATGAGCAATATGATCTCTCAAAGGGATCATACAAGTTCACTTGTGAACCGGAAGACATGAGCTCACTCATGAGGTATTGGGACCGATCAAATTCCATGCATGGTCGTCATGCTTTGGAAGCATGACATGAATTTGAAGGTATGATATATGCTTTGGGAAAGCATATGATCGATACCAAATCCCAATGACCAAGATTGAGAAACTTAATGATTAAACCCTGAAGAAGACAGTGTAAAAATGATCTTGATCTTCGGGTTGATCATGGGTCTTCCAGTATGCAGGATGTACAGGTATTGGGAATACCTGAAGGGTGATGTGATCATAAACGATTGTATATCCATGACGCTTCCATTCCGAGGGAGTGATGAAACAGGTCTGGATTTTAGTGACTCCTTTCAGTAGAGAAGCAATCCGATCTTAGTCCAAGTATTGGACATTGATCTGAATGGGATTGAGATTCAATGAGAAGATTGGATTTGCGGCCTTGATTTAATCAAGCATCTGTGAGAGGTCCGTAAGATCTGGATTTGAGATGAGATCTCAACATCCAAGTCACTATACGTGGAATAATACAATCGCCCTGTCCTTATCTCCAAGTATCTGCGGAGAAAGCACATTATTCTTGAAAGGGTTCAAGAATAATTCTTTTGATGAAATATCCAAGCAAGGACTTGATGATTAAATGTGATTTAATTATCAAGCTTAAATATGAATATGATTCATATTGTGAAAATGATTATCTAAGATAATTAAATGAGATTTAATTATCAAAAATTAAGAGAATGTGGATAACACTATCCATGATATATGCATGTTATAAATATGATTTATAATATACATATATAAGAGAGAGAATTTATGTAAATAGCATTTGTTAATTAATAATGTGAATTGGATTCACATTTGTTAATTAATTGGAAATGCAATTTACTAACTAGTTTGGGTTGTGAATATGATTCACACAATATTCAATGGCAAGATTGAAATATTCACAAAATTAATTTGGAATTAATTTGGTGAATATTTATTGGGATTAATTAATGAATAATATGATAAATAAAATAGAGAAAAACCACCTCCATGGGTGGCGTCACCCATGAATTGTTCATGGGTGACGCCCCCCCCCCCTTTTTAGGAGGGTGGTTAACTCCATCTCATTTATCATGTTATCTCTTGATTAATTAATTTTAAATTGTTGTTATTGAACAACAAATCCTAGCCATTGATTTATCATGGACCAAGCATAGCCCTTGGATCCATGTGTCCCATGGATTGAGATCCATTGGATCCTAAACTAGTATAAAAGGAGGGCTAGGGTAGCCTCTCCAAGGTACATCATCTAGAGTTGTAGAAGACTACTACTCTCTCTCTCTCTCTCTCTAAAACTCGTGTGGTCTCTCTCTTAATATCCAAGTGGCCGTCCACTTTGCATATTGAAGAGGAGAGCATCTTGCTTCGCCTTCGACGCTTGCATCTTCGTCAAGGATTGCGGGAAGGACGCGACTCATCATCGTGCCCGCAAGCGCATTCTCCGTGGGTCGGACTTAAGATAGGAGGATCTCTACTTTGGGATCTCGCGATCACAACCACGCTTCAAGAGGTATTCCTTGTACTTTGTGGTTTGATGAAACGATCCGAGAAGTGTTCTCGTGATCATGTGGTTTCATCGTTATGTTAAAAATTTTAATTTCCGCTGCATCTAGCATCTAGTACGACTAGTTGCTCCGATTGCATACGATGCGATCGACACGCTTCCGTGATGCGCTTAAGGATTCACAATATCCTTCAAGTGGTATCAGAGCCAGGTTGAATAAGGTTTTGGATATGATCCATACACCTTAGACGATTTGGTTCTTGAAAGGGTTGCGAAATTTTTACTGCATTTCAATTTTCGCACCTCTGTCTAATTGAATTTTTCCGTACTGTTTAAAATGTTTAAACACGAAATTTTCAATGGATTTTGTTCCCCATTAAACAAGGAAACCATAGGACTTGAGTTTACTAAATTTGGACTTTATTTGCTCAAGATATGGCTTTTTGAATATGACTATATTCACTGTTGCGGGAACTGCGGATTTGAACGTAATTAATGAGATGATTACGGTTTTAATCCACCTTGAAATGCGTGAATTATCACTTGGTTCTCTAATAAATCAAATAGGCAATCTTTGAAAACTGAGTTTGCATTTTTTTGGATTTAAATTGATCAAGATAAGTTAATTTTAGTGATTGGGGGTCACTGCTGGAAATTAACAATTTTGATCTTGAACCTTGTGATATGTCATTCAATTATCATGATGAAAATTAATTGTTAATTTTCTGGAATAATTAGTGATAAATATTTGTGAAATATTTAAAGAAATAATTATTTCATTGAATGACACTTGCCTAAACTACAATGATGAGATATTAGATCTTGATCATTGTTTCATCAACAAACATTGCTTTCATGAAAACAATAGTTTATCCTACAATAGTTGTAGGAGGAACTTTTACATGAAAAACCCTTTCTTTTGCTTGAATAGGATTGGGGATTTGTCTAGCAAATCTCCTTATAATCAAAAATGTTTTGATTTGTACTATATGGTATAACTTTCGGTTGAAAAACCGATGAACATCTCAAAGTACATGATGGTCTATCTGGTATTATCCTTTCCCGAGGCGGATGTGGTGCCTAGTCGGAGAGCATTGGGGTCGCGGGTTGCAACGTATGTGGTCCGTCCCACTCTCGTCGGTACTGGCCATGACAGCGGGTAGGGATTGTATAATACCGGAGACAGACAATATGTATTTTTCTAATTATTAAAATTCGAATAATACGTATTTTGAGATTATACCTACTATTCAAGTAAAAGACGTGTTTGTTGATGATTGGGCTAAATGATTAATTTAATATGATTAAATTAATCATACCTAATAAACACACTATTTTGAATAGATGTGTATTTCCCTTGGAAGAATTAATTATGTGAATGTGATTCACAATAATTAATTATAAAATTTGAATATGAGGTGGAGGATCACATAAGTGACATCCATGGTCTCCCGTCAAGGCAAAGGATTTCGTCGCCAGTTGTTGTGTATGGGAGACGCCTGTCCGAAGTGACAGATCCTGTGCATGATTTAATTGGATCGGGTTCTTTGCTTCTCGAAAGAGTAAGGCCGTATACGTAGTGACCCCAATATCGGGTCCTCATATTATTGGGGTGATATTGGATTGCGTATAGCGAGTATTAAGCCTGTTGACGGTTGGTTCAATTAACAACGGGTCAACATCATCTTAGGGGTGGTGGGCCCGGGTGTTAAAGACCGAATTGGGAAATGCAAGTTGGACTTGCAAGGCGGAATGTGTTCCCGCTTCTCTTATTCGAGTCACAGGTTCTCATATTATTGGGATGTGATAAGGATAGAGAGGAGATCCCAGATCTTGCTTGAGATATAGCGGTAAGTATATCTCTTACTTTGAAAGAAAAATAAGGGAATAATCTTTCAAAGTCGACATGGCAGGACAAATTTGATTTAAAATGCCTTAATCAAATTATTCTTAAAATGAATATATAATTATTCTAATATAGTGCATTCTTAATTTCAGAAAATGAAGTCCATGAACCCACTTAGCAGGCTTCTAAAGGTCAACCAGTTGACCGGACCAAATTATTCGGATTGGATCCGAAATTTGGATCCTGTTCTCTCTGCAGAGCGCATCTCCTACATGATTAGCAAGGACAAGATAGCAGACCCTGTGACTGATGAAGATAAATCATATAATGATAAATATGATGAAGATAATAATCTGGCAAGATGTTACATCCTTGGGTCATTGTCCAATGTGCTTCAGAAGCAACATGTGGAAATGAACCATTGCCAAGAGATTATGCTGAGTCTGAAAGAAATGTTCGGTGACATAAACCGCACACAGCGTTATAATGTGATGAAAGAGCTTATTCGCTGCAAGATGCGGGAAGGAACCTCTGTCAGAGAACATGTACTCAAAATGTTTGGGTACCTCTCTGAGCTGGAAACCCTAGGAGCCTACTTGGATTCTGAAATGCAAGCTGATTTCATTCTCCTTTCGCTCCCTAAGTCTTTCAACAACTTTGTTGTGTCTTACCACATGAACAAAGGTGATTTCACAAACGCTGGGCTGTTAGCTGCATTGAAGTCTGCAGAAGACGTCTTGAAGAAGGACGGCCCCTCTGCTAGTGCAATGGTTGCACAGGTGAGAGGAAAGCGCGGGCGGAAGCAAGGTTCTCAGAAGGGCCCAGCCTCGAAGAGAAAGAAGAAGAATCAAGGAGTTGGTTCATCTTCTAGTGCTTCCACGCTGATGACATCGAAAAAGACCGATGTCTGTCACCACTGCAAGAAGCCGGGGCATTGGCGGCGTAACTGCCCGGATTACCTGAAGTCTACCGACAAAGGTAAAGCCCCAGCAGGTATGAAATCTACTTTCATCATTGAAACCAGCTTTCTCGTTGGACGAGAAGGAAGTTGGGTTATAGATTCTGGTGCTTCTGTTCATGTATGCAATTCATTGCATTTGTTTCAGGAAACTAGGAATCTGGAGAATGGGGAGATAGTTATCCAGATGGGATCTGATGCAAGTGTTGCAGCAGTCGCCATCGGGACATGCAGACTGTCGTTATCTAGTGGTCGAGTCCTAGTACTTAAAGAGTGTCTTTATGTACCTGAGGTCAGGAGGAACTTGATATCTGTGTCTAAGCTTGTTAGACATGGGTACTCTTTCCTGTTCTGTAATAAATTAGTCATTAATAAATATGATAAATTTGTTGCGGAAGTTGTTCTGACTTCTAGTGGACTCTATGAATTGTGCATTGATGAATGTGTCATAAATGTCACTACCACTAATAATAAAAACCCCAAGAGATCCAGGGAGAATGGAAATCATTCGAATATGATTTGGCATCAAAGGCTTGGTCATTTATCTGTTGATAGGATCAATAGATTGATAAAGGATGGACCTTTAGATTTTCTACAGGTTCAAACTTTACCTACCTGTGAACATTGTATTCGAGGTAAAATGACCAGGATGCCTTTCCGTAACAAGGTTACGAGATGCGAGGGTATTCTCGACCTAATACATACTGATGTATGTGGTCCCTTCAATACCGCGACTAGAAATGGATATCGATATTATTTGACGTTTATCGATGACCATTCGCGATACGGGTTTATCTTCCTGCTACGTCATAAATCTGAAACCTTTGAAAAGTTCAAAGAGTTTAAGGCTTTGGTTGAGAACCAAGCCGACAGGAAGATTAAACGGATTCGATCTGACCGAGGTGGTGAATACCTCTCAGATGAATTCAAGGAATACCTTAAAGAGAATGGAATTGTCTCCAATCTCACTCCTCCTGGAACTCCCCAACTTAATGGTGTTGCTGAAAGACGCAACAGGACCATCATGGACATGGTCCGTTCAATGATGAGTAAAGCACATTTACCTCTTAGTTTCTGGGGATATGCAGTAGAGACTGCAATATATATCCTAAACAAGATTCCTAGCAAGTCTATACCAAAGACTCCTCACGAGCTATGGTATGGAACCAAACCTAGTGTCAATCACTTGAGGGTTTGGGGATGCTTGGTTCATGCGAAGAACGTGGACGCAAGTAAGCTAGAATCTCGCACTCGTGAGTGCTACTTCATTGGGTATGTTAAAGATGGTATTGGATACCAGCTTTATGACCCTGAGACCCAAAAGGTTTTTGTCTCTAGGGATGTGAAATTTCTGGAGGATGATTTCCTTAAAGGTCAAGACAAGAATGAAGTAGAGGAGCTCATTGAATCCCCTGAGGATTCTGAGATTCCTGAACCAGAAACTGAAGAGATAAATGAAGATGAAACACCCATACCTCTTCGAAGGAGTTCGAGGGTGGTTGCACCACCGGAAAGGTATGGATTCCATGTGTCAGGTGAGACTGACAATGATCCTTCTTCATATGATGAAGCACTTGCGGATCATGACATGGATAGATGGATGCTAGCAATGAAGTCAGAGATTGACTCCATGCATAAGAATGGTGTATGGACCCTAGAGGATCCACCTAAAGGGGTAAAACCCATTGGGTGTAAATGGATCTTCAAGAGAAAGAGGGGACCTGATGGGAAAGTAGAGACTTTCAAGGCACGGCTCGTAGCCAAGGGCTACACACAGAGAGAAGGCATCGACTACGATGAGACATTCTCTCCTATGGCCATGCTTAAGTCCATCAAGACACTGCTAGCCATAGCTGCATCTCTTGACTACGACATCTGGCAGATGGACGTCAAGACGGCTTTCCTCAATGGATACCTCGAGGAGGATATCTATATGGAGCAGCCCCAGGGCTTCATAGCTGAGGACGGTAAAATATGCAAGCTGAAGAAATCCATCTATGGGCTCAAACAAGCTTCTCGTAGTTGGAACATCAGATTTGACGAAACCATAAAGAGTTATGATTTTGTGCAAAACCCTGATGAACCTTGTGTGTACAAGAAGCTTAGTGGGAGCGCCATTGTGTTCATCGTGCTTTATGTAGATGATATCCTTATCATTGGGAATGATACAGGAATGATGACCAGTGTGAAGATTTGGCTATCCCATACCTTCGAGATGAAAGATCTTGGAGAAGCCTCTTACATCTTAGGCCTGAAGTTGTTCAGAAACCGAGAAAAGAGAATATTGGGGTTATCACAACATGGATACATCAAGAAGATTCTTGAACGATTCCGTATGGATAGTTCGAAGAAAGGATTCCTCCCCTTAGGACATGGTATCCATCTGTCCAAAGGGATGGCTCCTCAAAGTGTTGAGGAAAAGAAGGCCATGGCTGGATGCCCTTATGCATCAGCCGTAGGAAGCTTGATGTATGCCATGATGTGTACTAGGCCAGACATCTGCCATGCAGTGGGAGTGGTAAGTCGTTACCAATCCTGCTATGGAGAAAAACACTGGAATGCAGTAAAGAACATTTTCAAATATCTAAGACGGACGCAAGATTACATCTTGGTCTATGGGGATGGTGATCTCCAAGTCTTGGGATATACAGATTCAGACTTCCAGTCAGATATTGATGATCGAAAGTCGACATCAGGGTTTGTATTCCTGTTGAACGGTGGTGCTGTGAGCTGGAGAAGCAAGAAGCATGACACTACGGCGGATTCAACAACAGAAGCCGAATACATTGCCGCATCGGATGCTGCAAAGGAGGCGGTGTGGTTGCGCAAGTTCATCTTGGAACTTGGCGTAGTTTCCTCTGATACTCCCGTCCCGTTACTCTGCGATAACACTGGAGTCATTGCCCAAGCAAAGGAACCCAGGTGCCATCAGAAGAGCAAGCACGTGGAAAGGAAATACCACATCATTCGGGAGATTCAAAAGCGTGGTGATATCATCATCACCAAGGTGGCCTCTGCCGACAACATTGCTGATCCTCTTACCAAACCTCTGACACAGAAGGTTTTTGACCAGCATGTAATGAGTATGGGTTTACGGATTGTACCTGAATGGTTCTGAGGGCTAGTGGGAGATTGTTAGACTTGTGAGCCCTGGGCGAACCATTCTTACAATAAATGTTATTGTAATATTTAAGTTTATCAATAAAAGTTATTGATGTTTCACTCCCTTCTGAAATTAAATGAATGAATGCACTATAAGGTCCCTCTGTACAATTAGGGTTATGTACCATGGCCAGCTTGATGATCATATAGCTGTTGTTTCATTAAATGAATCATAGAGGCTGGTGTTTGGATGAATATCTAAGGAGTTAGATGGAGGACTCATCAAACACCGTCAAATGATTGTCAAGTGGAGATCTCCAGCCTGAGTAGGAGATGGCAATCCTTTCTCACATAGGCTGATATCTGACCAACCTCTTGATGCAGGTCCTCTGCATGGGAATAATGATTCGGAGGTATCAGATTAGTTAGGTCAATGGGTTGACCTAACGAGATCGAGATAACTTAAGTCCTATGTTGAATGCTGTCACAACATAGGCATGCATCCTCTGACCGGAGACAGATATATTGCTATATATCTAAGTATGTACATTTGGCAGACCAATAGGTTGATGACCTAACCAAGGTCTATACACCGGCGAGCTGGTGTGCATATAAGGGTATATGAGCAATATGATCTCTCAAAGGGATCATACAAGTTCACTTGTGAACCGGAAGACATGAGCTCACTCATGAGGTATTGGGACCGATCAAATTCCATGCATGGTCGTCATGCTTTGGAAGCATGACATGAATTTGAAGGTATGATATATTCTTTGGGAAAGCATATGATCGATACCAAATCCCAATGACCAAGATTGAGAAACTTAATGATTAAACCCTGAAGAAGACAGTGTAAAAATGATCTTGATCTTCGGGTTGATCATGGGTCTTCCAGTATGCAGGATGTACAGGTATTGGGAATACCTGAAGGGTGATGTGATCATAAACGATTGTATATCCATGACACTTCCATTCCGAGGGAGTGATGAAACAGGTCTGGATTTTAGTGACTCCTTTCAGTAGAGAAGCAATCCGATCTTAGTCCAAGTATTGGACATTGATCTGAATGGGATTCAGATTCAATGAGAAGATTGGATTTGCGGCCTTGATTTAATCAAGCATCTGTGAGAGGTCCGTAAGATCTGGATTTGAGATGAGATCTCAACATCCAAGTCACTATACGTGGAATAATACAATCGCCCTGTCCTTATCTCCAAGTATCTGCGGAGAAAGCACATTATTCTTGAAAGGGTTCAAGAATAATTCTTTTGATGAAATATCCAAGCAAGGACTTGATGATTAAATGTGATTTAATTATCAAGCTTAAATATGAATATGATTCATATTGTGAAAATGATTATCTAAGATAATTAAATGAGATTTAATTATCAAGGATTAAGAGAATGTGGATAACACTATCCATGATATATGCATGTTATAAATATGATTTATAATATACATATATAAGAGAGAGAATTTATGTAAATAGCATTTGTTAATTAATAATGTGAATTGGATTCACATTTGTTAATTAATTGGAAATGCAATTTACTAACTAGTTTGGGTTGTGAATATGATTCACACAATATTCAATGGCAAGATTGAAATATTCACAAAATTAATTTGGAATTAATTTGGTGAATATTTATTGGGATTAATTAATGAATAATATGATAAATAAAATAGAGAATAACCACCTCCATGGGTGGCGTCACCCATGAATTGTTTATGGGTGACGCCCCCCCCCCCTTTTAGGAGGGTGGTTAACTCCATCTCATTTATCATGTTATCTCTTGATTAATTAATTTTAAATTGTTGTTATTGAACAACAAATCCTAGCCATTGATTTATCATGGACCAAGCATAGCCCTTGGATCCATGTGTCCCATGGATTGAGATCCATTGGATCCTAAACTAGTATAAAAGGAGGGCTAGGGTAGCCTCTCCAAGGTACATCATCTAGAGTTGTAGAAGACTACTACTCTCTCTCTCTCTAAAACTCGTGTGGTCTCTCTCTTAATATCCAAGTGGTCGTCCACTTTGCATATTGAAGAGGAGAGCATCTTGCTTCGCCTTCGACGCTTGGATCTTCGTCAAGGATTGCGGGAAGGACGCGACTCATCATCGTGCCCGCAAGCGCATTCTCCGTGGGTCGGACTTAAGATAGGAGGATCTCTACTTTGGGATCTCGCGATCACAACCACGCTTCAAGAGGTATTCCTTGTACTTTGTGGTTTGATGAAACGATCCGAGAAGTGTTCTCGTGATCATGTGGTTTCATCGTTATGTTAAAAATTTTAATTTCCGCTGCATCTAGCATCTAGTACGACTAGTTGCTCCAATTGCATACGATGCGATCGACACGCTTCCGTGATGCGCTTAAGGATTCACAATATCCTTCAAAAATAACACAGAAAGTGCTTCAATCCGGTCTATGGTGGCCTACCCTCTTCAAGGATTTTGATGAATTCGTGAAGAGATGTACTGATTGTCAGAGGATGGGTACTTGTGGATAGCATGATATGATGCCAATGCAGCCCATTCATTTCTGTGAGGTTTTTGATGCATGGGACATTGATTTCATGGGTCCATTCTCTAAGAGTCATGCATTTGAGTACATTATGTTGGCTGTTGATTAGCCATTGGGTTGAGGCCATACCCACTCGAATTGCAGATGCTAAGACTGTTTGTAAATTTTTGAGGAAGGATATCATTTCACGATTAGGGGTGCCTAGAGTATTAATATCTAACAGGGGGTCTCATTTTTATCAACGACAAGGTAAAGGCCCTTGCTAACAAATTCAACATAGACCATCGAGTTGCCACTCCATATCATCCTCAGACCAATGGTCTTGCTGAAGTATCGAATAGAGAGATCAAGATGATATTGTAGAAGGTAGTCCACCCAGACCGAAAGGATTGGTCACAACTTTTGGACTCGATCTTGTGGGCATATAGGACTTCCTTCAAGACTCCTTTGGGTACATCTCCCTTTCATCTCGTTTATGGCAAGCCCTGCCATTTACCTATTGAGATTAAGCACAAGTCACTATGGGTTGTTACTGATATATTATTGGATCCAGAGAGTATAGGAGATCAAAGGAAGGCAGAATTGGCAACCCTAGAGGAGCTTAGAGATACAACCTTCTCAAGTAGCCTACAGTATAAGAAGTGGGTAAAGATATGACATGATTCTCATATCATCCATAAGCAATTTGATCCAGATCAGAGAGTACGGTTGTTTGATGCCAGTCTTAGATTATTTCCAGGGAAATAGCAGAGTAAGTGGAAAGGACCATATCTGGTCCAAAAGGTGCATGACAATAGTAGTTTCGACATATTTGAGATGTCATCTGAGTTCAGCTTTCGTGTTAATGGTTAGCGTCTCAAAACATATCTAGATCATGAGCCGTTGATCTTTGACGCCGCCCCTATTCATTTTGCATGAGATGTAGTTTTGACTCGCATCATGTGCATCTCATTCCTGATTATCATTATCTTCCACCTTGTATAGATCTAGATGTCCATATCATCTCATTCTTTAGTCGAACACCCCCTCTGCATCTTATGATTATGCTATACTTTGGGTGTACTTTACCCTAAGTATGGGGGGTGTCAGATTTCTGAGTATTCTTTTGATTATTTTTACCTCTAGCGGTGTTCACCATTTAGATATGTTTTACATATGCACATTAAAAAAATGTGTAAAAGAAAGAAAAACTCCAAAAAAGTGGCATGCCTAATTGAAAATAAAATGTCTGTTAGAGAAAGCAAAGCTTATGTTACCCATTCTCATCTCATGAAGCTTGCAGCGGGAGACTTAGCTACACTAGTTGGGATCCTAGGGATACATGATACACTAGTCATGGTCCATTCTCTTCTTTCCCCTCCTCTTAAGTCGGTTAAACTTGATCTTAGAAGGGAATACCCCTCTCCTCGAGGAAAGAGCTGTTGGACTAGGCATAGAGTTACCTTGTTGAGAGAGGTTGTTTCTTTGCCATTTCTGAGGTGGGTAGCTACATATCACTAACACCATACAAGAAAAGATTCATGGTCATTAGAGTTTGTGTATGTAGACTTGTTCTGATCTAGATTATTGAGGAATCTTTGAAGGATATTGAGAATCCTTAAACGCATCATGGAAGCGTGTCGATCGCATCGTATGCAATCGGAGCAACTAGTCGTACTAGATGCTAGATGCAGCGGAAATTAAAAATTTTTAACTTTAAAGATGAAACCACATGATCACGAGAACACTTCTCGGATCGTTTCATCAAACCACAAAGTACAAGGAATGCCTCTTGAAGCGTGGTTGTGATCGCGAGATCCCAAAGTAGAGATCCTCCTATCTTAAGTCCGATCCACGAAGAACGCACTTGCGGGCGTGATGATGAGTCACGTTCCTTCCCGCAATCCTCGATGAAGATCCAAGCGTCGAAGAAGAAATCGAGAGTCTCTCCTTTCTCAACACAAGATGGACGGCCATCTTTTGGAGGAGAGAAAGAGAGAGGGGGAGAATATGAGAGAGAGAGAGAGAGTTGCAACCATTTACAACTCTTGATTATGTTCCCTTGGAAAGGCTACCCTAGCCCTCCTTTTATACTAGTTTAGGATCCAATGGATCTCAATCCATGGGACACATGGATCCAAGGGCTATGCTTGGTCCATGCTAAATCAATGGCTATGATTGTTATTGGTTAAAACCAACAACATTAATTTAAATTAAAATATGTTGCAACATTATCAACATAATTTAATTTAACTAATTAAGAGATAATGTGACAACAAAAAGGGAGTCAACTAACCTCCCTAAATCATAGGAGGTTATTTTGTATCCTTTTATTTTATCTTATTATTTCTTAATAAATTGCAATAACTATTATTGCAAAATTATTCACCAAATTAATTCCAAATTAATTTGTGAATATTTCAATCATGCCATTGAATATTATGTGAATCATATTCACAACCCAAACTAGTTAGTAAATTACATTTCCAATTAATTAATTAATGTGAATCCAATCCACACTATTAATTAACAAATGCTATTTGCATAGATTCTCTCTCTTATATATGTATATTATAAATCACATTTATAACACACATATATCATGGATAGTGTTATCCACATTCTCTTAATCCTTGATAATTAAATCCCATTTAATTATCTTAGATAATCATTTTCACAATATGAATCATATTCATATTTAAGCTTGATAATTAAATCTCATTTAATCATCAAGTCCTTGCTTGGATATTTCATCAAAAGAATTATTCTTGAACCCTTTCATGAATAATGTGCTTTCTCCGCAGATACTTGGAGATAAGGACAGGGCAATTGTATTATTCCACGTATAGTGACTTGGATGTTGAGATCTCATCTCAAATCCAGATCTTACGGACCTCCCACAGATGCTTGATTAAATCAAGACCGCAAATCCAATCTTCTCATTGAATCTGAATCTCATTCAGACCAATGTCCAACACTTGGACTAATATCGGATCGCTTCTCTACTGAAAGGAGTCACTAAAATCCAGACCTGTTTCATCACTCCCTCGGAATGGAAGCGTCATGGATATACAATCGTTTATGATCACATCACCCTTCAGGTATTCCCAATACCTGTACATCCTGCATACTGGAAGACCCATGGTCAACCCGAAGATCAAGATCTATTTTACACTGTCTTCTTAGGGTTTGATCACCAAGTTTCTCATTTGATCATTGGGATTTGGTATCGATCATATACTTTCCAAAAGCATATATCATACCTAGGTCTTGATCATATACTTTCCAAAAGTATATATCAAACCTACAAATTCAGTCAAGCTTCCAAAGCGAGACGACCGTGCACGGAATTTAATTCTTCCCAATATCTCATGAGTGAGCTCATGTCTTCTGGTTCAGTAGTGAACCTGTATGATCCCTTTGACAGATCGTATTACTCATATGCCCTTATATGCACACCAACGCGCCGGTGTATAGACCTTGGTTAGGTCATCAACCTATTGGTCTGTCAAATGTACATACTTAGACATATAGAAATACATCTGTCTCCGGTCAGAGGATGCGTGCCTATGCTGTGACAGCATTCAACATAGGACTTAGGTTATCTCGATCTCGTTAAGTCAACCCATTGACCTAACTAATCTGACACCTCCGAATCTCTATTCCTATTCAGAGGACCTACATCAAGAGGTCGGTCAGATATCAGCCTATGTGAGAAAGGATTGCCATCTCCTACTCAGGCTGGAGATCACATCTTAACAATCATTTGACGGTGCTTGATGAGTCCTCAATCTAACTCTTTAGATATTCATCCAAGCACCAGCCTCTATGATTCAATAATTGAATCAACAGCTGTAAGATCATTAAGATAGCCATGGTACATAACCCTAATTGTACAGAGGGACCTATTATGCAAATTATTTATTCTTCATTTCAGATCAGGGAATGATATTTGCAATAACATTTATTGCATAATGGCTCGTCGTGGGCTCACATGTCCAACAATCTCCCACTAGCCCAAAGAGCCATTAATGGGCTAATCATTTAAACTCACACTCATGTGACAGTCATAGGCTATTTAGAAATAGCTAGGTAAGCTGATCAGTCACTCTGTTCCCAAAAGACTATGCCAAGTCCTTTTACGGCACTTGCATATCCCTAGGTAACAGTGCTCGCATCCAATGCGAATGTTGCATCTTATGCAACCAATACTCAATCTAGTCAAAGCACTTATAGTGTCCTTGACACTATTGCTTAATAACTATTATAACCAGTATTTTCATAATCCTTATCAGAATACCCTTATTCCGAAAGATCACTGTCTCTCAAGGTATCCACAGTTAAGACCTTTTAGATCTCTATCTATAAAGTCTTAAGCTTTTGAAGATATGACTTTGAGATCACCATATCAAAAAATCTTGTCATCTATGAAGATTTTATTATTACTGCAATCAAGTGTTTTCTCTCTCCATAGTAGGATTAGCAACACTTTACTACTCCCACTGCATGGCAGATATCTGGCTTTTGTACACATCTAGTATACACTTAGCTTCTCGTAACTGATGCACAAGTGCAAGCACTTTTAGTATTCACTTCCTCAACTCTTTGAGGTGCTATCCCTTTTGATAGGTCAGTACCAAATCTCAAGGGAAGGAAGCCTTTCTTGGAATTTCCAAGAATGGAATATGTCCAAGGTATACTACAAATGTGACAGTCCCAATATCCTCTTTTCTTTGCTTCTGAACAACTTCAGAATTAAGATCTAAGAGGTATTCTTGAGATCATATCTCAAGGTATGGGATAGCCAGTCTATAAAACACTTATTATCATCCTTATATCATTCCAAATGATTAGGATATTATCTACATTTAGCACGATGAACACAATGGCACTCCCACTAAGCTTCACATGGTTCATCAAGATTCTATTTGAAATCATAACATTTATAATTTCATCAAATCTTATGTTCCAACAACAAGAAGCTTATTTGAGTCCATAGATGGATTTATTTAGCTTTCACATCTTACTTTCCCCGATCATGAAGCCCTGGGGCTACTTCATGTGAATATCCTCAGAGAGGTATTCTTAAGAGGAATGCAATCTTGAATTACATCCTGAAGATGCAATAGTCAAGTTGTGTAGCTAAGGTTAGCAATATTCTGATGATTTTAAGCATGGTCACCGAAGAGCAAGTCTCATTGCAAGCAATGTCTTCTCTTCTGGTGTGTAGCTAATGGCTACAAACCGTGCTTTGAAGGTCTCTACCTTCTCATCAGGTTCCCTCTTTTCTTGAAGATCCATTTACACCTTTATGGGTCTTACCCATATAGGTGGATCCTCGAGGTCCATATACAACACTTGTATATGAAGTCTACTTTAGACTTTATTGCTAATATCCATCTTTCCATGTCACGATCCTTAGGAGCTTCATCACATGAAGTCCGATCATTGTCAAACTTGGCTGACACATGGAATACATCCTCAAACTCATTTGAAGAGGTATTAGTGTTTCATCTTTAATTGTCCTTTTAGTTTCCGATTTCAGGAGCCTCATTGTCATCTCAAGATTAAATGAGTTCCTTCACTTCATTTTCATCTTGATTCTCAAGAATCTCAATCCTCTAAGAATCACATTCTCAGAGATGAGATCTTTTAAAAATCTCAAGGTCATAAAGTAGGTATCCAATACCATACTTTATTTTCCTAATGAAGTAGCACTCTCAAGTGCTAGATTCCAGCTTACATCCATGGAACCTTATTAAGGATATATATTGTAGTCTCTACTACACATATATACCAGGAAACTAAGAGGATAATTATGCTAAAATTCATCATTGATCAAATCATGTCACACATGATCCAATTGTATCTCCCTACAACTCTATTGAGTTCAGGTTTATCAGGAGGAGTGAGATAGAAATGATATTCATATCTCCATAAGGTATTCTTTGAATTTTATCTAATAGGTACAAGCTACCTAGGTTAGATCAAATTCATTTCATCTTTCTTCAAACTTTGGTTCTAAACCAAAATTGTGAAATCTTTGAACATTTCAAAGGTTTCTCAGGTGAAGAGAAGAAATCTCATATCATACGTAATCATCAATAGATATTACATATCCATAATGTTTACTATGATATAGATGATCTACATACATCAATATGTATGAGATCTTGAATACCTCGACATCTAACACCATTCCCAGAGAAGGGTGTATTGGACATTTTACTTTGAATACAATATTCACAAGTATGTAAGATTTGAAATTTTAGACATTCTAAAGTTTCGTATCTTACTAGTCTATTGATCAAATCAATAGACAAATGTCCAAGGCTTGATGCCAGATCATTGTCAAATGATCTTCATCCTCCTATTGATCTTATAAGGTTTGATTTTCAGTATTAGAAATTGTAATGAACCATTCATTAATATTCTAATTTTATGGAGTCCACTAGATGTTAGATTACTATCTGAAATATTTCCATCATAACTCTTTATGATAGTTCTATCTCAGAATTCATGTTTATTTCCAACATTTAGAAACAAACAATGGGGTATTCTAATATCTAGGTCATAGAGACATTCTCTAAGACTAAGGGCTCTCCCACTGAGAATATGAAGTCCATCTATCCAACAGAGACTGCTGCAACAATTACAGCAATATCCATGTAGATGACTACTAAACCTTAAGATCAAATTTCTAATCTTCTAATATATATCTGCAACCAATTGCAAATGTCATTAGAAGATTGGGATACAATTGTCAGACTTAATCTTATGAAATAAGAAAGTCGAAGTCAATGATTATATGTAGATTATTTTGATGCTCTATCTGAGTCCTTCACTAAGAATTTTAGACAGACTTGATAGTCATACTATCAACACATCAACATATTGCAGTATTGGCATTCATCCAACTCTTTGGATGTCATATGGAAGTCACAGAAGTATGTCAACTCTTTGACTTTCCTTCTTACTCGGGTCCGACCCATGCTTCCACTGCACTCTCTTAATCTATAAACAACCATTGCTTAAGACTAAGGATCTCTTATGTTAAATTCAAAAGAATTTAATGTAAGAGCATTTCAACATTTATACATGCTTCATTAAATTCATACAATATGAATATCATAAAGCTTCATGAATGACTTGAGTATAGATGATGACACTCATCATATCTACATTCATCTTAACTCTTGGAGACTTAGGTTCAGGTAGGTATTCAAACATTTTGAATACATCATCTCTTTCGAGCCACCATTCTGCATAATGCAGAGAACCATGTCATTCATGATTAAATGTCTAGAGCACACATGTATGCCAAAATATCTTCTTTTATTTTATAAGGATTATTTGACAATTACGATCACCATCGACATGTCACTTCCAAAGTACACTCGATGAAAGATCAAGACTATAGAGACATACAAACCCTAAGGTGATGTCTTATTGTCTTATTTAATTGCCCTTCCTCATTATGTTGAGGGGACTTGCACACTGCAACCACATACATTATGTGTCCAATTGCAAGTACAATATCTGGATCATGAGTCCAATCCAAGATATTTTTACTGGTTATCATTGAGTATAACATCGAGTGGGTTTAATGAAGGATTATCTGAAATAAGAAATTTGCATAAGTGTATATATATTATATATACATGTTTTACTTTGATTTAGGAATTTTTATATCAAAGTTGTCTTGCCTTGTCAACACTGAAAGTTCATTCCCTTAATCACTTTCAATGTAAGAGATATTCTTACCACTATATCTCTAGCAAGATCTGGGATCTCCTTTCCTATCTTCGTTGCATCCCAATAATATGAGAACCTACAACTCGGATAAAAAGAAGCGGGAACACATTCCGCCTTGCAAGTCCAACTTGCATTTCCCAATTCGGTCTTTAACACACGGGCCCACCACCCCTAAGGCAATGTTGACCCGTCATTAATTGAACCAACCGTCAACAGGCTTAATACTCGCTATACGCAATCCAATATCTCCCCAATAATATGAGGACCCGATATTGGGGTCACTACGTATACGGCCTTACTCTTTCGAGAAGCAAAGAACCCGATCCAATTAAATCATATATATGATCTGTCACTTCGGACAGGCGTCTCCTATACACAACAACTGGCGACGAAATCCTTTGCCTTGACGGGAGACCATGGATGTCACTTATGTGATCCTCCACCTCATATTCAAATTGTAATTAATTATCGTGAATCATATTCACATAATTAATTCTTCCAAGGGAAATACACATCTATTCATAATAGAGTGTTTATTGGATGTAATTAATTTAATCACATTAAATTAATCATCAATCCAATCATCAATCAACAAACATGTCTTTTACTTGAATAGTAGGTATATACTCAAAATACGTATTATTCGAATTTTAATAATTAGAAAATTACATATTGTCTGTCTCCGGTATTATACAGTCCCTACCCGCTGTCATGGCCAGTACCGACGAGAGTGGGACGGACCACATACGTTGCAACCCGCTACCCCAATGCTCTCCGACTAGGCACCACATCCGCCTCGGGAAAGGATAATACCAGATAGACCATCATGTACTTTGAGATGTTCATCGGTTTTTCAACCGAAATTATACCATATAATATAAATCAAAACATTTTTGATTATAAGGAGATTTGCTAGACAAATCCCCAATCCTATTCAAGCAAAAAAGGGTTTTTCATGTAAAAGTTGTCCTACAACAATTGTAGGATAAACTGTTTTCATGAAAGCAATGTTTGTTGATGAACCAATGATCAAGATCTAATATCTCATCATTGTGGTTTAGGCAAGTGTCATTCAATGAAATAATAATCTCTTTAAATATTTCACAAATATTTATCACTAATTATTCCAGAAAATTAACAATTAATTTTCATCATGATAATTGAATGACATATCACAAGGTTCAAGATCAAGAAATTGTTAATTTCCAGCAGTGACCCCCAATCACTAAAATTAACTTATCTTGATCAATTTAAATCCAAAAAATGCAAACTCAGTTTCCAAAGATTGCCTATTTGATTTATTAAAGAATCCAAGTGATAATTCACGCATTTCAAAGCGGATTAAAACCGTAATCATCTCATTAATTACGTTCAAATCCGCAGTTCCCGCAACAGTGAATATAGTCATATTCAAAAAGCCATATCTTGAGCAAATAAAGTCCAAATTTAGTAAACTCAAGTCCTATGATTTCCTTGTTTAATGGGGAACAAAATCCAATTGAAAATTTCGGTGTTTAAACATCTTAAACAGAGCCGAAAAATTCAATTTTACAGAGGTGCGAAAAATTGAAATGCAGTAAAAATTTCGCAACCCTTTCAAGAACCAAATCGTCTAAGGTCTATGGATCATATCCAAAACCTTATTCAACCTGGCTCTGATACCACTTGAAGGATATTGAGAATCCTTAAGCGCATCACGGAAGCGTGTCGATTGCATCGTATGCAATCGGAGCAACTAGTCGTACTAGATGCTAGATGCAGCGGAAATTAAAAATTTTTAACTTTAAAGATGAAACCACATGATCACGAGAACACTTCTCGGATCGTTTCATCAAACCACAAAGTACAAGGAATACCTCTTGAAGCGTGGTTGTGATCGCGAGATCCCAAAGTAGAGATCCTCCTATCTTAAGTCTGATCCACGAAGAACGCACTTGCGGGCGTGATGATGAGTCACGTTCCTTCCCGCAATCCTCGATGAAGATCCAAGCGTCGAAGAAGAAATCGAGAGTCTCTCCTTTCTCAACACAAGATGGAGGGCCATCTTTTGGAGGAGAGAAAGAGAGAGGGGGAGAATATGTGAGAGAGAGAGAGTTGCAACCATTTACAACTCTTGATTATGTTCCCTTGGAAAGGCTACCCTAGCCCTCCTTTTATACTAGTTTAGGATCCAATGGATCTCAATCCATGGGACACATGGATCCAAGGGCTATGCTTGGTCCATGCTAAATCAATAGCTATGATTGTTGTTGGTTAAAACCAACAACATTAATTTAAATTAAAATATGTTGCAACATTATCAACATAATTTAATTTAACTAATTAAGAGATAATGTGACAACAAAAAGGGAGTCAACTAACCTCCCTAAATCATAGGAGGTTATTTTGTCTCCTTTTATTTTATCTTATTATTTCTTAATAAATTGCAATAACTATTATTGCAAAATTATTCACCAAATTAATTCCAAATTAATTTGTGAATATTTCAATCATGCCATTGAATATTATGTGAATCATATTCACAACCCAAACTAGTTAGTAAATTACATTTCCAATTAATTAATTAATGTGAATCCAATCCTCACTATTAATTAACAAATGCTATTTGCATAGATTCTCTCTCTTATATATGTATATTATAAATCACATTTATAACACACATATATCATGGATAGTGTTATCCACATTCTCTTAATCCTTGATAATTAAATCCCATTTAATTATCTTAGATAATCATTTTCACAATATGAATCATATTCATATTTAAGCTTGATAATTAAATCTCATTTAATCATCAAGTCCTTGCTTGGATATTTCATCAAAAGAATTATTCTTGAACCCTTTCATGAATAATGTGCTTTCTCCGCAGATACTTGGAGATAAGGACAGGGCGATTGTATTATTCCACGTATAGTGACTTGGATGTTGAGATCTCATCTTAAATCCAGATCTTACGGACCTCCCACAGATGCTTGATTAAATCAAGACCGCAAATCCAATCTTCTCATTGAATCTGAATCTCATTCAGACCAATGTCCAACACTTGGACTAAGATCGGATCGCTTCTCTACTGAAAGGAGTCACTAAAATCCAGACCTGTTTCATCACTCCCTCGGAATGGAAGCGTCATGGATATACAATCGTTTATGATCACATCACCCTTCAGGTATTCCCAATACCTGTACATCCTGCATACTGGAAGACCCATGGTCAACCCGAAGATCAAGATCTATTTTACACTGTCTTCTTCAGGGTTTGATCACCAAGTTTCTCATTTGATCATTGGGATTTGGTATCGATCATATACTTTCCAAAAGCATATATCATACCTAGGTCTTGATCATATACTTTCCAAAAGTATATATCAAACCTACAAATTCAGTCAAGCTTCCAAAGCGAGACGACCGTGCACGGAATTTGATTCTTCCCAATATCTCATGAGTGAGCTCATGTCTTCCGGTTCAGTAGTGAACCTGTATGATCCCTTTGAGAGATCGTATTACTCATATGCCCTTATATGCACACCAACGCGCCGGTGTATAGACCTTGGTTAGGTCATCAACCTATTGGTCTGTCAAATGTACATACTCAGACATATAGCAATACATCTGTCTCCGGTCAGAGGATGCGTGCCTATGCTGTGACAGCATTCAACATAGGACTTAGGTTATCTCGATCTCGTTAAGTCAACCCATTGACCTAACTAATCTGACACCTCCGAATCTCTATTCCTATTCAGAGGACCTACATCAAGAGGTCGGTCAGATATCAGCCTATGTGAGAAAGGATTGCCATCTCCTACTCAGGCTGGAGATCACATCTTAACAATCATTTGACGGTGCTTGATGAGTCCTCAATCTAACTCTTTAGATATTCATCCAAGCACCGGCCTCTATGATTCAATAATTGAATCAACAGCTGTAAGATCATTAAGATAGCCATGGTACATAACCCTAATTGTACAGAGGGACCTATTATGCAAATTATTTATTCTTCATTTCAGATCAGGGAATGATATTTGCAATAACATTTATTGCATAATGGCTCGCCGTGGGCTCACATGTCCAACAATCTTGACCATAGATTGGTGGAACTTAGAGGTTGTTGAGTCTTAAACCTAGGTCCAGATAAGGTTCTGAAAAACTAATAATCCAAAGGTCTGACTGAGCTCCATACTTCCATTTAATGAAGACAAGTTTACTAATCAACATTGATTCTACATCTTTTTTTCTTTTCTTTTTCACTTGTCTTTTAAATAAGTGTTTGCTAAGGGACTAGCAAAGGTAAAGTATAGGGGGTGATGAATCCCTGATTCTCACTCTTTATTCTTTTATTTTATCTATTTATCTTGGCAAATCATCATGTAGATAGGTGTAAATACAATAAGTTAGCACGCAACACACATTTGTTAATATTGCATATTTAGCATGTATTTGTGAAAAAAAAGAATAAAGGAAAAGAAAAAGGAGTGACATATTAGAATGAATATAGAGTGACCTGAACCCTAAGAGAAGGTCAAGAATTGACTTGATCGCCAAACCAAATAAGTAGAGAGAGATAGGGCTGACTATATATTACGTATACATATCACATATAACTGTATATAATTATTTTTGACAAAATACCAATAATATATTATTTCTACCTCCTTGTATGTAATCCTAAAAATAAAACAAAAATAAAATAAGAATAAGAATAAAATCCTTCTTGCTTGTACAAAACACATGCATACATGCCTCACTCCCTATTTATTAGATACATGTAAATAAATAATGAATATAAAATAAAATTTATTTTAGACTCCTAAAAACAAGTTGTAAATAAATAAATACAAAATGGGGGTATTTATGTAAAAATAAAAAAATAAAATAATTGTACAAAATACATAGGTATATTATACCTTTATATAATACAATATACTGTATAGAGATTAGTTTATTTTCCATAAAAATAATTAGAAATCACAAAAAAATAGTTTGAAAAATAATAAATATTTTTCGTTTTATACATTTTTTATTTTAAAGCTATTTACTATTTTTTATTGATTTTGTAAATATTTTGTAAATTCTGGTTTTCTGATTGGCCGATTGGGACTGTTGACCTCCGATCAATGGTCGGGAGCCGAAGCTCAGCTACGTGGCCGATGACACCACCGCGTCGAGCCTCCCTGCCTTCCACAGCGAGGATGAGGCCATAACCTCGACTCGCCTCTTCGCCTGAAGCTCCGAAGTTCATCCAGAACTTCAGGTGCTACCCATTTCGCCTCTCTTTTCCCTTTTGATTCATTCCTTCCATTCCACTCCGTCGCCTGTTCACTTGCTCCGACCAGCTGGTCGGAGCCTCGGCACCCAAATCTATCCGTTCAGATCGACACGTCGCACCACCCTTCACCTTCTCCCGTAACATGTTCGCCCTAGAGCTCAACCATCGGGTTGAAAGTAATGTTGATCTGCCTACCTCACGTTTGTCAGAGATCACCCGTCCATTCCCACGTGCTTCTCCCTTCTTTAGCAAGCAATAAACCTCGTCAGAGCTATGTCTCCGAGCGTCACACCCTTTGCAGGTCGCTTCACACGAAGAAGACCATCTCTATTCCACTTATTTCTCGGGCGGAGCAGCTCTAGGCGAGCCTACAACTCCACGTCCATCCGACCGTTCTCCGTCGCATCGGAGCTTGCCACTAGACACGGAATACCTTCACGTCACTCCAGCCCTCCTCATCTTCGGTTGTCAATCAAAGTTCGCCTAGAGGCTGTTCTTCCTCCATCTTCATCCACCATCGGAGGGGCCTTCACCCACCAGATTAAATCTCAGTCGCCGACCGTGCAACCTTTTCAGCCATCAGATCTGACGCATCCGACCACACGTGGGGGGGGGGGGCATTCTCTGCACCGTCAGATCAACAACAACAATAATCAGAGCCGTATGCCTACGATGCCTCCTGTGCGTGCCACGAACTCCTGCGAAGGGTATTCTGCATCTTTTACCCTGTACTTTTATGCTTTTTAAATTAGTCATGAGAATAAAGTTATAGCGTAAACATTTTGCAGTTTGGACCTTTTATTTTCCATATTTGCATTTAAGTCCTCTTGAGCCTGAGACATGTGCTTGTACATGTGAGTTGTGGTGTATTTGCATATCATGCCCTTGTACTTTTATTGTTATGCTTTAATAGAAGTTTTTGGGTATTTGCAGTTATACCCCTCTGAATCTATGTCACGTGGATTGCTCGTGATTGTTTGGCTAATTTGTAGATTAGATCCTTAGCTCTTAACGGGTGTTATTATTTAGAATGAAACTTTCCAGTAATTGCACTTAGATCCCTACTAGCTGTGTGCTTTGTTTTCAATCAAATAATTATTAAATCAAGTCTAAAAATACCACAAAAATTACAGTTAGCTCCTTCTAACGTGTAATTTTTATGGTAAGTTTTATGACTTGATTTAATTTTATTTGATATTTTCTAAAAATTAAAAACCCTTAAAAAGTGTCCTGTCTATTTTATAAAATCAAAAAATATAAAAATAGTCTAAAAAATTATGTGTGTTTCTTTTAGTTTGTTTTCATCTTAGTACCATTTTTACTGCATTATCTTTCATAAAACCATAAAAAGATAAAAACTCTAAAAATCCTTTAAAAATCATTAAAAATCTAAAAAATCAAAAAATTAGGATTTCAATTGCTATGTGTTGCCCTTTTTATTTACTTTATCATAAAAATCATAACTAGTGCATTTAGTCATTTTTATATTTTAAAATTAACCTTTGTCCCAGGCTGTACATTGTTGTTCTGTTTTGATCTTCTTTTAATTTTATAAAATCAAAAAATATCACAGAATTGCTGAAAAACATCTACATATTTGAAAAATACGAAAACATTTTTATTTCTAACTTTTGAGTATTTGTAGCCCTAATAAAAATTGTTAAAACCAATTTTTATTTGTTTTCTCATTTAGAAAATACAAAAAATGCAAATTAAAAATAACAAAAACATGCTTCTTATTTTCTGATTACTGACTACTTCGTAGATTTTACTCGTGCTCCTTGTGTTCAATCCTGGTCGCTATATCGGGTTAAATAAATAGAAGAGACCGTTGTATTGATTTTTGTACTTGATTGTTTGGTTTATGTGGTCTTGATTTTTCTTGTTGAGTCCGATTGGGTGATTGAGGTCGCAACGACCTTTGATATCACTTAACCTCGATCACCCGAGTGCTCGATCAACGATCCACTTAAATCCACATCTGAAGGTGCACTAGGAGATGCACCTCCTGAAAACTCAATCGAGCAATAACTTTGTTTGGAGGAGGCATCTTTGAGATCTATCGTACGGAATTGAGCGTGAGAACCTCCTCCGATCACAATCGAAGGCACCTATTATCCACGTGGAATATCTGCAGATCAACCGTTTGCTAAAGGTCATCGCAAGCATCGTCGTTATTCGAGTCAGACCTTCGTTTCTTGAAGAACACCTTCAAAACGAGTCCCATTTCAGATTAAAGCACATGCATTAGATTTTCATATGTGATCCACTGTTCCATTGTGCCACGAGTCGGCATTAAAATTTCCACCACCCACCACTTTGCCACTTAACGCTCACGTGCTACGCATGTGTGTGGCCCATTTTTTGGCATTTTGCCAATTGCTCCCTCGCTCATCTGTTGTTCTCCAACAAGTCTTGGGATAGAGGCTTACACATGATATGCACGTGTCCTCCTGAAATATTCATGGTAGAAGCCCCTCCAGTTTCAACATTTTACACGTGTGCCCAACCTTTCCATATAATTATATACCCTTATATAGTATACTATATAATATACATATTATAATAAATAATAAATAAAAATACAAAAAATAAAAATACAATAAAAATATGTATAAATATCGTACTTCATACCAAATACGGTATTACATAATTTTTGAAAAAAATAAAAATACTTTCCATTTTAAATAAAAAATTAAAATGCCATAAAATACAAAAGTACCATTAAAAAACCAATAAAAAATTACCTTGAATATCTTTTACCATATTTTAAAAATAACCACATGCCGATCTCCTTAAAAATCCCAAAGCACGCCATTATGAGTATCGACAAAACCCGTAGGCGCTTCCTTTGGCATGGTTATTCTACTGAGTGTAGGAGGCATGGTGCCCATTGGGAACACATTTGCAGACCCAAATCGAACGATGGATGGGGGATCCAAAATATTGAATGGCTAAATAATGCCATTTTAACCAAATCTTGGATCAAATACATGAAATCCCAACTCAATTATTACCAACATGATCAAGGCGAGATACCATGGTAGGAGACCTATCCCTATTAACTACACCTCCAACCTTAAGGACTCCTCATTCTGGCGCTCGGTGAAAAATTGTTCACTTTCCCTTAGAGGAGCACATAACGAGATGGTAAAATCTGACCAAAATACCTACCTTCGGTATGATCAGTTTAATGGCAACTCCTCGCTTCACAGCCTACTCCCAGGCTTGTGGAACTTAACTTCCAACAAAAAAATCATTTCCAAATCTGTCCACATGCTACCTACCAAACAAAATTGGCTAAAAAGCATTTGTGAAGAGATCGAACCCTTTAATTGAGTTATAAACCCGTGATTTGTCCCTGTATAGTTTGAGCCTCGACACCTCCCCAGACTTGATCCTTGTCTTGGGACGAACAACCTCAAACCAGCTTATCAAAGACCCTCTCCCACAATGGGTTGGGAGCAAAACTTAACCCTAATTTCTGGTCCAAACTTTTTCTAACCAAGATTTTCCTTCTTTCGGTGGTCACTATGTCATGACAAGCTCATTACACAGGACATGCTCTCGTTTACTAAGAAACCCACTACAAATGCTTGCCCTTTGTGTCTTTCCAATGGAGAATTCATAGATCACCTTGTTTTGGATCGCCCTTACCCCTAAATGTGTTGCATATTTTTGATATTCTACCATTAAATTGTGATTTGATTACATTCTTTGCATAACTCACACATGTATTCCCCATCTCATTGGCAGATAACCACCCAAAAAGCATCCATTTGGTGGTTGATTTGGAAGGTTCGTTACTCAAGGATATTCCATGGCACATTGAAACCCCCTTCCAATGTTGCTTAAAGAAGCCTCATTTCTATTTACTACTGCATCATAGCTTAATTTGGACCCGCTAACAACCACTTTACACTCCTGCCATTTTTGGCTTCTTTTGCAGGTTGAAACTAGTGAACTCTGTAAGTCTGCATCCCATAACCTGTCGTCAGCATGCTTCAAAGAACTAACTGTTACGGCTACCGCTATGCCCACACTTTTTGCCTACCCATAAGGCTTTTTATTATCTTTTTCTTTTCAGTCTCCCCAACATCTACTTCCCCTGAGGTTTATCAGTTATACTAAATACTGGATTCCCTTCTCGCTATTTTTATTGAATTTATATGAAATAAAAAAAAGGATCCGGAAAAAAAATTTTGTTTGATTTTGCCCGTGTCCGTAGGAGTCTGCGTGAACTCTTGTGATTTTTTGGTTGTCAAGGATCCGTGGGGGGCCTTGTGATCTCTTCTTGTTGCTACTATTTTGGAAGAAGTGAACTTCAGCCTTTTTCAAAAAAAAAATTCAAATGATTCAAGCCCATCATTGGATTCAGATTATTATCAGACTAAGAGAGGAACACCTATAAGGCTAGAGTTCCAATCTCCGGTCTAATGTTTGTGAGTATGGATAAAGGATTGCTGACCGTCCCAGCGAAAGTAGGACATGTCCATCGTCATCACGAGGCCAAGTAATGAGCTTCAGCTATCTGGTTGTTTTGTGCCTACCTCCGATGTTTGCTACTTGAAGAATCGGGTCGACGAGTCTGTTTACTTGACTCATGACAGCAAATCGCGGTCCCAACATAAGTTCCGTTAGAGGTGTTGAATATCTTTGAAGCGATCTACATAAGTTTGTTGCTAGTAGATTATTCCATCTCTCACGTGACTATGAATGGATGGATAACGTATGCATGGTTCCCCCACGTGAAAGAGACCAAGCTAGGTATGCCATAATCACAAGAAGGTCCATTGAACGAGCATGTGCTATCACGTTACTCGTCAGATGTCCCCGTCATCCATAGGAGGCACTGCCCTTGCCCAGGAAACGCGTTTTCTTTCGGTAAACGGAAGAGACCAGCAAAGGTCCTCGCAAGTGGGACGCTCCACTGGATGTGAAGCACATAATCTTAAGGATTATTTTATGAGAATAATGGGGCTGCCCCTTGCGGGCAGCCAAGAATGGCTGCCCCCGCGCCGTTTCGGCGCGTTTTTTTATTTTTTTTTGAAAAATCTCGCCGTGTAAATTCATCCCTATATCCCTCCTATATGCCATTCGAATTTCGTCAGAAACAGAGGCTCCTACGGCCTCCATCGAAATGGTGTCGATTTAAAAAATCCTGTTACCGTTAAAAAATGTCTGTCTCGATGGAGGCCGTAGGAGCCTCTGTTTCTGACGAAATTCGAATGACATATAGGAGGGATATAGGGATGAATATACATGACGATATTTTTCAAAAAAAAATAAAAAACGTGCCGAAACGGCGCGGGGGCAGCCATCTTGGGGCAGCCCCATTAATCTCTTATTTTATACTAGGAACGTAGAGACAGAGCAGGCATATCATGTGCATGGGTTATGGCGTTTTCTGCTTTTCCTCTAATTAATTGCGCATTATGTTGAGACTTGAATAAAATTTAATGGACTCGTCTCGGTGGACAAACACTGACATGAGAGGGACGTGAGAAGAGATGATAACCATCATCATATCAGATATTTTGTTCTTTGGAAGATCAATATCTTCCTGTATAACAAGCGCAGACATAGATCTTATAAACATCTACGCTACGTTTTATTTAAGATTGTTGATTGGGTTTCTATATACGAGTACTCAACAATTAATAGGATATTAGGTACTTATAATTGCAACCAGATCTTGATTTTGATAGCGAGATCAATCACCTACATAGATTGTTTAAGATTTCATGTCTCTACATGTACCGTTTCTGGTTTATGTCCTCGGTTCGTTATTATGAAAGCTGACTATGATAGCTTATGAGACTATGTTTAGTGTTTTATAACCCCATTCATCTATATTCGCAACATCCTCACTGTAGTATAAGTGACGACGATAATAGTGGCCTTGATAATAGTGGTGATTGCACACTCCATGCTTAGGTTCTCTAGAGTAGCCCCTTTCGGCGGTTATAGGGAGTTTAGCTTTGATACCATTTATAATGTCCCAAGCTTAGGTCCATGTACCGTCATCGAGCAAAACTGGTCCTGACAACTCATTAAGTCAGGTCCGATTGAATTATTGACAACTAACTAATATGCTTAACTGTAAGTTGTCAAGTAGTGATGGCACATTCATATAACTCACTCTTAGATTACATATTTTTTAAATATAAGACTATATTTTTAGGTGTCATAACGTTAAAAATGATATCAGAGTGGGTCCCTTCTGATAATGGAAAGAGTTGCTTTATGAAATGTGATTCATTGATCTTATTCTTGCATTTTATACTAAAATCCTTAATAAATACATGTAAATATTGGTTAATATTTCACTTTTGTAAATATATGCTTCATGAATAAGTCAATGAAAATTAAACATTCAATAATAGAACAAAAAGTGAGAAAAGAAAAACAAGAAAGCTGTAAATATGTATATATGTAGAGAATTATCAATAAGTTGAGAGAGATAAGAAAAAGTAAAGAAAACAACAAAAGGAACTAATCTTGTACAAAAAAATAAAAATATTCAATATTTATACATTGTACAAAACCCATATATTTATCCATATTACATGCATACATACTTTTAGAAACTTTCTTCATCTAAATTAATATAACATCACTAGTACTTATAAAAAATACATATAAAAAATATTCCGATTAAATTAAGAGAGAAAACGAACACATAAAAAGCCGCAAATATCAACTTCCTTGTTTATAACTATTATAGAAAACTTTAAACTTCTAGTAGGGTGCATACCCACATTTCGTGGTGTATTATCTGATCAGTATATAATTTTGTATTTAATAAAGAAGAAATCTAAAATAAAACATAACACAGAAATAATGGTTCTTTTACTTTTATAGATTTTGATGTGGTGATGATTATTGAAATTTATTATATTTTATAAATGAACATTAAATATAAAAGATAAATGAATTAAGTAGTATAATAGTTTACATCTCTGTATATATTATGAAAGAAGACGAAGCGTTCCTATAGTGATAGTTTATATCTAAATAAAATGTTCATTAGAGAGTGTGTATGTGTGTGTGTATTTGTAGCTTTAAAAACTAAAATTGACAAATTAATTTTATTTCCATGCAATATGTAAGGCTTAGAATCATAGTTACTGGATAATGATATTATAAGACAGATGAATCATCATTGCAAAATAAGATAGGTAAAAGGTGCACTATTTAAATTAGGGATTTTTACACCCATAATCTGAGTAATTCAGCAGTTACACTCATGATCCTGCATAATCATGAATTACATGAGAAACCTCGGATAATCTCTCCATCTCACAATCACAACCCTCTGTTAGTTTAATATGTTAACTTAACCTCATGAGAGATTTAATCTAACCAACCTATGATGTAATGACTAGGAGTAGACAAAATAAAAAAACAAAAAGGAAAAAAAATAAATGAAGGTGGAGGCAAGCTTGCAGGAGGATGAAAACAGTAGGAGGGCAGCTTGTTGCAGGTCGATGGAAGGACTCAGATGCAGGTCAGGGGGGGTTCGAGCTTTGGCGACGGAACGAGCAGAGGAAGTATCGGCGTAGAGGAAGTATCGGCGTGGGGGGAAAGGTCGCTGGTCTTCGAGATGGGCACGAACTCGGGGAGGGAGGGGGGCTTCAAGCTTCTTTGCAGGTCAATGGGTCAGCGGGTGGGGGGCTTGCTAGTGGTGCCTAGCTAGGGGGCGAGCTTTCGGCTGGGCAGAGGCGCATGGGGGGGAGGAGGGGGGCTTCAACCTGAGGGTGGGGGGGCTCATGGAGGAATCGACAGCTTCGAGCAGGTGAGGAGTGAGGAAGGGGAAGGGGAAGGTCGGCATCGAGATCCGAGGGGGCAAGGGAGGGGAAAGGGACGGCGCTGGGTTGGGGGTTGGGTGGGGGCTTCAGGAAGAGCTGCTGCTCGATGCTGGCTGCAGTGGATGATCGGCAGGAGGAAGGGGAGGATCGACTGCAGAGCAAGGGAGGATTGGGAGACCAGTATTAGAGAGATGGGCATGAAGAGAGGATGTCATGTTTTGTAAATAAGAATGAGTTTTAGAGGCAGTTTTGTCTTTTCTAACAGAAACTGTCAAATATAACGAGGATTCCAAACGTAATATAACACTGGATTATGTCATGTAAGAGTTAAGCATTACTCGAGATTTCTCATGTAATTTATGATTATGCAGGATTATGATTGTAATTGCGGAACTACTCAAGGTTATGGGTGTAAAAATCCCTTTAAATAAATACTAAACTTCGATAACAATACGAAATATCATAAATAGAATGGAGGCGGAAGTGCTCGTTTTAATTTTGATAACATAAATATACCTAAAATAATTACTTTAAGATAAAAGAATTAAATCAACATTTAGTTATGTTCATTTAATCAACTTATATAAATTTTTAAGTATAAATTCACATAATAGTAAAATTACACTTAACTATATATTTATCATAAGTAAAACTGAAAATTTATTAGTGTGCATATTAGTTTATATATAATAATAATGACCGTTGAAAATTTTAATAATAACAAATATAGATATTAAAATCACAATTATAGAGCAATATTGAGAGAAGATATGTATATATTTGTGAGCATGAATAAGTTTGGAGAAAAATCGTAAGATAGTAATAAAAATATAACGAAAATATTAACGATATTGAATATAAAGATGAATTATATTATTTCCAATAGAATTCCAAGCATACATTTTGCATTTTTAATGTAATAAAAAGTTAATCCTAATAGAAAAACAATAACTACTCGGGTTAAAATATATGTTGAAAGTAAGAGCTGGACTTCAAGTTTTTTTATATTTTATTTATTAAACTGAAGCATGTAGATAAATGACTAATTCACGATTCATCTCTTTTTTATTTTGACTAAAATCCTTAGTAAAATACATGTAAATACTTTCTAATTCTCACTAATTAATATTCTAACCTCATTTATAATATTATATATTTAATACTTATTTTATCCAAAATAAAATAATCAACAGAAAAAGAAAAATAAAAGATGAAGGATGTAGAATATGTAGATATATAGACTAATCCTAACCTCGAGACCAGGATAATATTGACTTGGTCGATAAAATAAATAAATATGGGGAGATAAGGATCATAACCTATAAAAATATATGAAAACTAAGAGCATCAAGGTACATCTGCACATTTTTCACCTTGTACATATGTTCACCTATTATTTTTATCATTCAAAAAATTCCAAAAACAGTATTTTCTTCTTAAAAATTGTTTGTAATAATATATAATAATTTATAAAAATATCATATTACATTGAACTGAAAAATCGTAAAAGCCAACTTTCAAAGTTCATAACTATTTATAGAGAACTCCAAATCGACCAAAGTCACTTTTAAACTTTGGTTTATAACTAATTCTATTTATTATAAATAACAAAAAAATATTACAATAAAGCATGTGAGTTTTGGCATTTGGACGCCTTTGTATATATGTATTATATATATAATTCTTTTTTATTTTCTATTTAACTATTTTTAATCGTTTAACTGATTCTTTTTTAAAATTGTTTATAGAAAATTGGTAGAAACATGTGAAAATGTAACTTAAAATTAATTAGTAATAAATACAAATAAATCTCTAAATCAAAAGTCGTAAAGCCGAACTTCCTAACCTCATATTTAGGTCATATGAACTTCGAATTGGATGTACTCACTTTTAAAGTTCGTTTATAAAATTATCTATCAAATAAAAATGATTTTTCACTAAAATTGGAATTAATATGTAAAAAAGGTTTTTCGACCTTATTGGTATAATTGTGTAACGTATCTTTATTTTATTTTATTTATATTATTTATTATATTTTTATACTTTTATTATATTTCTATTAATGTTATATTATTGATATAAAATAAAATGATTTTTTTAAAAAACTAAAATTATGTAGTAATTAAATTAATTTATCATATAGGTATAATAAACCTATATTATTTATATATGTATTTACTTAATTAATTAAATGATATTATTTATTTAATTAAAGTTCATAATTAAATTATTTATAATTTGTATTTATTAATTTATTATTTATTAATTTATTAATTTATTAATTATTTATTATTTTAATTATTTAACTACTTATTTAATTTAATTAATCATTATTTATTCTCTCTCTCCTCCTTTCTTCCCTGATACCCTTCTTCCTCCTCTTCTTTCCTTCGCCCCCTTCCTTCTCTTCTCATTGGCCAATGGCCTGGCCGTTGGGCTGTTCGTCTAACCAACTTCCACCTCGTCATCTAGGTTCAATGAACCTGGAAGTTCTCCATCCTCCTCTGTATGTAGGAACCCTGCTCCATCGAGCTGACAGATCCGTCATTTCTCCCATCTTCATGTGAGCTCTGGCATGAGTAGAGGGAGAGCATTTTCCGATCACCGTCATAATGAGGTTGATGAAGAAAGATCCAACGAGATTGACTCGCCAAACATGGGTCCCGCTTCATTGTGAGACTAGCCCCGACGTCGTCGCCCGTCAAGGCAATTATTAGGAGGTTCGCACCTCTACCCCAGGCGATCACATCCATCCATTCTCCGGTAGATCCAGGTTTTCCTGTTCCTATGTTATCTTCTTCTCATTATCTTCCTTTTCTCATTGAATTACCTTTGATTTCAGACCAAAATCTGATCGTCATCCAGTCATCCACCTCGTCGATCATCTCCATCTTCAAATTCCTACTTATTCGCATTCTATTTCTCATCATCTAACCACCTCGGTCCACACACGGTGGCTGGAGTTAGGAGCTCGATCTTCCAAACCACATTAGCTTCTCCATGTTCCCCCTTTTGGCTTTTGGTCGAGGATTTCGTCCTAGGCAAAGTAGCCCGGAGCCATTCGCCTGCACTCGAATAGCAATGAACACTGCCTGAGTCGTGCATCTTCTGAAGCATATTCCTTCGAGCAGGAGGTTGAATACGATCATATCACCATCGCAAGCATCTGGAGATTCGAAGGTCCACTATTCGGATTAGAACCTCGCAGCCTGAGCGAAATCAACACAAATCGGATATCTAATCGAAGCCATCTCTGGAAGACCCATCCCTTGGAACCTCCATCTCCTAAGATTCGAGATCGAGATTTGAACCATAATTAAAACATCTTCAACCGCCGCCCGTTCGAAGAAAACCCGGAGTTCGTGTTTAGGGGAGAACACAACATCACCGTCGCTTGTCGCAAAAGTATCGAGAAATATCTGGAACGAAGCACTTGCACCGGCAATCATACACATCGAAGCACTTGCACAGCAACATCTGATGTAGTTGCTGAATACGAGATCTGAATCGAGCATCTGAACATTCCCTTCTGCCATAGATTCGGTCGACTCGCTTAAACGAGCTGCAACCTCCATAGCAAGAGCAATTGCCTTCGACCAGCATCTGGAGGCAAATCGTTTGTAGAAGCTCCGCTGCGAGATGAAGCAATCACCGCCGCCGCTTCATATGATTGGGGAAGAACAAGGACAGCTCCTGATTTAACAAGGACCGTTCGATCAACGTTCCATCGGACGCTTCCCAACTGCACCACACATCAGCTCCCAAGCCACCGCACTGCCCCACCGCTTAATGACGCATGTGAGCCTCACGTGCACAATTGAGGTTTTTTGGCCAAATTGCTAATGAACCCCCCAACTAGTTGATATTGCGCATAGTACCCACTCTGCAGCAGCACGTGAGAAGTCATGTGTATATCTGGTTATTTTGCATTGTCGAACTTAGTATTATTATTAACACTAGGGTGCATACCCACGCTTCGTTGCGTGAGTATTTTTTTCAAGATAATGTATAAGAACATATTGGAATCATAATATGTGAAGTATGAATATACTGCAAAGAAATTCTAACGATATGGAAGGTATGCTTTTCAAATAGCATGCTTTATTTTCTTCACATAAAGATAATGTTATATACAACAAATAGTAGACATCTAATCAAAATAAGGGCAAATAAAAGAATAAAAGTTCAAATTGAGAAGGAGAGGAGGATGGGGTTTGGTAGAAAAAAGTGTATCTATTTTTTATTAGTGTTGGTTGCATTATAGTTGATATTTAATAGATTTATAATATCCTATGATTTTTTTAAAATAAACTATTTTATTTTTTTATAACTTCTCTTACATATATCATATATATTAGTAAAATTTTCATTTTCATTTGTCATCTTATATTTAGATTTATAATATATATTACGATTATGTGTTACACACACATATATATTAACCGATTCTATACATCCTACTGTTTAAATTTATATATTTAAAATCTATGAATTTTTAATTCTTTTAAAAAGTTTTTTATGAATATTTATTTCATTTTATTTGTTCTATTTTTTATATTATTTTAGTTTAACCGTACATATAAATTATTTATAATTTATCTATTTCTATCCATTTTACATCTAATATTTTTTATTTCATTTTTATTTCATTTTTATGTTATATTTTTTTATTAACTTCTAATTTTGAAAAAATTAATATTCAAAAGTATATGAATATAACATCTAAATTTTTTTATTATAGCTATCAAAATGCTAAAAAATTATGAAATAAAATTATTTTTATGCCTTAATATATTTTTAATATTTTTAGTATTTTTTATTTCGAAAAATATTTTGATTTATTATTTCTAAAAATAATAAAACAAAATAATAAGTTAAACAAATGAGGACTTAAAGTAAATAGAACCTTAAAATACCCGAAAAATTTTGAGGAAATAAATAAGTTATATGACATAACAGAAGAAATAATGAAAGAGTTAGAATAATTGCTTGGAACAAATCTATTTGAACTCATGTATTTACGAAACAATCCATAAACTAAAACTATTTATTAAACTTTTTAATATTTAATACTTAAATATCGAATGTTATAAATATAAATATAAATATAAGTTCAGAACTCATTATAATTCATTAATCATGAGTTAATAATATGTTATAAAGAATAATATTCATGCAATAGAATATTCAAAATTAGTTTACTGAAGGAATCATTTGATATAAATAATATACTACTTAAAAATTATCACATGATATCAATAGTAGTTTTAAAAAATGTATTTATTTTTTTCTAAAACAGTAGATTTAAAAGTAAAATAGTACTTTTAAAAGGATTTTTAAATATATATTTCATAGTTTTATAAATTATATGAATAATATATACTTTGTCCTTATTTAGTCAATACTAATGTATTTCTAAATTTTGAAAGAGAAAATTTTTTAGATATAAATGGTTAATCGATTGAGAAAGAAAGGAAGGGAGTGAGAGAATATATATAGAGAGAGTGAGTGGGTAGAGAGAGAATACAAAGAGAGAGAGAGAGAGAGAGAGAAAGAGGCATGAGTGGGGGGAGAGAGCAAGTGGGGAGAGAGAGAAAGTAAAAAAGAGCGAAGAGAACAAGTTTGGATGGAGAGAGGAGAGAATGGATGGAAAAGAGGAGAGAGGGGGATGGTGTATAGAGTGGAGAATGGGTGGGGGAAGATAGGGAAGGGCCACATGTTACTTAAATGGAGAGGATGTGGGAAAACCCACTACTAGTAGTGTTATAGATGTCCTGCTGAACTGTGAGCATGTGGTAGAGCATGTGCCTACCTGGTCTTTTTGCATGAAATACCCTAATTATAAACATTTTCACGCGCACTCCATATTTCCAGTATTATTACATCATCACCCCTAATATAATAGATAAGTATAATAATATCGCATATGTATAAAATTTATATAAATAATAAAAATATAATAAAAATACATACAAATACATAGTAATATACTATATACAATATTAAATCAATTTGAAAAATAAAAAATATTTTCTACTTTAAAATAAAGTATAAAATAAAAAAATTGCATATCTTTAAGAATGCATATAAAATACTTTTAAAAATCCAAAAAACGTTAGTTACAATATATTTTACTATATTTTACATTTAAAATCAAAAGGTAAAATAAAGATTAAATATTAAAATATCTATAAAATCATAAATATGTCAAAACTTCAAAAATTCATAAATAATTCAATAAAAATCACAAAAATATGTATAATACTTGTTGGAAAAGGTATTTTCACTTACTTTTCATAAAAATTTAAATAATTTTTTCTTCATTTTTTATTTCAAAAATAAAAAATAATTTCCTATATTTAATAAAAAAATTATTTTCTCACTTTACAAATAATACAAAACCCATAAAAATTCTAAAAACCATCTAAAATTTCAAAAATGTAAATAAAAGTCAAAATATAAAAATCTCAAAATAAAAAATCAAATAAAAAATATAAAAATAATACACATATTCCTTTACTTATAGGAATATAAAATCAAAAAACAATATAAAATTCATAAAATAAAATAAAAATTCAGAAAATTCTCATAAAAATAAATAGAAACCAGTAAACATTTTCACCTTAGACACTCTTCTATTTCACCTTAGTTTCCGTAGTTTACCTCCATGAGTTCGACACTATGTACTTATTGCTATATACATAAGTTTATGAGTATAAATAAAAATAATAAATCTTTTTCTGCTAAAATTCACATGGAATTTTAGCAAGAAAAAGATTGATCTCCATTGTTTGTTCCTATCCTAACTTAGTACTATAGCAATCAGGTGACTAGTTGTCGAAATCATGGAGGTAAACTAAGGAAACTAAGGTGAAATAGAAGAGTGTCTAAGGTGAAATGTTTACTTTTCTTTTTTTTTTGAGAATTTTCTGAATTTTTATTTTATTTTATGAATTTCATATATTTTTCTTATATCTTTTTATGGATTTTTTTGTTTACATTGTGTTGTAGAGCCTAGGTATCGAGGTCAGATTCTTTAGGAGCTGAGCAGCTGAGGTACTTGGAGACAGGCGTTCTTAGCAAGTCGATTGTTGATGAGCAACATGAATACGAGGAGTCGCACATTTATTTTTGTTTACATTTTTTGTTTTCTTTTGTGAGAGAGGAAGGGTCACTTACCAATTTTTACTTTTATAGAAGGGACCCCATAAGGGTATCCTAGATTATACCCGACCTTTAATCTTTTTAGGGGTTTGTTTCGCCAAGTGCCAATGCACTTCGGGGATCTCACCACGGCTTTGGTTTTCATCACATTTTTCTTTGTTTTTCCGAAGTATTTTGTGAGTGGCTAGGTTCTTGATTAGAATTTTATTCCTTTGTTTATGCATCATAGGATTAATTATACTTAAGGCCGCATAACCAAGTCAAATTAAATGGGTTTCTTCCCTGATAGAACTATTCACTTTGTCTAGGATATGCATTTTATTTTTGCTTTTCATGCATTTAGAGTAGATTTATATTTCTATGCGGACCACCCTGTATGTAGAGTGTTGAACTTTGGTACGTGTCTCTATCATTGCATGCATCATTGATTTTGATGCATTGTATTTTCATCTTCTTTCCTTGTTTTCAATCAGTTGGGATAAAAAGGAAAAAGACAAAATACATTCATATGTTTGTTTTATAAAATAAAAAGGATTAAAAAAATATAACAAAAAATAAAGTTAAGATTGTTAATTCCACTTGACCATAAAACTATACATAAGGGACATCATTCCCTGATTTGGGAGAGCAATCTCCTACTTGTTTACATGTACTCTCCAGATAGAGTGTGGCACATATACATAAGGAATAGAACCCGAAGCCCCTGGACTTGTGCCTTAGGAACTTTGACTTTTACTCTTTGGTCATATTATTACTGCAAGCACTTTCCTCAAATGTTAATAGAAGTAGTCGCGTGAATAGGGAGGCGTATTTTCTTAGAACTAATCCTGAGCTCTTATGTGGATAGTTCTCTACTTGAGAGATTCATCGACTTATTTACGGTCTACTCTAGGAGACTAAACCTGTGAGCTTGCTTAAAATAATTGTTTCATCACCTAACTGTACAATTGAAAAGTATTAGTGATCGAACTTTTACGATCATCACAAAGTTGAGTAGGTGAATATGGAGTTTGCTTTGTGTTTGTTTGTGCTAGATGTTGAGTTCGTTACGATCTTCTTCGAGTTTCTAGCAGTGGAGTTACCTTTCATCTTTATCTTGTATGTTTCTTGTTCTCTTTTTTGAGTCACGATGATGGTAGGAGATTGCTTTATTCAGTTCTTACTAATCCCCTCTCTCGCAGGTCGGTTCAAAATGACCCTCTTCTTGAACCAAAGTCCCGTCGTGTCTCCTCTTAAAGGTGTGACTCCAACCTTGGAAGTTCTTCTTCACTCTACATTCTTCTTCTTCTTCTTTGTTCTTTTGTTACAGCTTTAGTTACAGTTAAACAGTTGCACATTGAATTGGCAAAATCTGATTTGGATTCTTTTTCCTTTCAATTTCCAAATGTCATGGTTGGAAAAGGACCCCATCAACCGCATACTACATTTGTAGTGATTAATCAGACATCAATTAGTAATAGCCTACTTTCTTCCCACTAGTCTATGTATAATCATATTAGGGAGCAAGGTAGATTAATGAATGATGTTCGAGATGAGTTGACTCAGTTGAGAGCTAGGAGAGATATTTCAGATGCTGATGAGACTGAGATCCCATATGTTGAGGGGTCAATATACCACATAGATAGGAGAGACCTCCACCTGTTCCTGGCCGCATGATGAAGGGGCTCTACAACGATGGAGCTACTACTACTCATAGGTGGATTCGTCTCCCTGCCATTCATGGCAACTTTGAGTTTAGGCCCTAGACCATACAATTGTTTCCCAAGTTCCATGGGTATTATATTGAGGAGTTGCACTTGCACATAAAGGAGTTTGAGACGATTTGTAGTATGGTGCATGATTCACATGTGGATGAGTACACCATAAAGATGATAGCATTTCCATTCTCCCTAGTTTATAGAGCATCCTATTGGCTGGAGATTTTAGGGAAATATGTTTTTACTTTGGAGCAGCTTCATACTGAGTACTTGAATAAGTACTATCCACTCTGTTGTATGGATGCTGCTAGATCCATGATTAGTAACTTCACCATGATAGGGTAATGGCAGTTCCATGAAGCATGGGACATAATTAGAGAGCTCATTGATAGGTATCCCCACCATATCTCAAAGGCGAACCTTGTACAAAGCTTCTTTTGTAGACTGACACTAGAGTTACAGGGAATGGTGGACGCATCATGTGGCGGTCATATTTTTCTAAGCATGAGGATATATTCTAGGCTATTTACGAGACATGGCCTAGAACTATACCACGATGTCGTACACTATAGTTTACATACAAACAAAGACACCATCTTACCACCAGCATTCTAGAGTGGCACAGATTGAGGGGACTCCTTCTTCTTCTACTTCTACTCATTCTGATTCCTCATCAGTTGATATGAGTATTATTTGTCAGAAGTTGGATCGCATGGAGATCATTGAGAAGAAGTGTCAGATTTGGATAAGCTTGACAAGATCGACGATCTTGAGATATGTTTGAGAGATCTAAAGACTTAGATTATGTGACTTCAAGAGATATATTTAGACTCTGTGCCATCTTCTAGATCACTAACTCATCCAATGAGCAGAGATAGAGGCGTACTTCCATGACCACCATCTTAAATTTCAACACATCTATCATGTGCACTCCGAGCTGACTTGGAAGTCTCTTGCTTACACTCAAACCCAGTAGACACCATCATCTGAAACTCAGATGGTTCTATATCAGAGTGATCAGCCTCTTGATGCATGAGCCATTGATTGAGGTTAATGGGATTTGGTACAACCAGTCGCAGCAACCAGGGATCCATTGTGATCACCCTGGTTTTCATTGGTCTCCAGGGGGTACTTCATCCAGTAGCCCACACAGGCGCATGCAGGGAAGGGTAGTGAGCAGTATCAGTCAGACCCTCATCTATTCCAGTCAACCAGTGGAGATATAGTTCCTATCATTCTCAACATCCACAGTCTTATCCTCCACAATAGCAGTTCACTTCCTAGTTAGCATAGCAGTAGCCTCAGTACCACCGAGGCAACTCATTCAGGTCTCATGGTCCTTCTTATGAGAACCTAGCATTAGAATATCTTTCCAGTCTATTAACCAACCAATAGGTCACCTTTAGGTGAGAGATGGATGAGTTTAGACTTCACATCACTAATATGGTGAAGGGGAAGTCCACTATTCTTGCTCAGATAGAGCCGAATACGAAAAATCTGAAGAGGAAGTTAGAGAAGGTATGCTTTATTGGGCCTACCCTTTACTCATAGGTATTCTCAGATGATTACCTTTATTGTGATGATGCTGGTTTATTTTCTCTTAGGAGCGATAGAGTACCAGTAAGCGGAGACTCAACTAAGAATGATGTGGATGCACCTTATGATACCAGCGAGCCAATTGAGAATGGTGATGATGATGGCAATGTTGACGCCACATTTCACTTTGAGTATGATGGTGGTGGTGTTGATGACACCTAGATTGAGGAGGAGCAACCAGAGTCTTCTGCTTATGCATCTTCTTTACCTTTCAATATATACAGTAAATATGATAGAAAACACAAAAAAATGTACAAAAGAGAAAAACCAAAAATAAGAATAAAGACAAAACTTCTGTTTTATTATAGCTCATGATCTTTATGATGTTGATTCACATAAGGAAGTCCCAATTTCACAAAAATATGTTCTTCTTCTATTGTACATACTTGTGGGAAGGAGATATAGATTCCTTTTCCTCAAGCACTCCACTTAGGAAAAAGTGAGAAAAAAAGAAAATCCCAAAAAGATTCAGATGTTAGATATGACGAAAGAGATGCTTGATAGATTCACAATCCATATTTCACTTTTAGGCCTTGGCACTCATCCCTCTTCTACAGAATGGACTTACGGAGAGAACCACATTTCGTAGAAAGAAGAGGCAATGCAGCCATTGTTTAGAAATCCCTGTGTTGACCAAGGAGACTTGTCATGCCATCCAGAACCGGCTCCCAGCCAAGCGATCATACACATGAGTGTCGCATGTCAGATGCAAGATTTAGAGCATACTTTTGATCGTATTCCATTAGATAGCTGATCTTAGATCAATCTTTTTTCCTTCTTCCCTTACTCGATAAGTTCGAGTTTGGACATCTTTGACCAAGCAGGATAATCTTGCAGTTTGCTGATATATCGGTCAAGAGGATGAAGGGATTGATTGAGGATGTTATCATCACCATTCAAGATTTGCAATTCCCCATGGACATCATTGTATTGGACATGGTGGTCCATGAATTTGTGGTTGATACCCCGATTATATCAGGATGACCTTTTCAAACAACAGCGAAGGTCATTTCTAATTATGCTACTAGGAAGATGTACTTTCACGTTAAGGGAGAGAGTATACATATGGAGATGATCTAGGACCTTAGATCCAGATCATTTGAGTCAGAGCGAGCATTTGATGAGGATAAAAATAATCACCATCACTGTGATTTTGTACAGACATATGATGAGGCAGTTTAGGCTGAGTCGAGTACACGATCTTTCATCACACTTTCAGGAGAATCTGGGTTTCAGATAATTGACGATGGAAGATTGGAAAGCACAGTCTTGGAGCATATATAGTTAGAGGCTGAGGTAGTAGATTTTGATGACGATTCTAAGTTTCATTCATGTTGTGGTGATTATTATATTGATCCCTCAATTGTAAACATGGATTTGGATTGGCAGATTTTTTATGAGTATTCCACGTATGATTTTAGCTGAGCCTACGTCTAGCCTGGAGACCGAGCGGATTCAGTCTTATCGGTTACTTGATGAGCAGTCTTCAAACCAGTCAGATTCAATGCAGGATGAACTTGTACGCACAGACTTAGTAGCCTATGCCCATGCCTTCACCAGACCAGCTCTCCCTATTCCTTCTCCCCCAGAGCTCAAAATGTTACCTCAAAGCATGAAATATTGATTCCTTGTTGAAGAGCTCAAATTGTTTCTAGTAATCACGTTTGATTTGATCGAAGATCAAGAATCCCGTCCGATGGAGATCCTTGAAAATAATCATAAGGAAATCAGATGGTCAGAAACATATTTCCTTGGGATTAGTCTAGCCCTGTGCTCCCACCACATTTTTCTAGAGGATGATGCCAAACCATCTCGTGAGTTTCAAAGTAGGTTGAACCTGAATCTTCGAGAGGTGGTTATGAAAGAAATATCCATGTGGTAGAGCACCGACTTTATCTATCCCATCTCCTACTCCAAGTGGGTCAATCCAATACATGTTGTACTAATAGAGGGACTCTACACCAGCTTGCTAATCAAACACAACTAGAAATCACCGTGTGACTGAGTGTGCCTCTATTAAACATCAACCCATAGAAAATTTGAGCGATAAAAGTGCATGAATTAAAATTTATTATAAGTCTACTATAAATGAGTATAAATGTAAGTATGGTAGAGTATCTAACACAATGAGGAATACATTGGTTGAAGGAATTATTATTTATAAATAAATAATGAATAAATAATAACGTGTATTTTGACAATTACTTAATCAAATAGTAAATGAATTAATGTGTGGATTTTAAATTAAACAAAACATTCTTCTTAAATATATGTATATTTTTGTAATTATAAAATTTATGATTTTAAATTTCTTTTTTTATTTTAATGTTATATAATACATATGGGTATACAAATATGTATAAGATAACCTATATATGATACAAGGTTTATATACGTTAGTTATATAATAAATATTCAAAAATCAGAAAATATTGAGGAGTATAGTCCTATGTGTGGGTATGTATATTAGGGTTTAATTTTTTTTATAACGTATTTTGATAATAGAGAAATTTTAGCTGAAGTAGTGTTAATCCACAAGGCGGAAGGACATTCACTGATGTGACCTCGGAGGAAACCCCTGATTGATCAACAATTAACCCACAGCAAGAATAAATCAATTAATATAAAAAACGTGGATTTAAAATTTATAATAAATCTACAACAAATTGGTATAGCGTGCAAGTATGTGTAGAGGTCAAACACAGGGAGCAAACCGTAGAAGGAGCGCAGAATTAATGCTCAAAACTTTGTCTTTTATCTCTTGCCCATGTTATTATTTTTATGGGTTTTTAATTTATATCTTTTAATTTATATTTTATACTTTTGTATTTTCTTTTTATATTTTTCATTTTTTATATTCCCTTTTCTTTTAGATATAATATATATGTATATATGTATTTATATAAATGCAATATAAGATATATATATATATATAGATACTATATATATGTGTGTGTGTGTGTGTGTGTTTGTAAAATTAGTCAAAATATAGTAAATATAATATTTTTGTGATTTTTATATTTTTATAGTTTTTTATTATTTTCTGGAACTTTGCTAATTTTAATGTATTTTTTAAAGTCAAAAATATCCCAAATAAGGGATTAGTTAATAATCCAAAATTGATTTGGATTTTAAAAATATCAAACAAATTCCAAAATTACCTAAATCAATTTTAATATATGCATATTTATATAAATAAAATTACAAAGTATATTTTTCTTGGATTGTTAAATAATTTTTAGTTTTTTATAACATATTTTTGGGCTTTTCAATTTTTAGGCCTTTTATTTTTCCATTTTTTGTGATTTTTGGTCTGTAAATAAAATAGGTCAAAATATACTACATGTAACTTTTGGAATTTTTAGACACATTTTCCTTTTTTAGGTATTTTATACTCTAAACATGGGATATATGTGCTCTTTTTCATTTTTAGTAAGTAGATAAAATGCTCAAAAATGCCAAATAAAATATGAACATGAATATGCATGGCGTAAAGCACTTAATCCTATTTCTGTGTATTTTTTGGAGCACATTAACTATATTTAATAAATAGTAAAAAGCCATTTGCTCTTTAGTATGAATCAAGCATAAATGCTTTCTTTATTGAAATGTTTGGATGCAAGCTCCTTGCTTTGACCTAAATTTAGAAGAGTATGTTTTGTAAACATGTTTCATCTTTTCTTCTATTCAGTCAGGATCAAAATAATACACATCAAAGCATGCATGAACAAAGACAATCATAACATGCAATATTCAAGTATTTTATTCCCCATCTTGATGGTAAAGTAAAAGGCGATCATTGCTTCCTCTCATGTCCTTCTAAATTGATTTGTACACTTACCTTAACCTGATAGGGCGTTTTTATTATAAAAATAAAGTCTAGGGGGCTCAGTGCAAATATGACAATGTAATACAATATTTACTTAATTTTTAAATACTACTTTACAATATACAAAAGTCACTAGGGGATACATGCAAAATTCCCAACTCACGTGGGACGATACGTGAGCTGAGATGGACATAACCAAAATGTAAATTCAGAAAGTACAAGGGCCTATTTGCAAAATATCCATTTATTTATTATTCTATATTTCATTACCGAGTTAAATAAGAAATATACAAAACCGTGGGGTTAAATATGCAATTACCCCAATATAAGGCACGAATCAGATGAGGGAGCTGGATTCACTTGACACGTGGTGACACCCACTTGCACGATGACACTTCGTGGATGCACGACCGTGATTAGATCACTTGACGTGATCGGGCGGTGATGGCGAGGCATGATCCAATGACTGATAATCAAACCGGGGATCCTCCCCATATTAGACGGATATTGTTGTTCGTGAAGAACATGGAAGAACAAGCGGTTTCCCTTCCTTTGATCAATGATTCCTCATCCTCCAGACGGTCTTTGGCGATGGAGTTGGGCTCCACACCTCTAGGGAGATGTTCCACAGCTGCTAATATGCACAAGAGGCTTTGGGATCCGCAGGGGAGATCTGGCGAGCCCGAGGAAGAATGGGCACCAGGAATGCTTCAGGTGACGAGGATTTGAGCCCAGAAGGGCTCCCTTGAGCTCCTAACCTGCACTGAAGAGATGTATGGCTCAAGGGGTTTGACCTCGGCCTAAGATGAAGCTGATTTGCCTAAGAATGAAGGTAGACGGTGATGCTCCGACGAGGTGTGGAGGGTAAGCATCGATTCGTAGAACCTCGGGGTTCTGGTTGGTCCAAGAAGGGTTGGAGGTGGAGAAATGGATAGGAAATGAAATGAGGGTGGTCAGGAGGGTGGAATCATGCGAGACTTGGTGGAAAGGGTTCACTGGAGCGGAGCTCCGGTGAACTATGAAACGACTATTTAACACTAAACGACTAAGCTAATCACTACACTAATGACAAGATTAAAATGCGTGAATGAAAATCTACCTAAAATAATAAAATTGCACGACTCGAACATGGTCGAGGGCCAAGAAGCATGACGGTGTCGGAGCTCCATCGTGGGCGTACCTTCATCCTCCCAGAGATCCTTCCAACCATCGAAAAGCTCCTCCTGTCACGAGGAAGCCTCCTAGATGAAGAAACATGACTCCTAGACTCGGATCAATGTACAAAATTGCAAGGAGGAGATGGAGGTTTTATTTGTGATACATGGTGAATATCCTTATTTATCAGACAAAATCGATGAGTCGGCGCTATATACAGGGGTTCCAAGAAGCTGACATGTATGTATAAGGATCTGGGAGCAAATTCCGTGAAGAGACTGCTAGCGAATGATCGACAAGATGCCCAGGAAAAAAAGAGGAAATCACGAGAAAAAAATGGTTTGCATCACATCTGGAGCTGGAGGGAGAGTTGACCGGCGGTCAACCCTTGACGTAACCCTATTAGTCCACGTCAGCCTGAATGAAGACAAAATAGCAATATTATTCGTATTTTATTTATTTAATATAGTAAATGATTATTTTATTTTTTGAATATTAAATAAAAAATGTTTATTATTTTACATAGTATTTTAATATGATATTTATTTATTTTTATTTATTAGTAGTTAATTTTTAATAGTGTATTATATTCATCTATGTTTTCTAAATTTTTATTTTTATTTTGTTTATTTTATTTTTTTTATTTTATATATTTATAACTTATTTTTATGAGTACAAACATATTTTTGTTTTATTTTTAATGTTATTTGTATACTTAAATAGATAGATATGTATATAATATATGTATAATTATAGGCATTTCATCTGTGTTTTATGTATATCATTTTATTTTAATGTATTGTATTGAGTATTATTTTGGTTTTGTGTTTTTAGTATAATATAAACAATATTTACAATATTATAAAAATATAAAGAATAAAAGAATAAGTTTCCCTATTATTTATATACAAGTAAGAACATATGTATTTTGCCTTTCTGGTTACATAGACATATTTTATTTTGCGGTTTTTTGTTTTTATATTAATTTTAATATGCACATATGTTATAAATAATTATTACAAAATAATAAAAATATGGATTTATAAAAATGGGGAAGGATGAATGTAATGAATATTTTAATCGAGTCTACTACACAATGGGGTTCAAAAACCTAACTTTAACATAATAACTCCAAAAAATATGAAATCACCTCCATCGATAACTTGTGAAAAGTGATATACAATTAGAGGTGATTTTGATATGTTCTGAGTTCTTATTTGAAAGATATGGGTATGTGAAGTTGGGTTTTTGACTTTTTATTCTGTGTGTAAAATGAACATTGTGTATTATTTTTGTACAAACTCAATTTTGTCTTTTTATTTACTTTATTATCTACAACTTTCATGTACAAAGTTTCTTTATTTTATGTATAAATAATGAGTAATAAAATAGGAGTCAAAAATACCATAAATAATGAATAAAAGAATTGGATTTTGATTCTATTTTTGGCTCTTATCTCCCCCTACTTTATTCCTTGTTGACCAACTCAATTCTTGACTTGGTCTTGGGTTTAGGGTCATAAAATATGTTTGATATTTTATTCTTTTCTTTTATTCTCTTTGTTCTATAATTTTAGCATTAAAAACCTTATTATTTACACAATAAATGCAATAAATAATAAATTCTATTTTGTACAAACTAATGCTATTTCCATGCATTAGCTAGGGCTTTTAAGGCCAAAATGATATAATAAAGGTGATGAAATGGAGATTCATCACCCCCTATATTTGCCTTTTCTAGTCTTTACCAAACCCTTATGCAATAAGTACATAAAGAATAAAGAAGAAAAGAAAAAGAAAGAATAAATAGAATTGATTTCGATCATTAAACTTGTCTTGCAAAATCAAAGTTTGGAGCTCAGGTTAGACCTTGATGTAAAAACATGTGTGAAACCTGGTCGAGAACTAAATTTAAAACACAACAGCCTTCAAGAGTCACTGATCTCGGTTCAAACCACCTCAATAGCCAGGTCAGAAATAGCCTACATCATACACAAACCCTTATGACTATGAAGCTGACTTGTATAATGTAAGTGATAGTGGCTCTCCCCAACTGAAATGACAAAAGGGTTGACTTCTCCAGAACAACAACCCAATGATTCCCCAATCTGACACTCTGCTCTCGAGGAGCGGGGTATTCCCTTCTAAGTTCAAGTGGCATCCAACTCAAGAGCAGGAGGTGAAGAAAAGAATGGACGGTAGCCAATGTAGCTACCTATCTTGGGATGCATGACCAGTGTAGTCAAGTCATCCATCTGCAGGCTCACATGGTATAACATTGATGGTCAAGCTTGCTTATTAATTATACAACACATACACACTCTGACCGGTATTTTATTGTAAGACTAAATTACAAAAAAGTCCTTAAACTACTGACGAGTCGCTAAATACGATATTTAATTTGAGCACATTGTAGTACGTGTACTTAGCAAATCAGTCAGAACCAAGAGAAGATACCCGTGAAGAGTGTCTCGGCTTAATTTATATCCCGAGCAAGTTTGGGGTCAAACACAGGGAGGCAAAGGAACAACTTTGGAGTTAATTCGAAAATGAAGATTTAGATTTCCAATGCGGATATTTTTTTAATGCAAAAAGAATGCAAATGCAGGTGAATTAAGCTACTAAGAAATCACACAACTTAGCCAAATTAATTTGAATAGAAAATAAGTCTAATTTAGCCAATTTATATTTTTCCTAGAATTCTAATCCAGTGATGAATGCAAGACACATTATTTTTGTATTTTTATAAATTAAAATGCAACAAGTAAAAATGCACACTTTTTATGATCACAATTTTTCACACAAATAATAAGAAAAAATTACGAACTTTTACTGTAATTAAAACATGATGAAATAAGGCTACAATATTTTTTTGGATTTTTTGATAAAATATGAATTTTTTATGGATTGTTTAATGGAAATAGAGTGACAGTGAGTAATTAATTGCTAATAAATCCACATTATCAAATTATACAGAGAGCAAATTATATCATATAGTTATTTTCATATGGAATCCAGGAGACTTAAAATTGGGTGAAAAAGATGTATGTGGATTTAATTAAAAATCAAATACAAAAATCACTCTATGATTTATTTCAGGCATAAGACAACTCCACTTTAGATGAAATTTGGTTAGTATTTCAAATGTATTTCAAGGCATCATCTCAAATTTCTACGGATTTTTTGAAAAAACTATGTGTCAGATATGAATTTAATAGTACAGAATGGGTAAAATATTCAGAATTTCAGTTAAACATTTTTATTTAATTACCCAATACAAATAAATATTCATCACGTAGAAAATTAGTTGCTCAATACAATGATATTTTTCATTGAATAAAATGAGGCAAAGTTGAAGTCCAAACTAAAATGCAAACACGGGAGTCTCTGCGCAAATTAGAATTAAAACTGATAATTGAAAATATGTACAAAAACTGAACCGTAATTATGGAAACATGAACTATATACAATGCAATTTTTACATAAAAAAATAGGAAATCACCTTCTTCCTCCTAGGGGTCACGATGGAAGAACCCAACACGGGGGGGGGGGGGGGGGATGGGGGCTGGGGCTGGAGACGGCGGCGCCGCACGCGGGCAGGTGGCGAAGGATGGGGTGGTAGAGCCTCACGGTGGAGTGGCGGTGCTAGCGCGGTGGCGCACGGACTGCGTGGCGATGGCCGCACACGGAGGGGCTGGGCGAGGGGCAGCAGTGCGTGCAGCTGTACGCGGCTGCGAGGAGGACGGAATCGCCGACGGGGGTGTGCGGCTTGGGGGGGAGGTAGTGCGGGGAACCGCCACTACTGCTGCAGCTACCGGCAAGTTGCTCAAGGAGGAGGGCGAGAGAGAGGGGCGGCCGACGCCCATCGTTGAAGGTGGGGGCGGCGGCCGAGCCGCTCCTCCTAATTTTTTTTAATTTTTTTGATTTTTATATCAAAATGCCGATGTAATACATAAAATTTTTTTTTGTTTTAATTTTTTATTATATATTTTTATATTTTTTTTAAAATCAGGGGATGCATATGATGGGAAAAAACGATGGTGTGATGGTGGTGGTGATGGAAGGGATGATATATGGTGTGCTAAAAAAATTGCAAAGATACAAATGATGACAAGATGAAAATAAACTTACAAACGATGGAGACGGTCGCCTATGGTGTGCTCCCAGGAGCACGGTCTTCACTCGAATCGCCGGCGCGATATGAGCTCGAGCAGCGCGCGGTTGAGGCTGCGATGTTGGCCAAAAAGCCAACGGATCTCACTGGAGAGAGGGTTGTCGTCGCTCGACCGCGGTTGCGTCGCTGTCACCGATTCAACTCTGGGAACTAGGCTCTCCTCACATAAAGATGGATCAAGTGCAAATTGAGGAGGATGAGATGTATATAAAGAGGATGAAATGATAGGTTATTAAAGTGGTGGGAGGTTATATTATTAATGGAGTTGATTGGGAGGTTTAAAAATGGTGGGGTTGAATGGAGGTTGGTGGTAGAATGGAGATGATTGGTGGTTATTGTAGAAAATGTAAAATAAATAAATAAATAAAATAAATTAAAGTAGGCTACTTTAAATACAATAGAATAAAAGAGAAGAAAATAAATAGCGGAGAATATACAAAAGAAGACAAACAACATGTACATTTTTTTGTTTGCTTTTCTAATATGTATTTTTTATCTTTTAATAAGAGATATTTACAACAAAAAATACAATAAAATACTATAATAAAATATAACATGATAATCGAGGATTTCCGGAGGTCGTACGGTTTCACAAGGAGAAACCGCGGTCGGTGTGTTGACCGCTCAAAAATCCCTAATTAATCAACAATTAACCCACAATCAAATCAATCAATGAGAAGCTAGTGGAGTTAAAATTTATTATAACTCTACAAATATGTGTATAGTGTGCAAGTATTTAGAGTGTCGAACTCAGGGAGCAAGCATGATAAGTCAGACAAGATGTGCAAGAGCGAATGTGATCCAGTGTATACAAGTATGCAAGTTTTTGTGGGTTTTCAATATTATATTTTTATGCTATTTTTAATTTTATATTTTTGTATTTTGATTTTTAATCTTTTTAATTTTTTATTTTCTTTTTATATTTTATATTTTTGTATTTTATTTTTCAATTAATAGAATATATAAATAATATAAGAGAGAGAGGAGGAATGAGGATTTATAAAAATAAGGAAAAACGCTCAAAAATCAGAAAATCAAATGTTTTTGGTCTTTTTATAATTTTATAATGTTTTTGTGATTTTTGGAAATTTTTCTGAATATTTTTGGGATTTTTAAAAGTCCAAATACAAGAAAACAGTGAATTAAACTACTAGCCGAAATTAAAATAAGGATTAAAAATAGCAAACTGTGCCCAAAATTCCTCAAATTAATTTTAAAATAAAGACAATAAAATAAGGAAACTAAGAAATTGAGTTTATATTTTTAGGGTTTTTCTTGGACTTTATAGATTTTTAGGAAGGTTTTTGGAATTTTCTAATTTTTAAGGTTTTTGTTTTGAAATTTTAATGATTTTTGGACTGACACTAAAATATGATAAGACAAGCAAATTATAATTTTTTTGGAATTTTCCAAAAAGTTTTACTAATTTTTATAAATTTTCTAATGCAAACAATGCTGAAAATGAGTGTTTTTGAATTTTTAGAAATATTAAAAAGCAGAAAATATGAAAAATAAAAATATGACGTGAATGAGCAATGCAACAGGAGCCTGTGGTATTTTTTTGGTAATTTTTCTAGTTAAAAAGATGCATGAAATAAATGCGAACATCAAATAAAAATCACACAGCTAGTAGGGGTATAAATGCAAATAACAGGAAGTACAAGGGCCAAAGTGTAATTTTCACACAAAATATATGACTATATTAAAACTTTCAGGACCAACTAAAAATACACAAAGCCGTAGGGGTATAAATACAAAAATCCCAGACCACGTACTTAAGCACGCGCGCCTGGGAAGGGCTATTCTGCAATTAACAAAATCTTGAGGGGTTGACTTGCAAATATGCCCAAAAATACTACACATTATAACAAAGTTCTTGGACTTTATCAAAATAAGCAAACCCTGGGGGGTTCCCTCGCAAAGTGCCCTTCACCTCACGTGCACAGGCACGTGAGGTGACGTGGCGAGGGACCTAAATGCCAATATTAATAGTACGGGTGTGTTCAAGCAAATATTACAAAATAAAAGAACTGTCGATGGATGTTTGAGTATTTAACAAACTAATACAAAAATGGCGAGGGTGAGTGCGCAAAATACCCACGCTTGATGTTATCCGACGGCTGTGAGCTTCTCACTTGACACGTGGCTGGCTCCTGCGCCCCGATGACGGTTGTATGCGATGGCTCAGATTAGAAGCTTTGGAAGATCTAACGGTTGACGTGTGGCCTCATCCAACGGTAGCTGCTGTATCTGGAAGGCACCCTTGATCGAATGGCGATGAAGGCCCCAGGATGAACTGGGAAGAGCTGGAGCTTGGGGGTCCTTCGTCCGCTCGAATCGCGCGGTTCCGTCGACTGAAAACTCAACGTCTTGTCCCAAACGCCTCCTGGAGAGTCCCTCGAACGACTGGCAACGTCAAAATGGTGGGAAGACCACCGGGTGGCCACTGCGGTGTCGATGAAATATGGCGGCCCAGGTAGCAAAATCCGACCCCATATGGAGAGAACCTGCAAGGAAGAAGCACGCACAACGAGAAGAAGGTTCCAGGAGCAAATGAAGGTGGAGGTAACAGTGAATGGCGTGAAATGAAGCTCGCCGGAGCAAGCTCCGGCAAGGGTGTTCGATAATGGGATTAAACTAGAGACTCGATGAAATGCCAAGTTAAATGCATGAAATAAATGCTAGTGCTTCAGATAATTAATCACGCAAAGAAAACAAGGAAAAATGACCTCAAGCAGTGGGGAAACTACGAGATGAAACCTCAAGGCCAAGGGCCGGAGATGGGGTTGGATCCGATCTTCTAGCCTCACCGTACCTCAACGGGGGGTGTGGGGAGTCTCCCCTGTCACCGGAGTCTCACCTTACCCACTCCCAGAGGTCTGAGGCGTCCAAAGATGGTTCGAATTTTGGAAGGAAGGTGACAAGTTCTTTTCAATAGCTGACTGACACGGCTCAAAGAACGAGGCGTGGCGATCGATGCAACGTCCCAATGTCCAATATAAACCTAGGGCGTGAATCATGGATGCGGGAGCTTGAAAAGTCATGAAAACATAATCACGAAATGGTGTATAGGCCAGCCTCGAAAAATACGTAAAATGGGGTCAAAACTCACTTCTGACACAACAGCAGAGGGGGGTCAGAGAGTTGACCCGCGGTCAACTCTCGGACCCTCCTGGTTGGTCCACGTGGACCAACCAGGAAAAACCTTGGAAAAAATGTTTATAAATTCATTTAAAAATAGTAAATGATTTATTTTATTTTAGGTTATTTAATAATAAATGTTTATTTTTTATGAAGTATTTTATTATGATTTTTAATTATTTTTATGAGGTATAAAAATACAAGTTACCTTTTTAGGCTTATATAGGTATATATCTATATATTTTAATATTTTATTTTTATTTTGTGAATTTAATTTATTTTGTTTATTATTTTATAAATTTATAAAATATTTTTATATACTTAAATATATTTTTATTTTATTTTTCTGATATATTTTATACACTTAATAAAATATAAGTATGAATTATATAGGTATGTGTATTGGTATTATACCTATGTGTAATATACAAACATTTTATTTTGTATTTTATTGAGGTTTTATTCCTGATTTTAATGTGCACATAAATTATAAATAATATTTACAAAATTATAAAAATATAAACTTATATAAATAATGAATAAATAATAAAATAAATATTTTAATATGTACAAGTATACAATAGGGGTCCAAAACTCTACTTTCAAACCGTAACTCCGAAAAATACGAAACCACCTCCATTAAATAACTTATTTTAAATTATATACAATTAAAGTGAGTTTGGTACATTTCGAGTTTTTATTTGCAAGATACAGGTCTGGGAAGTTGGGATTTTGGAATCTTATTTAGACCATAACTTTTATCTGTACATTATTTTTGTATGAAATCAATTTTGTATTTTTCTATATTTAATTATTTACAACTTTCATGTACAAAGTTTCTTTATTTGAAGTATAAAAAGTGGAATAAAAAATAGGTCCCAAAATGAATAAATAATGAAGTAAAATAAAAGGTATTTTTATTGTATTTTGGCCCTTATCTCCCCCTACTTTATTCCTTGTCGAACTATTCATCGAGATGCCTAGGTGTCGGGGTTTCGGGTCATAAAATATTTACAGTATTTTATTTTTTTTATTTTATTTATTCTATAATTTTGCCTTTAAAAACTGTATTTTATACACTAGTTACATACACATGCATGGATGCTAAGATGCTGGAATTAATGGTATTTACACGTATTTGCTAGGGTTTTTGAGGACAAAATGATAGAATAAAGATGATGAAATGTGGCTTCATCATAACACAAGCATGATTTTTTGGTATTTTTAATAATTAGGAAAGATGAAATATAAAATAAAGAAAGAATGAATATATACATAATATACAATGTACATCTAGGTCCCAAAACCCAACTTTTGCAAATGAGCTCCGATTTTAATGAAACCACTTCCGTTGGATAGATAATTTTCTAACTTGAACTTTAAAGTGAGGTTCGTGAATTTGGAGTTCATACAGAGTGGTAATTTGGCCTGGAAGTTGGACTTTACGACTTTTTCTCTTTGGGATCTAGGAGCACTTATTTGAGGTGAAATTTGTTTTGTATTTTTGTATTTTTATATACATTGTTATGAACAAGTTGGAGAAAGAATTAGACAAAAAGGAGTTGAAATGAAATTATTAAAAATACATGATGTTTTGGGCTATTTACATGTGAGAAACTCCTATGATTTTGCGGCTTTTTATTGTTAATTTATTTTGTACAATCTAATATACAATAATTAGTATGTTTTATTTACAAGATTTATTTTGTTAATTTATTGATTTTATGGACATTTTTCTTGGATTTTACTCGGGGATTTTTCTAAGATCAGGATATTGAGATGATGAATCGTGGATTCATCAACTATACACTTGATTTCAATGTAATGCTTGAATTTTAGAAAGTAAGAATGTGGTACCCCATCTTTCAAATTTGTCTCAATGTGGTCCTTGGCTATTGAAATTTAAGGTTAAAATGTAATCAACTAAATTTCTATGGTGAAGGACATTGAGACAAATTTGAAAGTTGAGGTACCACGTTGTTACTTTTTAAAATCCAGGTATGACATTAAAATTAGGTGTATAGTTTAGGGACTTTTTTTGTAATTTACTCTTTATTTTATTTTCAGGCATGTCCACATTTTTTGAGTTTTTTTTGAAACACTATTTACAATAGCATTTACGTAAGGACTTTTTCTTCTTGAGCCATAAGACTATCCCTCTTTTGAAGCATTATTGCAACCCATACTCTCTTGTCATTCGACTTCATGGAAACTAGAGCTGGTTGGGGTGCACTTCCCTCCCTAGATGAGGATGAATGTTTCCACTTGTATGCATCTCAAACGGACAAATCCAACCCCCTTACCACTCTAGCTGAGTTGAGCCAAGTGAAAGGTGCAAGTGTCCAAGTTAGGTCACGACCGACAAGAGTCATCCGTGCATCTTGAAAAGTTCTAATTAGTCAGTTGAGGTGACTTGAACCCAGCCTTGAGTCTCTACGAATTAAGTCCCAATGGACCGAAAGTACCTTAAACCTAATTCTCATAAGGTTCCAGTGCAATTAGGTGCAGTAAGGTCCAACCAAGCTCCAATCTTCGACTTTATTTGGACTTGTAAATCCAAAAGAATATGAATGCTATGCAAATGCTATGTACAACGCAGAAAGAATGATGTAATTTTCAAAGAATTTGAAAATAAAAAGAATTTTTACACAAAAATAAAATATGTACAACTATTTACATGGGCGTTCTCTTTTTATTTACAAGAATTACCACTTCTCAAGAATTTACAAATTTTAAAAGTATTTTATAGGTATAATTGGTAAAGAATTTTATGTTCATACTATTATTTATTATATACTTTTATTTTCAATGATGACTTTATTCCTCAAATTTATTTGAAAACATTTTTGAAAACACTAGTACAAAATAATTTTTGCAATTATTTACAAACATTTGAAAGCCATTTTACAAAGATTTTTCAAATAGTATATATAGATTTTTCCAAATATTTTTACAACCATTTTCAAAATCATTTGCATGTAGGTTTTCAGATCCTTTTTATTTCATACAAAGAAAATAATTTTTACGAATCAAAACTTTTTTACAATGCTTGAAAACATTTCACAAAATGTTTTCCGAACGGGTCACACCATTTTTCAAATCATTTTGCAAAAAATATTTTAGTATGATTTATTAATCAGTATATAGAAGAAGAATTTGAGGAATAAAAAGTATTATTAAGTAATTTTTTAATGAATTATATGTGTATATATAATATTTTTAGCCATATTTATTAATAATAATGCGAAAGTACGAGTTATGGCTAAAGTTATACAGAGTATATATGACCCTCCGTACTTTGCATGAGTTATGTCTTCGTAGATAGAAAAGAAAAGAGAAGGCATAACTCGTACTGAGTATAGAAAAGCATATACTACAACGACTGAATAAGGAATCAACGAATGAAGAAATACATGAATAAGAAGTTGATTGTCCCCCTTATACTTAGGATCAAATAATCCTAAGTATAACAAATTGTACACAACGTAGGGAGGGTCAAGGTGGGAATAAACATATCACGACTCAGGCTGTCTCCCCCTATGCCTAGTATCAAATAATCCTAAGTATAGTAGGAGAGGAGATAGTTGAGAGAATCAAAGAATGAAAGAATCTAAGGTGCCCCCCCTTTAATTAGGACAAAGTACGTTCTAAATACAGAAAACTGACACAAAGGGGCAACACCTTTTCTGTAGAAAAAAGAAAAATGAAAAGGAAAATAAGAAAAGACATAAATAAATAGATAGATGAAAAGACCGTATAGAATATACGCATCACTCCCTCCTATACTTAGCATAAAGGATCCCTATGTATAAGCAACAACAGGATTGAAGAAAAAGAATAGAGAAAGAACAACACAGTGTGTAGCCCCCTATACTTAAGACAAAGTACGTCCTAAGTATAGTCATTCATATATGGCAAAAGATCTGGGGCACACAAAACATACATAAAAAAGAAGGAATTTAATACAACACTTATATACAACAAGTAAAGAACGTGAAGTACAAGACCGTATCTGGTACGTGAATATCGTACCCTCATCATCGTCTCCCTGTGAGAATGAGGACACAGTCAGAAAGTGATAAGACACCCGGGTATACTATCAGGTCGGTATCAGCTACCGAGGACAAGAGATCAAAAACTAAACTATGTATCGGTAGCGAAAGTAGAACATCAACTCATAAGGAAGGAGTGAAAGATTGTAGCCGATACCGTAAACACATGGAGGAAGAATGAGCAGTACAGACTCCTCTAGGTCAATGAAGGTCTCGGAAAGGTCTAAAATACAAGCATGAGACTCTCAATGCACTGTGATATCCGGTGATCATCAAGTCAGAACATCACAAGAATACACCGAACACCACGTGACATGGCTCAACCCTACGAGAGTCCTCAAGGGCAGACTTAGATGAGTCAAAGATCTTAGAATAATCGTAAGACTCGGTTCCGTGCTCCACCAGATGAGAGACACCATAAATGAAGCCAAGTACTAATAAAATGATGTACCCTCTCACAGATAACCCTCGTGGAGCAATACATGCTAGTCAATGAATAATTAGACAGAGCTCCTCCTTGCGATGGTCGTCAAGGTGAGAAGTCTTAAAATAGTTAGATCCATCAGACGGATCAGTAGAAGCGGTTGGAAGGTGACAGATCGACTACCAACATAAGAGACTGACATATCAAGAGAATGTGTCAGCATCCCGCAAATAACCATCAAAGAGCGTACTACCAACTAAGCATCGAATAATCATAGTAGGATGGCTCATCCTTGCAAGGATAGTCAAGGAGAGCAGATTCAAAGAGCCTAGTCAGATGGGTCCCCAGATTCGACAGATCGGATACAACAAGAAGGCAGTGGGGACCAAAAATATATTAGACGACTCGGATTCGTGCTCCAATAGATAGGAGGCACAGTTAGCAAGGGGAACATAGCGTAAAGAAAATGTTGCATTTTTTGCATATAGTCCTCGGGCAAGAATACAAGCTAAGCAGAGAATAGTCAGATCAGATCTCATCCTTGTGAGGGTCGTCAAGGAGAGAAGACTCAAAGGTGTCAGTCAGAATGGTCTCGACAGGCGACAGATCGACTACCAACAGAAGATAGCGATAAATCTAAAAAAGGTGTCATAGCCTCTTGCAGGTAACCCTCAGAGAGCACTACAAACTAGGTGATGAATAATCAGAAACATGGAACTCATCCTTGCAAGGAATATCAAGGAGAGAAGATTCGAAGGAGTTGGGGAAATTAGCCTCGTGCACCTACAGATTGGGCACACAATCAACAAGGAGGCCAAATAGTTCAATCAGACGACTTGGTTCTGTGCTACAACAGATTGGCACCACAAACAGTGAGGGAATCGAGCGCAGAGAATGTGTTGCATCCTCCCGCATATAGTCCTCATGGAGTAATGCAAACTAAGCCAACCAAGTCTTGGGATTGCTAGCAGCAAATCTCAGGTCCTCAAAAGCAATCAATCAATCAACAGGAGGGTATAATATCATGTGAGGGATATGAAATAATCAGGTCATTCACAATGTGTTCCTCAGGCAATCTAATCATTTGAGGTGGCACAAAATATAAGTAGACATCCTCATAGTGCCACAGGTGGATGGACGAGTCAGGAGATCGAGGATGGGTTAGTCAGAGAGATGATGGAAATCATGTGGGTTCCGTACACAGTGGCTCGGAAGTCCAAATCAAGATAGTCAACTAAGCCTCTAAATCAATATGGAAGGAACCTTAAAATAGATCAACCAGTCATAGCTCATGACATCATCATCAAATGATCATAATGTATCACATCCTCAATCTGGTGTACGTGACAAAAAATCCTCAAATAATAATCACACCTAATAATCATGCATCATCAAAGTCCTTGAGAAGCTCTATGCACCTGTCAGAATCAAATCCTCCAAGAGTAGCATATCAATCTCAATGTCCTCGAAACGTACCTGACTTACTCTAATAATCAATGTAAATCATAAACCTGGATGCGGGCCTTGTCTATAAGCACACCAATCCCGGCTAGGAGAAGGGATGATACGGGGGATACGAGGAGGGTGGCGAGATGAAGGTGGACGTAGACAAAATTGTGGTTCAAGGAGAGGGTCTCCTCGAACTGGAGTAGATATTGGTGATATGGGAAAAAGAGAAAAGCCGCAAAATCCAGCTACGACGATGAAGCACAAGACCCAATATGACGACTTGATGCGAATGAGGAGGACGATATGGTCAAGGGAGATAGAAGGACTCAATAATGAAAATACGCACACAGATGGGACCGACAACTCTAAGAGAGATGAAAATGCAAGTGGACTCAAAGTCATAATCAATACATAAAGCAAACCCCTGATTCACCTACTGAACACAGTGAAGACCGAGATGTGGTCTTTTAATCTTGTCGATTTTGGAGTTAGGTGATCATCAAAAAGTTTTACATGCTGAAGACAAGCTTGAGATTTGGGCAATAATCCTTTGTATGTAGGAATAAAATGCACAAATAAAGAGGTGGTTGCTCTCCCCAAGACAAGGAATCCATTATGTTCATTTTAGATATCAAGTAGAGTTAGCAGTCCCGATTTTATTTTTGATTATCACTTTTTTTTGTTAATTTTCAATGCACAAACCTAACAAGTTTCCAATTCCATTTAGCCTCCTAGGTGAGCAAAATCAGAGGGAGAAGATCGGAAAAGCCACGCAAATGGAAAATCGATGATGCATGCAAAGTAAGAAGACTTACAGTGCTTCCCAACTCTCTCCATACGAGACGCATAACAGAATTGAAATCTAAACTATATGAAAATGCACTCCGATGAAATCGAGTTAGGTGAGAAATTGCTATTATCGTGAAGCAAAGTATGCTAATTATTTGGAGCCAAACCCTAAGTTCTAATCTTGGAGGCATCTCGGTGTCCGCCACAACGGGTCATGTTAGTGATGTATGATGTCTCTCACGACACGCAGGTTTGAATCTAAAAAAATCGACATTTATTATTTGACTAAGTCCAGAAGCACATTTATAGGTACATGCAAATATATTAGAGGCTTTGGACCTTAATCTATCGATCAAGCAATTCCTAAACTAGGGCTCATTCACATAAAATAAAGAAAACAAATAGCATAAAATAAATAAAAATAAAGCGAGGAAAACACGAGAAAACGAACGAGGCCCCCAAGGGAACAATCCCTCGGGCAATGGACCTCGCAAAGTCGATGTGCCTGTGGGAGTCCAAATTATTACAGTTATAAGCACTCTCTCTCACATAAATTTGCAACAATTTTTTTAAGAAAAATACGTAATAAATCCAAGTCAGAAGCTGTCTCAAAAATTCCTCCAAGTTTGGATTGGTTGCTTTCTCTTGTCGGCTCAGTCAGAAGGCGGGCTCCGCCTTGCTTGGGTGCATAGGTCCTCCCAGGAGGTCCTCCGTCGCACCACAGTCACTCGCAACAAATTCAAACATGAAGGGGTGTCAGACAATTCACAATTAATATCAAATAATAGTGAAAAAATAAATAAACAAAAAAATAAATAAATGAACAAGAGATATAATTTAAAATGAAATAATCTCCAACTAGGCGATGTTGCTCCCCGCCAACAGTGCCATTTGATAATCGAGAAATTTTAGCCGAAGTTGTGTCAATCTACAAGGCAGAAGGACAGTCGCTGATGTGACCTCAGATGAAACCCCTTATTGATAAACAATTAACCCAAAACAAGAATAAATTAATTAGTATAAAAAATGTGGAGTTAAAATTTATTATAACTCTATAACAAACGTGTATAGCGTGCAAGTATGTGTAGATGTCGAAAACATGGAGCAAATGATAGAAAGAAGGTAGAATTAATGCTCAAAACTTTGTCTTTTATCTTTTGCCCATGTTATTGTTTTTGTGGGTTTTTTATTTTTTATTTTTTGTTTTTATATTTATTTTATATTTTATATTTTATTTTTATATTTTTCAATTTTTATATTTCTTTTTCATTCAGATATATTATATATGTATACATGTATATGTATAAATACAATATAAGATATATATATATATGGATACTATATATATATGTAAAAATAGTCAAAATACAATAAATATAATATTTTTGTGATTTTTTTATTTTCTATATTTTTTATTTTTCTAGAATTTTGCTAATTTTTATGTATTTTTAAATTAAAAAATATCCTAAATAAGGGATTAATTAATAATCAAAAATCGATTGAGATTTTAAAACTACCAAATAAATTCCAAAATTACCCAAATCAATTTTAATATATAAATATTTATATAAGTTAAAATATAAAGTAAAAAACATTTTTTTTTGTAATTTTAAATAAATTTTTTGATTTTTATAAAAGATTTTGGGATTTTTTGATTTTTAGGCTTTTATTTTTCCATTTTATGTGATTTTTGTTTGTAAATAAAATATATTGAAATATAATATATGTAATGTTTTTTGGAATTTTTAGATACATTTTTTTTATTTTTTTGTATTTTATACACTAAACAGGGGATATACGTGTTATTTTTCATTTTTAACCAACAAATAAAATGCTCAAAAATGCCAAATAAAATATGAATGTGAATACGCATGGCATGAATAAATTAATCCTATTTTGTATATTTTTTGGAGCACATAACTATATTTAATAAATATATAACAAATGTAAAAATATAAGTCCTAGTAGGGGCATTTTTGCATTAAAAATAAAGTTCGGGTTGCTCAGTGCAAATATGCCAACGTAATAAAACATTTATTTAATAAAGTTGCCAGAGAATACATGCAAAATGCCTAGCTCACATGGGATTACACGTGAGCTGGGATGGAGAAGACCAAAATGTAAATTCAGACAATACAGGGCTTTTTTGTAAAATGTCCATTTATTTATAACACCATATTTTTTATAGAATTAAATAATAAATATACGAAACTGCGGGTTAAATATGCAATACCCTAATATAAGGCGCAGATCGGACGACGGGGATGGATTCCCTTGACACGGGGCGATGCCCGGTTGTGCGATGATGCTTTGCGGATGCTCGACCTTGATTAGACCACTTAAGGTGATCGAACGATGATGGTGTGGTGTGATCTATCGACTAACGATTAAACTGGGGATCCCCCCCATATCGGACGGATGTTGCTGTACGCAAAAAACATGGAAGAATAGGTGGTTCCCCTTCCTTCCATCAATGATTCCTCCTCCTCCAGACAGTCTTTGGCGATGGCATTGGGCTCCACACGTCCATGAATATTTTCCGCAGCTGTTGGTGTACACAAGAGACTCTGGGATCCGTAGGGGATATTTGGCAAGCTCGAGGAAGAATGGGCACTTGGAATGCTTCAGGTGACGAGGATTTGGACCAAAAAGGATTCCCTTTGAGCTCCTGACTTGCACTGAAGAGATGTATGGCTCGAGGGGTTTGACATCGGCCTAAGATGAAGCTGATTTGCGTGAAAATGAAGGTGGACGACGATGCTCCGGCGAGGGGTGGAGGGTGAGCATCGATTTGCAGAACCTCGAGGTTTTGATTGGTCCAAGATGGCTGGGAGGTGGAGAAATGGATAGGAAACGAAATTAGGGAGATTAGGGGGTCGGAATCATGCGAGGTACAATGGAAAGGATTCGCCGGAGAGGAGCTCCGACGAACGACTAAATAGTTATTTAACGCTAAACAACTAAGACAATCACTAGACTAATGACATGATTAAAATACGTGATTGAACATCTACCTAAAATAATGAAATTGTGGAGCTCGAACCTGGCCGAGGGCCAAGGAGCAGGACAGTACCGGAGCTTTGCCGTAGGTGCACCTCTGTCCTCCCAAAGCATGTTCCAACCGCCGGGAAGCTCCTCCTGTCATGAGGAAGCCTCATAGATGAAGAAAAAATACTCCTAGACTTAGATGAATGGCCAAAATTGCAAGGAGGAGACAAAGGTTTTATTTATGATACATGGTGAACACCCTTATTGACCGGACAAAATCGCTGAGTCAGTGCTATGTACAAGGGTACCAAGAAGCTGGCGTGTATGTACAAGGATCTGGGAGCAAATTCCGTGAAGAGATCGAGGGTGATGATCGACGAAATGCCTAGGAAAAATGGAGGAAATCGTGGGGAAAATGTTTTGCATCACATCTCGATCTGGGGGGAGAGTTGACCGACAGTCAACTCTTGACGTGACCCTATTGGTCCACGTCAGCCTGAATGAAGACAAAATAGAAATATTATTTGTATTTTATTTATTTAATATAGTAAATGATTTTATTATTTTTTAAGTATTAAATAAAAATGTTTATTATTTTGCATAGTATTTTAATATGATTTTTATTTATTTTTTGGCTTTACTTATTAGTAGTTAATTTTTAATAGTGTAATTATAGGTATATTCATATATGTTTTGTACATTTTTATTTTTAAAATATTTCATTCTTTATTTTTATATATTTATAACTTATTTTTATGAGTATAAATATATTTTTGTTTTATTTTTATGATGTTATTTGTATACTTAAATAAATAGGTATGTATATTTTATAGGTATTTCCTATGTATTTTATGTATATCATTTTATTTTGGTTTTGTGCTTTTAATATAATATATAAAATATTTACAATATTATAAAAATATAAAGAATAAAACAATATGTTTCCCTTTTATTTATATACAAGTAAGAACATAGGTATTTTGCATATGTAGTTACATAGACTTTTTTTATTTTGCATTTTCTTTTTGGTTTTATTTAAATTTTAATATGCACATATGTTATAAATAATTATTACAAAATTATAAAAATATTAATTAATAAAATAGTGAAAGATGAATATAGTGAATATTTTAATTGGGTCTACTATATAATGGGGTGTCAAAAACCTAACTTTCACATGGTAACTACAAAAAATAAGAAACCACATCCACCAAATAGCTTGTGAAAAGTGATATACAATTAGAGTGATTTTGATATGTTCTGAATATTTATTTGAAAGATATGGTTCTGTGAAGTAGGGTTTTTGGCTTTTTATTCTGTATATAAAATGAACATTGCTTATTATTTTTGTACAAATTCAATTTTATCTTTTTATTTACATTATTATCTACAACTTTCATGTAAAAAAAGTTATTTATTTGATGTATAAAAAACGAGGAATAAAATAGGTGTCAAAAATGCCATAAATAATGAATAAAAGAATTGAGTTTTTCTTCTATTTTTGGCCCTTATCTCCCCCTACTTTATTCCTTGTTGACCAACTCAATTCTTGACTTGATCTCGGGGTTTAGGGTCATAAAATATCTTCGATATTTTATTTTTTCTTTTCTTCTATTTATTCTATAATTTTGACATTAAAAACCTTATTATTTACACAATAAATGCAATAAATAATGAATGCTATTTTGTACAAATCAATGCTATTTACATGCATTAACTAGGTTTTTAATGACAACATTATAGAATAAATGTGATGAAATTGAGATTCATCACGTATTTATAATAAATGGTAATAATACAAATTATATATATTTATATATAGATATATAATACAATACAGGGAATTATAATTATAAATATAGCTAAAAATAACTAAAATTTGCAAAAAAAAAGTTTTTGGTGTTTTTATATTTTATATTATTTTTGTGATTTTCAAGTATTATTGCTAATCTTTAGGTATTTTTAAAGTCCAAAATATACAAAATTAGTGAATCGTTAAATATGCCGAATTGTTTTGAGATTTGAAAATACTAAATAAAGTTAAAACTTCCTAAAGCTAATTTTCATAAGTAATATATATATATATATATATATCAAATTATCAAATAGAAACTAATATTTTTGGAATTTTTGTGAATATTTATATTTTTTATAGGATTTCGGAGCTTTTTAATTTTTTTATCATTTTCTTTTCTATTTTGAGAGATTTTGGTTTAAAACTATAAAATACTATAGTAAACGAAATACATTTTTTGAATTTTTCAATAATGTTTTGTAATTTTTTATTTTTAAATGCAAATAGGGACCAAATGTACTCTTTTTATTTTTAATAAAAATGTAAAGTGCATAAAATGTGAAAGTAGTCATATACCATGAAAGAACATGCATTCTGGTACCTTATCCTATTTTCCCATAGTTTTCATAATAGGGATGATATTTATAAAAATTAGACAAACATTCACAAAAATAATTATACTAGCGGAGCCAATTTCGCAACTAAAATATAAGGAAGGAGGGTAAATGCAATTTTTACGAAAGTTTACAACTGATATTAATATTTTATTGGTTAATTTACATATCACAAATATCGAGGGTCTATCATTGTAGTTTTCCCACACCGCCCACATGAGGTGAGCTTGCACGGACCAAAATGCAAATCACCAAAATCATGGGGATCTTATTACAATTATTACAATATTTTTACAACTACAAAAATATTTATATACTAAAAAGGAAATGAAATAAATGAAGGGGTATCTATGAAATTTACCACTTTAATCAACGGGAAGAAGAAGTTGTAGTGACGCCACGCGGACACCACTTAACTCGTTTAATGGCTGAGATTAGCCCACCTGCTTCAATGATAAGAGCTCGAGATAAGTTCAGGCAAGAGATCAAACGACTGGAGTGTTGTGCCATCAGATGACGCCTGTACAATTTGGAGTCGAGTCTCCATCGAAGGATGATGGCTATGTTCCAAAGAACATGGAAGAACATGTGTGGTGTATTCTTTGTCCCATTGATTCCCTATATTTTGGGGTTCCTCCTGTGCTGCTGAGAGTCTCCATGAGTTCTTGCATGCGATCCATAGTTGGTGGATCCATCAGTAGGATTTGGTACTCATCTATTGGGTCCTGGAAGGTCGGCGAAGGTCACCACCTGGGACTGAAACCTGGAGCATTTCTAGGTCTCGGACGACCCCTTCAGGACCTGCAACTCAGTGAGAAAGAATCATGGGGCTCGAGCGATTAATCCTGGCCTTTACTACCGAAGTATCAGACATTGATGAGGTGGAATGGAGGGACTCTGGCGAAGGGTGGAGGACGAGTCCCAATAGCTCGATCAAAAAAGGATCAAGGGGATAGAAACGTGGAGAAACGTGAGGGGAACAAATTGGTCATGAAGAGGGGATCGGTAACAGTCAGAGAATGCCAGAAATTGATTAAAGCAGAGAGCTCTAACAATTAAGGAAATTGGAAAATAGCGAAAACGACGATGCGATTGATTAAACCTACACTATATTACATTGAGAAATCAAAAAGCTACCAAAAAGATGCAAAATGCGTAGCTCATACCTGGGAAATACTGACACCTTGGGTCTCCTTCGCTCCTCCTAACTTTGCTCCAACATCGCAGGGGACTGCCTGTTGCAACCAGGTTTCACGCTTGGGCGAATATAGGGGGATTCGAAGCTCGAAAAGGGACCAAATCAAAGAAAGGAGGCAGAGGGTTTATTTATAGGCAGAGTGAACGACCCTAATAGAACATGAATTTATGAGTTACTGGAATTATTTACAGAGGTTTAGAGGTTTTAACATTGATTAGAGTTGATGGATGTCAAAGTTGGTGTGAAGGATCGAAGAAAATAACGAAGGGACACACAGAGGAAAAATGGATGAAAATTTGGGAAGTGATGGGTCTGACACAACAGAGGTGCCAAGGGACGCAGTTTAGTGGAGATCAATAATTGATGCGCACCCATTGGTCCAACTATACCACAAAAAGACAAAATTGGTTGTAAAAGAAGAAATAATTAAACATTAATTAATTAAATAATTAAAAGTTATAAAATTTTTAAAATTATTTTATGTCGTATTTTAATATGATTTTATTTATTTTTATGGATTAATTATTATAAGTTATTATTTACAAGTATAGTTATCGATATATTTACCTATATAATACATATTTTATTTTATTTTGTATTTTAGATTTTATTATTTTATAAACATAATTTATATATTTATAACTTTTTAAATATACTCTAATATTTTTTATTTTATTTTTTGACGTTATTTATACACCTAAATAAATATTCATATTAATTATATATAAATAAGTATATGTAATTCATTTATGTACTTTATACTATTTTATTTTATTTTGATAGTTTTATTGCATGACAAATATGTACATATACTGTAAATAATATTTACGAAATTATAAAAATATAAAATAGTGTAAATACAAAGAATAAATAAAATGAATATTTTATTCAAGTATATGGTACAATAAGGGTCCAAAACATTGCATCTTAACTCTAGATTAACTGATACACTTTAATTAAATAGCTAATTTATATGTAATTAAAGGTGATTTGGATGACTTCTGAGTACATATGGAGAATGTATAGGTCTTTGAAGTTAGGGTTTTGAGATTTATTTTGAGTGTAGAATGAACATTGTATGATATTTTTGTGTGAAATAAATTTTGTGCTTTTTTTGTATTTTTATCTATAACTTCCGTGTACAGAGTTTATTGATTTGATGTATAAAAATAATGGAATAAAATGGATCTCAAAAATGATTTATTGATGAATTAGAACTAAGGTTTTTTATGTGATTTCTGCCCAATTCATCTACTCTATCTCCCCCTACTTTATTCCTTGTCAACTAAGTCATCTTGATGACTGAGTCTCGAGGATCGAGTAATTTAGTGTCTTTGACACCTCATTCTTTTTTTATTCTTTTATTTTAGCATTTATTACAGTATTTTATACAATATTTATACAGTAAATAATAGATGTTAATTTCATGATAAATAATGATATTTACATGCATTTAGCTAGGGTTTAAAGGATAAAATGAAAGAATAAAGGTGATAAAATGGGGATTCATATCCTCCCTATACTTGCCTTTGCTAGTCCCTAGCAAACACTTATATCTATAAGTGCATAAAAGAAAAAAAAGAAAAAAAAGAAAAAAAAGAAAGAAAGCGGATTGATTTTAATTTTCAAACTTTTCCTCATAAAATAAATGTTTGGAGCTCAGCCGAACCTTTGGAAGTTAAGTTTGGTCGAAACATTGATTGAGAATTGGACTTTAAACACAAATGCTTGTAAGAACCACAAAACTATACCCAAGTCTCCTCAATAGACAGGTCAGAACAAATCAGGTTCATACACAAACCCTTATGACTATGAGTCTCTCTTGTACAATGTCAGTGATATGTAGATCTCCTCGGATGAAGCAATAAAAGTAAGTCGTCTCCAACATGGTGACCATAATTCCCTAATCTAGCAACTCTTTCCTCGAGAAGCGGGGCATTCCCTTCTAAGTTAAAGAGCAATCAACTCAAGAAGAGGAGGTGGAGATAAGAATGGATGGTAGCTAGTGTAGCTACCTATCCTAGGATGCTTGATCGGTGTGGCCAAGTCATCCGGCTGCAGGCTCTCATACATATGACTTTGAAGCTCATGCTTGATTATTGGCTAAAAGAATATACACATATTTTGGAAAACATTTTATTTTCATTCGGGCATGCTTGCCTTTTTGGAGTTTTTATTGCATTTTTAAATACTATATACAACATCTACATAAGGATGTTTTTCTCTTGAGCTTGTAGACAATCCTTCTTTTTGAAGCATTATTGCAACACACAACTCCTGTCATAAGATTTCATGGCTACTGGACCAAGTTGGGGTACAACAGACATATATATGTGACTTCCTATGTTTCTACTGGATTGTGTCTCATGCCGGCAAATCATTCCTCTACCACTTCAACTAAGGTGAGCGAAGTGTAAGGTGCAGGTGTGCAAGCTAGGTCATTATCAACAAGAGTCATGCATATGTTCCGAAATATTCTACTTTGGAAGTCAAGACAACATCTAACCAAGTCTTGTGATCTTAAAGAATTAAGTATAGTAGTCCTAAAGTACCTCAATTCCAGTTCCTATAAGTTTTATGTGAGCCGCCCTGATGCTTGCTCGACCGATCTGACGTGCGGAGGCGGAAGCTGTCACCTTCCTCTCACTCGAGGACACAAAAATGGGAGCGAAGCGGGTGCTAAGGGGGTTCAAAATCGAGCTTGAAGGTGGCAGGTCAGCTATATGCATGGTGGTGGCGTCTTCTTCAAGCGAGGTCCACACGCACATGGTGGAGATTTTGTGTGATCTGAAGGTATGGCGTGGGTTAGTGATGATCAGGGAAAAATTTCCAAGAAGGAATCGAGGGAAGACGACGAAAGGATTAGGCTTCAAAATTTCTCGAAATGGGGCAAAAATCCCTCTGTCAGAAGGTGGCAGACCTCGGTCAGGCAGTTGACCGAGGTCAACACTTGACCTCTCCTGGTTTGTCCGCGTGGACCAACCAGGAAATTCCAGGCAATAATTATTTATAAAATCAAAATAAAATAGTAAATGATTTTATTTATTTTAGGTTATAAAATAAAAAATGTTTCTTATTTTATAAAGACTTTTTTTATGATTTTTATTTATTTTTATGAGGTATATAATTACAAGTTACCTTTTAAGCCCTATATAGGTATATATATCTATATATTTTATTATTTTATTTTATTTTGTATATTTAAATAATTTATGTTTATTATTTTATATATTTATAAAAATATCTTTATATACTAAAAATATTTTTATTTTAATTTTCTGATGTATTTTGTACACTTAAATATTAATTTTATAGGTATAGGTATATGTATTATACCTAGGTATGCTATTTATACAAGTATTTTGTTTTGTGTTTTCTTTGAGTCTTTTATTTTGATTTTAATATACACAAGTTGTAAAGCCTTGAACTTGGTATATCTCGGATCATATATGATAAGATCCGGCTCGTCAAGAGAAAACCAACGAAATTTGTTTCGTGTGAATCGGACTTCGTTTCAAATTGTTATGATTTTCCGAAGAAAGAGAAGTCATTAATCCATAATGAATGTCATTAATACTAATTAAACATGATTAAAGAAATTAATGACGATTGAAAGCCGCTAATGATCATTAGTAAACACTAATCAATAGTTAACAAAAGATAAGCGTAAGCCGCGAAAGTTAAATCGCGATTAGTGAAAGTTAATCACGATTAGTGTTAGTTAAGCGTCATTAGCGAATCTAGAATCCTCTAGAATGTTCTAACTTAGGCTTCAAGTTTGGGATAAGTTTTGGCTAAAACCATGGGCCAAAACCATGGGCCGCTAAACCATGGTTAAGGTCTAAACCATGGTTTTCTAACCATGGTTAGTGGTTTTTTGGGGCCTATAAATAGACCCCCCTACCCATTCATTCTCTACAACTTCCGCTACCACCACCACCCCAAGGGCTAGGGTCGAGAGGTTGGGAGGAGGAGTGGGAGGCGAGGGAGGAGCGCTAGCGAAGCGCTGCCGGGAAAACGAGGAGGAGAAAGGTATGCTCCTCTCTTAGTTGCTTCGTAAGCTAGGCTTTCAATTCAAACTCTTGTTCTTCGAAGTTTTGTTTTTGATTCATATTTCTTTCCGATTCGTTTTCCTATTGTGGTTCGAGGAGAAATCTGTGTAACACCCTACTTAGGTGCGGGCGGCTATGCACGTCAGTGACCCTGTGATTCGTCACACGTTCACTCATCTAAGACGCGTGGTGTCTACCGATTGGTCTTGATTGAACTTCTTCCACCTTTCTTTCACAGACTAGAGCGAGTCAGCAACTACTACCATTTATTGACCTATATATTCGCCTCTGAGGATGACAGGATACCATCGTTTATGTTTCTATTCTTCGTATTATGCTTTTATAGTTATTTTGATGGAGAAATCTGTGTAATACCCTACTTAGGTGCGGGCGGCTATGCACGTCAGTGACCCTGCGATTCGTCACACGTTCACTCACCTAAGATGTGTGGTGTCTACCGGTTCTTCATCTCTTGTTGTTGAGTATATTTTTTTCAGTTTCGTTGTTATTTTTCTCTCGATTGATTTTATAGAGGAAACTCTTTTCGTTTTTATTTTGAAATATGTCCCGATATAAGGGGAAACTCTACCGAAATTTTCCGAGAAATATGTCCCGATATAAGGGGAAACTCTGCCAAATTTTAAAAGAAAATATGTTCTTGACGTTCTTCGTGTTCTTCGCGTTCCTCGCATTCTTCGTTCATTCTTCGCGTTCTTAACATGTTCTTAGCGTTTTGATACGAAAAATGAAATTCGATCTTTTCAAGAGCCTTAAAATAGCCTTTCCAAAAACGAAACTCGATAAAGCCTTGCATACACGAGAGAGAGCTCGATTAGGTAACGAAATCCTTCCTTTTGCTGTTGGGTTTTCATACGAAATTATTGAAATTCTTGATTTTGTGTTCTTCGCTATGAAGAACCCCAATTTTGGTTACTTTTGAAAAAGTCTGAAGAATTGCTTTGTGATTCCCACTAAAATAAGATTTACGCATCAAATTGATGCGTTGGCTCTGAAAGTTAGGGTTTGGGAGTTAAAATAGGCATGAATAGGAGTATACATATGGTTATGAATAATATATATGTGAGTCGATACTAAGTATTTCGGTTTATGCAAATCAAAGACTTAACGAAAGAATTACATCATGTGAATTGGTGTGATTTGAGATGGATCCTGAAAAGGATCATGTGTCACGTTAAGGATGACTGGGAGTAGAACTACAGGTCGGGCATGCAACCTGTAGGTTTGTCGGAAGGAACCCGTATTGGCGTTTTCCTACCTAGGTGGTGCACGGTTGCCCTGTTATGATAAATGCGCACGAAATGAAGATTTTGCAACGCGTGGTACCGGGAGCCAATATATTCGGGTTGGAACGACGGAAGATGTGGTCGTGCCATGTGGAGGCACGGGTGGTTCAATAGCGGCTGGGTCACGATAACATGTATTTAAAGCCGCTAGGTTATATGATTAATGTTAGCCTGAGGTTTTAAGCAACCGAGTCCTCGAGGACTGTGTGCTCTTTTGTTTTTCCAGGCTAAGGGTTGAGACCCTGTTTAATAAATGAAAAGGAAATTGTCAGGGTAGTATTGGTTGAGGCGACGTGCTGCAGCATAAGCTTACCAAGATCAACACAATCTCCAATCCTGAAGCATCCACAGCTTTGGAGTCCAAGAATGGTGGGGTTCCCCTGGACTAATCCCTGATGTGGAATAGAAAGGAATAAGACTTAAATTAATGAAAAGAAATGAATATTTTGTGATATCAATGAATTTTGAAAAATTACACAATTTGTTTGCTTTTCTCTTCTTCGTTACTTAGCATTCGTTAATTTTTATCCTATGATTTATGGAAAACCCAACAGGTATCATTAAGCCATCGCAAAGACTCTAAAAAAAATCATCCAGCTTACATACTAGACATCCAGCCAGCCACAGTAGCTTTACTTTCTTTAAGGTAGTTAGTAATCTTTTGTATATTTCCCTTTTAAGCTGATGTACATGTAAATGGTTATAGTGGTACAGTGTATCATCTGAACTTTATTTTGTGAATGGAAAAGTGTTGAAATACTTTCTTCTGAGTATTTTTATTTGCAGTCTATTTCTGAATGTTAGTTGTGATTGCTGAATAAATTATTGCTGAGTAACCAGATCCGGATATGGGAGGATCCGACGGCCCGGGAAATGGGGTCGTTACAGATTGGTATCAGAGCCTGGTTACTCCAGTAATTTATTTAGTAATTAATAACTATGAGCGGTATTCAGAAACTAAGGTTGTATTAAGATCCTTTGATCTTAATAAATGACTGCAGTACCATTCACAAGTCATTGTCCCTTATGTACATCATGCTATGACATATAGGATCTGACCTTTGACCTTGACTCATCCCAGGATCATGGCAGATCAAGACATGTCTAGACAATTAGCGGCTATGATGGCAATGCTCCAAGACATGGGGCAAAGGCAACAAGCATTGGAGGAGAGGCTCAATGCACATGCTGAGAGACCCGAGGCATCTAAGCCTGCGGATGCTAGGATTGAAGGTTCTGTCCATCTTTCTGAGGAAGAATCCAGTTACCATCCTTCAACTGAGTCTGCTCCTACCCCGGTTGAAGGAGCAATGGAGAAGGCCCTTCTTAGACACCAAACATTACTAGATAATTACCGAAAGGAAAAAATTCCTCGATTCAAAGGTGTAGAGACACCTGCCGAGGCTGAATTATGGCTTGATGACGTCAGTAGGATGCTGAGAATAATACACGCACCAGCAGATACTTGGGTGCACTTTGCCGATTACTCCTTAGCAGATTATGCAAGACGATGGTGGAGAGCCATTTCCAAGAAATTAGCAGATCCTGTTCCATGGGATATCTTTGAAGAGAGGTTCCGAGCTCATTTCTGTCCCTCCCATTGGGAAGAGTTAAAGAGGAGAGAGTTGGCTTCTCTGAATCAGGGTTCTAAGACCGTAAGAGATTATCATATCCACTTTACTGAGCTACTACGGTACTCACCAGCTCTAGAAGCTTCACCACAAGAGTGTCTTACCAAATTTGTTAGCGGTCTTCAGGGAGATCTACGAGAAAAGCTTGCTGGTTTTAGAGCCACAACCATAGATGAAGCAATGGACATCGCCTCTCGTATTGAGATGGAGAGGGATGAAAACCGCCAAAGAAGAAGTTTCCACTTTAATGGTGGACCATCCAAAAGCAAGTCACATTATAACCGTAGAGATCGTCGCTATCATCCAGTCGGGTCTAATATAAGCTCGCCACAGAATTTGGGCCAGGAATTATCTGGAAGAAGGGATTTCTCTAGACCTCCACTATATCCTCGCAACTCAGCAGCAGGAGCTAGCACCTCTGTGCCGGGATCTTCAGCTCAAACGGGAGCACGTGTGTGTTTTTACTGTCATCAAGAAGGCCACATCAAGAAAGATTCGTCGAAGTTGAGAGGTTCAGGGTTTAAATCAACCCCAATTAACAGTATAACATCAACCTCGAGCAATGGAGCAACACACAGAGGAAGACATGGTAGAGGTCGAGGCTCACAAGGAGCGTCTCCTACACAACAACCACCACAAAGTGTTGCGGGTTCTAGCTTGCCTATTCCTAATGGCCAGCTAAATGCAATTACTGAGGAACAAGCCTACAATTCAGGCACAATCGTACGAGGTACTGTTACTATTCATGGCTTTTCAGTACATGCCTTATTTGATTCTGGTGCTTGACATTCATTTATTGCTCGACGGTTAGTACCCACTTTGGGTAAGATACCAATAGAAGTACAACAGTCCTATCTGATAAAGGGACCAGGAGGACAAGTATTTATAGTCCGAGAAATCCTGGATAATTGTATAATACTGATAGCAGGACATCAGTTACCTGTTTCACTACTACTAATCGAAATGGAGGACTTTGATCTTATACTAGGAATGGATTGGTTAGAAAGACATCATGCATGTCTTGACTGTTTCCAGAAGATAGTAACATTTCACCTTCCTAACTCGATAAAGTTCCAGTTCATTGGAAAGGCATCCAATGATAATATCAAATATATCTCTACATTGAAGGCACAACAGTTGTTAAAGCAAGGGTGCCAAGGTTATTTAGCTTATGTATCCACTATATCATGGTCAAAAAGAATGATAGAAGATGTGCCTATAGTGTGCGAGTTTACTGATATATTTCCAGAGGAACTACCTGGACTACCACCTTAGCGAGAGATTGAATTTGAAATATCTCTCATACCTGATACTCAGCCTATCTCTATCCCTCTGTATAGGATGGCACCAGCTGAGTTACGAGAGTCAAAGGTACAATTGCAAGAACTGTTAGATAAAGGATTCATTCGTCCTAGTACTTCACCATGGGGTGCACCTGTCTTATTTGTTAGGAAAAAGGATGGGTCGATGCGGTTGTGCATTGACTATAGACAACTAAACAAGAGGACAATAAAGAACAAGTATCCTCTGCCAAGAATAGATGATCTCTTGATCAGTTACAAGGTTCAACTGTGTATTCCAAGATTGATTTAAGATCTGGATACCATCAGTTGAAAATTAAAGATACAGATATTCCCAAGATAGCTTTTCGAACTAGATACGGACATTATGAATTCTTAGTTATGCCTTTTGGACTAACAAATGCCCCAGCAGCCTTCATGGATCTCATGAATAGAGTATTCAAGGAGTTCTTAGATCACTTTGTAGTAGTCTTTATTGGTGATGTGCTTATTTACTCCAAGGATAAGTATCTGCATGAACACCATCTCAGGCGGGCACTTGAAACTCTAAGGAAGAACAAACTGTATGCTAAATATAGCAAATGTGACTTCTGGCTATCTGAAGTATCTTTCTTAGGCCATGTTATTTCTGGGGAAGGTATATCAGTTGATCCTACAAAGGTTAGTGCAGTGATGAGTTGGGAACGCCCGAAGACTGTCACAGAAATACGATCTTTTCTGGGTTTAGCTGGATATTATAGAAGATTTGTGAAGGACTTTTCACAAATAGCATTGCCAATGAATAGACTAACTCAAAAGGAGGTCCCATTCTTATGGTCTGATACATGTGAAGCTAGTTTTCAGACATTGAAAGAATGCCTAACATCTGCACCCATCCTTACTCTACCCTCCGGGAGTGAAGGGTTTACAGTGTACACTGACGCATCTAAAGAAGGACTTGGGGCGGTTCTTATGCAACATGGTAAGGTAGTTGCGTATGCACCACGACAGCTCAGGACACATGAGAAGAACTACCCAACACATGACCTTGAATTAGCTGCCGTAGTTTTCGCTTTAAAGATATGGAGACACTACTTGTGTGGTATTACTTTTGAAATCTTCACCGATCATAAAAGCTTGAAATATCTGTTTGATCAAAAGGAGCTCAATATGAGACAGAGACGGTGGCTAGAGTTGTTGAAAGATTATTATTGCACTATCTCCTACCACCCTGGTAAGGGGAACGTCGTAGCAGATGCACTTAGCAGAAGAACATATTCACCCGGGTTAGTGAGTGCTATCCACTTCTGGGGTTAACTATCAACGTTAAGTGAATGGAAACCATTTGATAGTAGTGCTGATACTATAAATATTCCTCATCGATACAAACCAGAAATATGGGATAAAATAAAGAAGGGATAGGAGGATGATCCGGTCCTTAAAGACTTGAAACAACAACTTGAGAAGAATGAGATAGAGGGATTCCAGATACAAGATGGTTTACTGTATAATCATCACAGAGTTTGTGTACCAAACACACCTGAACTAAGGAAAGACATCTTACGAGAAGCTCATTGTTCTAGATTATCTATTCATCCAGGAATTACGAAGATGTATAAGGATCTTCATTCATACTTTTGGTGGTCGGGAATGAAGAAAGATGTTGCTGAATTTGTGAATTCATGTTTCACTTGCCAGCAGGTAAAGGCTTCACACCAAAAGCCACCGGGATTATTTCGACCCCTCCCTATACCTGAATGGAAATGGGAAAGCATTTCCATGGATTTCGTCACTGGCTTACCTCAGACGACTGGTAGTAAATATAGTATCTGGGTTATAATAGATCGTATGACAAAGGTAGCACACTTCATTCTGATAAGCTTATCTTTCACTCCAGACCAGCTGGCTGAGTTATATATTACACATGTGATTCGCCTCCATGGTATCCCGAAGGAAGTAGTTTCTGATCGAGATTCACGATTCACCTCACACTATTGGGAGAACTTCATGAAAGCCCTAGGTACACAACTATGCTTGAGTACAGCATATAATCCACAAATAGATGGTTAGTCAGAACGTACGATTCAAACACTAGAGGATATGCTATGAGCATGTGCCTTAGAATGGAAGGGATCGTGGATTAAACATTTGCCTCTTGTGGAATTCACCTACAATAATAGTTACCATACAAGTATTGGCATGGCACCATTTGAAGCACTATATGGACGAAGGTGTACTACTCCTTTGTGTTGGCAAGAGGTCGGAATAAAGAACCTTTATGATTTATATAGACTTTAGGAGACACGGGAAGCTATAGAACTTGCTAGAAAAAAACTATTAACTGCCCAGAGTCGCCAGAAAAGTTACAGTGATACCAGGTGAAGAGACCTTGAATTTGAGGTAGGTGACTTTGTATTTCTCAAAGTATCACCTATGAAGGGTGTTCAGAGGTTTGGCTTGCGTGGGAAGTTAGCACCCAGGTTCGTGGGTCCCTTTGAAATTATTCAACGGATTGGAAAAGTTGCCTATAGACTTGCACTTCCTCCACATCTTTCAGCAATACATGATGTATTTCATGTATCAAATCTGAGAAAGTACATTAGGGATCCAGAGCATAAGATATGTTATGATGATTTACATGTTGAGCCAGACTTGACATACCAAGAGATACCTGTGCAAATACTTGAAATGGATATCAAGAAGTTGAGAAACAAAGAGGTGCCTCTAGTTAAAGTATTATGGCGAAACCAAGAGTTTGAAGAAGCCACATGGGAACCTGAGGTAGAAATGAGAGAGAAATATCCGTACTTGTTTGAATGATAACATTATGTATTATGTATATGTTCATGACGTTCATTCTCTTTAAGGTTGTTATGGTTTCAATCCTCTTTAAGGATGTTATGCCTGCATTTTTAGTCTCGAGGACGAAACTTCCTTTAAGGTTGTTATAATTGTAAAGCCTTGAACTTGGTATATCTCGGATCCTATATAATAAGATCCGGCTCGTCAAGAGAAAACCAACGAAATTTTTTTCGTGTGAATCGGACTTCGTTTCGAATTGTTATGATTTTCCGAAGAAAGAGAAGTCATTAATCCATAATGACTGTCATTAATACTAATTAAACATGATTAAAGAAATTAATGACGATTGAAAGCCGCTAATGATCATTAGTAAACACTAATCAATAGTTAACAAAAGATAAGCGTAAGTCGCGAAAGTTAAATCGCGATTAGTGAAAGTTAATCATGATTAGTGTTAATTAAGCGTCATTAGCGAATCTAGAATCCTCTAGAATGTTCTAACTTAGGCTCCAAGTTTGGGATAAGTTTTGGCTAAAACCATGGGCCAAAACCATGGGCCGCTAAACCATGGTTAAGATCTAAACCATGGTTTTCTAACCATGGTTAGTGGTTTTCTGGGGCCTATAAATAGACCCTTACTACCCATTCATTCTCTACAACTTCCACTACCACCACCACCCCAAGGGCTAGGGTCGAGAGGCTGGGAGGAGGAGTGGGAGGCGAGGGAGGAGCGCTAGCGAAGTGCTGCCGGGAAAACGAGGAGGAGAAAGGTATGATCCTCTCTTAGTTGCTTCGTAAGCTAGGCTTTCAATTCATACTCTTGTTCTTCGAAGTTTTGTTTTTTATTCATATTTCTTTCCGATTCGTTTTCCTGTTGTGGTTCGAGGAGAAATCTGTGTAACACCCTACTTAGGTGCGGGCGGCTATGCACGTCAGTGACCCTGTGATTCGTCACACGTTCACTCATCTAAGACGCGTGGTGTCTACCGATTCTCCATCGTTTATGTTTCTATTCTTTGTATTATGCTTTTATAGTTATTTTGATGGAGAAATCTGTGTAATACCCTACTTAGGTGCGGGCGGCTATGCACGTCAGTGACCCTGTGATTCGTCACACGTTCACTCACCTAAGATGTGTGGTGTCTACCGGTTCTTCATCTCTTGTTGTTGAGTATATTTTTTTCAGTTTCGTTGTTATTTTTCTCTCGATTGATTTTATAGAGGAAACTCTTTTCGTTTTTATTTTGAAATATGTCCCGATATAAGGGGAAACTCTGCCGAAATTTTCCGAGAAATATGTCCCGATATAAGGGGAAACTCTGCCGAAATTTTAAGAGAAAATATGTTCTTGACGTTCTTCGTGTTCTTCGCGTTCCTCGCGTTCTTCGTTCGTTCTTCGCGTTCTTAACATGTTCTTAGCATTTTGATACGAAAAATGAAATTCGATCTTTTCAGGAGCCTTAAAATAGCCTTTCCAAAAACGAAACTCCATAAAACCTTGCATACACAAGAGAGAGCTCGATTAGGTAACGAAATCCTTCCTTTTGCTGTTGGGTTTTCATACGAAATTATTGAAATTCTTGATTTTGTGTTCTTTGCTACGAAAAACCCCAATTTTGGTTATTTTTGAAAAAGTCTGAAGAATTGCTTTGTGATTCCCACTAAAATAAGATTTACGCATCAAATTGATACGTTGGCTCTGAAAGTTAGGGTTTGGGAGTTAAAATAGGCATGAATAGGAGTATACATATGGTTATGAATAATATATATGTGAGTCGATACTAAGTATTGCGGTTTATGCAAATCAAAGACTTAACGAAAGAATTACATCATGTGAATTGGTGTGATTTGAGATGGATCCTGAAAAGGATCATGTGTCACGTTAAGGATGACTGGGAGTAGAACTACTGGTCGGGCATGCAACCTGTAGGTTTGTCGGAAGGAACCCGTATTGGCGTTTCCCTACCTAGATGGTACACTGTTGCCCTGTTATGATAAGTGCGCACGAAATGAAGATTGCTGAATAAATTATTGCTGAATGTAGGTTTGTCGGAAGGAACCCGTATTCTGAATGTTAGTTGTGATTGCTGAATAAATTATTGCTGAGTAACCAGATCCGGATATGGGAGGATCCGACGGCCCGGGAAACGGGGTCGTTACACAAGTATTGTAAATAATATTTACAAAATTATAAAATATAAAATTATGAAAATAATGACCAAATAATAAAATGAATATTTTATTATGTACAAGTATGCAATAGGGATCCAAAAACTCAACTTTCAAACCGTAGCTCCGCCAAATGCAAAACCACCTTAATTAAATAGCTTATTTTTAATTACATACAATTAAAGGTGAGTTTGATGCATTTCGAGCTTTTATTTGCAAGATACAGGTCTGGGAAGTTGGTATTTTGGATTTTTATTCAGATCATAACTTTTTATCTGTACAGTATTTTTGCATGAAATAAGTTTTGTATTTTTATTTATATAATTATCTACAACTTTCATGTACAGAATTTCTTTATTTGAGGTATAAAAAGTGGAACCAAAAATAGGTCCCCAAAATGCATAAAGAATGAATTAGAAACAAAGGTATTTTTATTGTATTTTGGCCCTTATCTCCCCCTACTTTATTCCTTGTTGACCTATTCATCAAGATGCCTAGGTCTCGAGGTTTCGGGTCAAAATATTTACAATATTTTATTATTTTTCTTTTCTTTTCTTTATTCTATTATTTTGGCTTTAAAAACAGTATTTTATACATTATTTACATGCACATGTATAAATGCTAAGATACAGGAATTAATGGTATTTACATGCATTTGCCAAGGTTTTTGAGGCCAAAACGATAGAATAAAGATAATGAAATGTGGATTCATCATTAAGTCAATTAAGGCCTAATCAAGCTCCAATATTTAGTGTTTACTTAGATTTGTGTAATTATCAATTTCAACAAAAAAGGAAAATGATATATACAATGCAAGTAAATTTTTTGTGATGAAATTTTTTAATTTTGAACTTTTTATGGATTTTAAAAAGTTTTGCAATTTTTTTGAGAAGGTTTTGCAAAATTTTAGGGATCTGTTTGAAAAGAAATATGTGCAGATATTTACATAGGAGTGCTTTTGTATTTATAAGAGTTGGGATTTAAGAATTTACACTAGTTGGTTATTCATAAGGTTATGTATAAATTTAAAGAAGCTTATTTCGCACTTTTCAGGGCAAGAAAGCTAGTCTCCATGAAGCTTGGCTGCATCGACCTTCTAGAAAGTCATCTTAGCATGGTAGGCCCTCGCATCAAACACAACAAAAAGAGGTATTAACATAGATAATCAAATAATATGATCAAAAATATAGAAGCTGTATGTACAAGTTAGAAACAGATAGAAAATATGTACAAGAAAATAAAATAAAAGAAAAAAATAATTATGTGGAAATTAGGCTACAAGACGTTGCTCTCTGGTAACGACACTAATTGATAGATGACTTTATACTGGTCTGCTAATCAAAAACAGCTGGCAATTGTTGCTTGACTGAGTCGGCCTCTAACCAATCATCTATCCATGGAAAATTCAAGCGATAAATGTGTGTGAGTTAAAATTTATTATAACTATACTATAAATGTGTATAGGGGAAAGTATGGTAGAGTATCGAACACAATCAACAGTACGTGGTTGCGGGAATTATTATTTATAGATAAATAATGAATAAGTAATAATATGTATTCGTACAATTACTTAATAAAATAATAAATGAATGAATGTGCACATTTTACAACAATAACAACAACAAAGCCTTTTCCCACAATTAAGTAGGGTTGGCTACATGGATTCTTCGCCTCCATTGAGATCTATCTAGGGTCAATCACAGGCTTATATCCACAAAACTAAGATCCCTTCGTATGGTCTCTTTCCAACACTTCTTGGGCCATCCTCTCCCTCTCTTAGCTGGCTAAACATCCCAACACTCGCATCTCCTAACCGGTGCATCAACTGACCTTTTTTGCAAATGTCCACCCCATCTTAAGCGGTTTTCTCGCATCTTATCCTCGATCGGAGCTACACCAACTTTCTTTCTGATTGCATCATTCCCAATCTGATCTTTACGTGTGCGTACACACATCCACCTTAGCATTTTCATTTCTGCTACATTCATTCTCTACACATGTCTATGGTTTACATGCCAACATTCAGATCCATAAAGCATAGCAGGTCTCACTACTGCTTTGTAAAACTTTCCTTTAATTTTTAAAAGAATTTTCTTATCACAGAGAACAACAGAGGCTCCTCTCCACTTTAGCCAACATGAATTTATTCTATTAGTAACATCTCCATCAATTTTTTCATCATGTTGTAGAATAGATCCCAAATATCTAAAGGAATCTCTCTTCTGAATGTTATCGTCACCAATCTTCACGTCGATTCCTTCACCATTACTTCCATCAAAGGTGAACTCCATATATTTCGTCTTAACCCTACTTATACGAAATCCGTTAGTCTCCAACTCATGTCTCCAGACATCAAGCTTCTCATTTACTCCATCTGTAGTCTCGTCAATTAATACAATATCATCAGCAAATAACATACATCAAGTTAACTCATCCTAAATGTGACTTGCCAACTCATCCATAAACAAAGTAAAAAGAAATGGACTCAAAGCAGAACCTTGATGTAAATCAGTGTTGATGTCAAAATATCCAGTCTTCCCAGATGGGGCTCGTACACAAGATAAAGCCCCCTATCATACATGTCCTTTATGAGGTTAATGTATAGGACATGTACTTGCCTCTTCTTCGAAACTCTCCACAATATCTCTCGTAGGACATAATCATAAGTCTTCTACAAATCAATAAAGATCATATGGAGGTTCTTCCTGTTAGCTCTATAAATCTCCATTGTTCTCCTTAGCAAATGGATGGCTTCAATTGTTGAGCGACCTGGCATGAATCCGAATTGGTTTTCTTTTACGTTGGAAACTTACCTCAACCTTCTTTCGATCACACGTTCCCAAATTTTCATAATGTGACTCATCAGCTTGATACCTCTATAATGTGTGTGTTTTAAATTAAATAAAATGATTCTTCTTCTTTTTATATATATTTATGTGTATATTTTAAAATTTTTTAATTTTTTGATTTTAATTTCTTTTTCATTTTAATATTATATAATATTATAATGATATGTACATCTAAGAGTATATAAATATGTACAAGATAATGTATATATGATACAAGGTTTATATACATTACTTATATAATAAATATTAAAAAAATTATGGAGTATAGTCCTATATATATTAAGGTTCAAACATGTTTATAGGATATTTGTAATAATTAGTAATAATACTAACTATATATAGGTATATATAGATATATAATACAATATATGAATTATAATTATAATTACAGATAAAAATGAAAAAATTTCATAATAAAATGTTTTGGTTTTTTTTATATTTTTCTACTTTATATTATTTTTCAAATTTTTTTGCTAATTTTCAGGTATTTCTAAAGTTCAAAATATACAAAATCAATAACTAGTTAAATAAGCCGAATTGTTTTGAGAATTAAAAATACTAAATAAAGTCAAAAAATCCAAAAACTAATTTCCATATTACATAATATATAAATAAAATTATCGCACATAAATTAATATTTCTGGATTTTTTTTGCAAAAAAATTATTTTATAGGATTTTAGAGATTTTTAATTTGTTTGTATTTTATTTTCTAATTTTAGGGATTTTTATCTGAAGCTATACAATAATAAACAAAATATATTTTTTTGAATTTTTCAAAAATATTTTATATTATATTATTTTTAAACTGAAATAGGAAAAAAATGTGCTCATTTTGTTTTAAATAAAAAGGTAAAGTGTAAAAAATAGGAACTAATTATATAGAGTGAAAGAACATGCATCCAGGTACCATATCCTATTTTTCCTATAATTTTATAGCACGAATGATATTTATAAAAATAAGATAAACATTCACAAAAATATTTAATCTAGAAGGAGCATTTTTGCAATTAAAATATAAGGTAGGGTGTACATGGAATTTTTCCAAAATTTTACAACTTATATTTAAATTTTATTGGCTAATTTACAATTCACAAAAACTAGGGTATACCCTTATAATTTGCCCTCCTCATGTGGCTGCCCACGTGAGGTGAGCTAGCACAGACCAAAATACAAATCACCAAAAGCATGAGGGCCTTATTGTAATTATTATAATATTTTTGCAGCTATGAGAAATGTTTACATAATTAAAAAGGAAATAAAATTAACAAAGGGGTGTTCGTGATATTTACCCCTTTGGTCGGCGGGAAGGAACGACTGTAGTGACACCATGTGGGTGCCACTTAACTCGATCGATGGGTAAGATTAGACAATATCTCTTTGGCGATGGGCGCTTGAGATCAGTTCTGGCAGGAGATCGAACAGGTGGAGTGTTACTCCATCGGATGATGCATGTACAATCTAGATTTGAGGCTCCATCGGACAGTTATGGATGCATTCCCAATAATAGGGAAGAACATGTGAGGTGTCTTCTTTATCCCATTGATTCCCTATGTCCAAGGCTCCTCCTATGCTTCTGAGAATATCCATGAGTTCCTGCATGCGATCCGCAACTGATGGATCCATCAGAAGAGTCCGAGACCCATCGAGGTCTTGGAAGGTCGGCCACCTAGGGCTGAAACCTGGAGCGTTTCTGGGCCTCAAACGACCCCTTCAAAACCTGCAACTTAATGAGAAAGAATAGTGGGGATCGGGCAATCGATCCTGACCTTCATTGGCGAAGTATCTGGTAGTGATGAGGTAGAACAAAGGGACTCCAGTGAATGGTGGAGGATGAGTCCCGATAGCTCGATCCATAAAGGATCAAGGTATGTGGAGTGGACTAGAATGTGGAGAAATGTGATGGGAACAAACTGGTCGTGAAGAGGAGGTCGGTAATAGTCGGAGAATGATAGAAATTGGTCAGATCAGAGAGCTCCGACGATCGAGGAAATTGTAAAATAGGGAAAATAATGATGATATTGATTAATCCTACAGTATGGTCACACTAAAGAAATCGAAAAGCTTCCAAAAAGACGTAAAATGCGCCCCTCATGCCTAAGAAATATTAGGAAGCAGAGATCTCTCTAGAGAGATGCCTTGGATCTCCTCCTAACTCCGCTCTAACACTATAGGGGATCGTCTTCTATCACCAATTTGCATGCTTGGGAGAGGGTAGGGGGATTCAGAGCTCGAAAAGGGACCAAATTGGAGAAAGGAGGCAGAGAATTTTATTTATCGGTAGAGTGAATGACCCTTATTAACCGGGGATTTGTGAATGATCGAGATTATGTACAAAGGTTTCGAGGATTTTGCATGGATTAGAGTTGATGGATGTCGAAGTTGGCATGAAATATCAAAGAAAAAGAAAGAAGGGGCACATGGGAAAATGGATGAAAATCAGGGAGTGACTGATCTAACACAATAAAGGTGCCAAGGGACATAGTCAAATGGAGGTCAACGATTGACACGCCCCCATTGGTCCAACTAGATCAAAAAAGACAAAATTGATTGCAATTAAAAATAAAATTAATTAATTAGTTAATTAATTAAAAGTTATAAAATGAAACTTGATTATTATTTTATGTAGTATTTTAATCCGATTTTTATTTTTTTTTGGATTAATTTGTTGTAAGTTATTATTTAGAAGTATAATTATCGTATATTTACCTATATAATACATATTTTATTTTTATTTTGTATTTAAGATTTTATTATTTTATATAAATAATTTATATATTTATAAGTTGTTTAAATATTATCATATATTCTTTTATTTTCTATATCTGATGTTATTATGTATAAGTATATGTAATTCATTTGTGTATTTTAATTCACTATTTTATTTTATTACATTTTATGGTTTTATAGTATGACAAATATGTACATACACTATAAATAATATTTAAAAAATTATAAAAAAATATAAAAATAATGAAAATATAAAGAATAAATAAAATGAATATTTTATTCAGGTATATGGTACAATAGGTGTCAGAAACCTAACTTTTGTATCTTAACTCCAAATTAAATGAAACCACCTTCATTAAATAGCTAATAAAAAGTTATATATAATTAAAGTTGATTTTAATACATTTTGATATTCATACAGATAAGGAATAGATATGTGAAGTTTAGATTTTGGGATTTACTCTAAGTGTATAATGAACATTGTATGTTATTTTTGTGTGAAATAAATTTTGTATTTTTCTTTATATTTTTATCTACAACTTTCAAGTGCAGACTTTTTGATTTGATGTATATAAATAATGGAATAAATGGGCCCTAAAAAATTATTGATGAATTAAAACTGAGGTTTTTATGTGATTTCTGTACAATTCATCTGCCTTATCTCCCCCTACTTTATTCCCTGTCGACTAAGTCATCATGATGAACGAGTCTCAGGTCTATGGTCATTCAATATCCTTGACACCTCATTCTTTTTCTTTTCTTCTCTTTATTCTTTTATTTTGGCATTAATTATAGTGTTTTATAAAATATTTATACAATAAATAATATATATTAATTTATAAAAATAAAGATATCTACATGCATTTAGCTATGTTTTAATGGTCAAAATGAAAGAATAAAGGCAGTGAAATGGGGATTCATCAGGTACCCAAGAACGGGTATCACTATAATGATTAATGAGGAAGGAGAGGAGATTGCTACCTAAGTACCAACTTCTTGGCGAGTTTGCATGGACTACAGATGATTGAATCGACCAATTAAGAAGGATCATTTCTCGCTACCATTTAATGATCCGATTATTGAGAGATTAGTTGGGAAGAGCCATTAATTCTTTCTTGATAGATACTCAGGGTATAATCAGGTGGCCATTGTACCTAAAGCCCAGGAAAAGATGATGTTCACATGTCCATTTGGAATGTATGCTTTTAAACGTATGCCCTTTGGATTATGTAATGCATGGGTTACATTCCAGATGTGCATGCTTTCGATCTTTTCAAACATGGCGAGCGACATTTTAGAGGTCTTCATGGATGATTTTTCAATCTATGGTGATGATTGCGATTCTTGTCTTTCTAGCCTAGATTGTGTCCTTCCGATGTGCGCTGAGGTCAACCTCGTTCTTTCTTGGTAGAAGAGTCATTTTATGATGACTCAAGGGACGGTCCTAGGTCATATCATCTCTAACATGGGCATGGAGGTCGATCCGGCAAGGTTTATATCATCAAGAAGCTCCATCACCATCCAATTTGAAGCAATTAAGGTCTTTTTTTGGGCATGTCGATTTATACTAACATTTCATTAGAGACTTCAGTAGAATTGCCCTATTGTTATCTAATCTTCTAGCGAAAGATACCAAGTTTACTGTTAAAGATAAGTGTCTTTCAGTTTTTAAGATTGATGAATCCATGATTAAACATCTTTTTTCTTTTATTTTAGCTTAAAGTCATTGGCAAAACACTTGTAAATAACAATAATTCTCATTATTTATCATCCATCATTCTTTTGTCAATATTGTATATTTAGCACTTATTTTCACCAAAATAAAAGAATAAAGAATAAAAGAAAAAGAAAGAATAAAAAAGGTTGTATATATGTAATAGATACAGACTATCCCGAACCCCGAAACCAGGTGAAGCATTGGAATGGTTGACAAGGAATAAAGTAGGAGAGATAGGGTCCATAACTTATAAAATATCAAGAAAACCAATTCTCACTTGTACATATTCTTCATTATTTATTTTGTAAATACTTGAAATATTATATTTATAAAAACCTTAAATAAAAATATTTCCATATTTAAAGTTGTTCATAATAATATATATTAATTTATAACATATCAAAAAATTAACTAATAAATAAATAATTGCAATAAACATAAACAGTCAAAAAACCAATTGTCTAGGTTTATAACTATTTATAAAAAACTTCAAATAGACCAAACTAACTTTTAAACTTCATTTTGTAACTAATACCGTTTAGTAAAAATATAAAAAATTGTGGAATAAATCGTGGGAGTTTTAGCATTTGGATCCCTTTGTATATATGAACTATACATATATGAAACATCTTTAATTTTTTATTTATTTATTCCTAAATCCAATTAACTTAATTCTTTTTCTAAATGTTTATAAAAATCATTACAAAAATAAAAAAATATAACTTAAAAATAATTACGAATAAAAACCAAAAAATCTCAAAATCTAAAGTTCGTAAAGGCTAACTTCCGAACCTCATAACTTAGCCATATGAGCTCTGAATCGGGTGTACTCACTTTTAAAGTTTGTTTCATAATAAAATGGTTTTACTAAAATCAGAGTTAATGTGCAAAAAGTAGGTTTTGGGATAGTATTGGTATACATGTATATATGTATATATATATATATATATTCTTGTATATTTATGCATATCTTGTATTTTTAAATATTCGGTATATATTTATTTTAATTATATAAAATGTAAATAAAAATAACAAAATAAAAATGATTGAAAATAAAATTATGTTTTTTATATGTAGGTATAATGTAACTATTACATATGCTTATACTTATTTGTACCATTAAAATAACTTTTAAAAAATAAAAATATATTTAAAATCCTTATTTTATTCTATAAATAAATTATTAAATTATATAATTATTTGTAAAAAGAATTTATTAAAAATTATATTATTGTATATATATGTATTTTATACCTATTATTAAAGGTTTTTATTTATTATACCTTAATTAATTAAATTTTTTATTTATTAAAAATCAATAGACTTATTTAATAGGTGATTGATGTTATATTTTTTAAGTTATTTTTAAATTTACAATTTTTCTGTTTATTTTATTTTAATTTAATTTAGTATGTTATTTTATCAGGTAGCTTCTTTCGTCTTTTCCTAACCTTCCTTTAATTGGTCAAATCCAGTTTTGTTGATCGCCCGGTCAACTTCTCTGCTCCATCTCCAAGCCCGACTACCTCGTGGACCTTGCTTCTTCTCCCCTTTTTCATGATCCGCTCGTATCACCTTCTAACCCGCTTCTTCCACTCGATTAAAGCCCTCATGGTCACGATCCACACTCATGTGTTTTCGCTCTAAATCACCTCATTTCAGCTGCATAATTTCTTTTAAAATTAGCCCTCTATCACTCCCTTTATAAGCCAAATTTCAGATCTGGGCTTGCTTTATCTTCCATTTTGAGCCCTCCTCCATCTCCTAAACTTCAGAGTGACATGAGAGATTGAGTTCTTCTCATCGTAGCGTTAGATCGAAGCGAAGAGGGTAGGTGTCATCACTTCTTTGGCGTACAACTCAACTATGTCATGAAAGGAAAGCCTCTGTAACCATCACCGATGCATCGGGCCATCACCCCAAGAGGATCTCACCTCTATCCACAAGCGGCAATCGTCCAATCATCAGCTTCACCCAAGTAATTTGTGATCCTTCAATTCTGTAGATCATAGTATCCCTCCGATCATCATGATGGGATGTCCGACACCTTTGTCTTATATAGCCATTTCCACTATCGATCATCATTCCATCTCGATCGATTAGCTTCTTCACACATTCTCCTCATCCTCTAACCATCTTAGATTAGATCCAATCTAAGAGTCTCGATCTTATCCTTCCTGGACATTGAAGATTGATCATTCATTGCTAATATCTTTGACGATTGGTTGAGGATCCAGTCCTCGGGTTTTATCACTCATGTGACTTCTCAATCAGCAATTGAACGAGATCCAGTTCTCTACCAATATTCATTCAAGCATCAGAACATAGGAGAATCTAAAGTTTGTTAAACGATCACCTGCAAGTACGTAACAATCTATTTAATAAATTTTGATCTGAAATTAGTATTTTTGTTGCAGAATAATTCATATGAAGCATTTGGATCTAAGAGAAATCTTTCCTTGAGCATAGCATTGTATTCGATCATCTTCAATATGAGCTTTGCTTGAAGCAGTTTCGTCCCTATCCAAGTCTAATGCACTAATCAGGAGAACATGTTAAAGAACATACACAAGCATGAGTTAATTGGAGTGATCTGATCTGAAGCCATCTGAGCACTCCGTCACTCTTGATAACCTTCACCACACCCTCGAACCTACACCCTCTTTGATTGAAGGTCGTTGTCACCTGCATAAGAAAAGGGGGGAGAATAAGAACACATGCTCAAGATGTCCATTCCATGTCACACATGGACCCTTGGATCAGATCTGATCCAAGAGATACCTGCATGCCATGCGTCATTTCCAAACAGCCACCGCCCACCGCTTAAGGCCGCACATGACCTGTACGTGTGGGGCATATTATTTCATAGGTAAACTGTACTTTCATTGCCATAATTATTTTTATTCGTAAAATGATCTTGAGCTGCTTGAAACTCGTGAACTGGATGAGTCTTTCCTGTGAATTTTGTAATGATATACTTGAGTTGTTTCTCTATTATCATCCGCCTATAAATTTTCTCAAAATTTGGATTCAGTCCTTATATGTCAACATTTTATTTTTTTGATTTTATTGCTTGTTTCAATTACAAAACTGCTCTAAAAAATAGAAAAAAATAGAGTAAACTCTTGCATTGTTGCTTTATCTTCCTTAATATTTTATTGCAAAAGAATTTGTTTTCTTATTTTTAATTAAAAAACTCTTTAAAAACTCTTTGTTTTATAAAAATTATAAAAATTTGAAAAATGGTCTAAAAATTCTAAACAAAATACCGTAGGTTTGTTTTGAGTTCTTCTAATTACTATGCAAATTTTGTTTCAAAATCCTTTGTAAAAAATGCAAAATAAAGAAAATACGAAAAATTAATATAGATAGAAAAATCTATAAATTACATAATATAGCTCATTTAAAAGATTGAATAATATTCTTATGTTTAAAATTAGCTTCTAGAATTTTTGAATTGTTTTTATATTTTAAAAATCTAATAGCGTTTTCATTTTTTATTTTGCTTATTTTATGTTTTTAATTGATTCGAAAATATTAAAAAATCTAATAATTCTTGAAAAATAACAAAAATGGTAAAATTTTTAAAACATAAAAATATTTTTATTTTATTTATGGATATTACTATAATTGAATAATTAAAAAAGAGTGCTTGGTTGATTTTTCTTTACAGTTTATTTTATTTGCTTTGTTTGAAAATTTTAAAAATTTGTAAATTAAGAATCACTAAAAAATTAAAAATCAGTAAACACAAAAAATATAAAAATTAAAATTCCATAAAAATACAAAAAGTATAACAACCCATAAAAACCAAAAAGAGAAAAGAAGAAAGAAAAAGTGTTTATGTGATCTCTTTTTAGAAATTAAAAAGCCTCACTGAACAATTGTTGCCTCCTTCTATCTGACACTAGGAGCAATACCGGGTTAATAAAATGAAAATCCACTTTTGTTTCTTTTAGTTGGATTAAAATAATTTGTTTGATTCGAGAAGTTATGGGTTGCAACGACATTTACTTCACATTGACCACATTATTTGCATTAAATAAAATCATGTGATTTCCACATTAATTAGAGACTCTCAAGAGCATTGTTGTAGAGGCTCCTATACTTCAGCCACATGATTGGTCTCTACATTCGAGATCATGATAGATGCCTCTGATTTTGTTATTGGGGTTGTTTTAGGATAGTGGAGGGATGACCTTCCATATGCCATACACTAGGATAGCAAGACTTTGGATTCCACCTAGCGGAATTACACCATTACAGAGAAAGAGATGTGAGCTATAGTATTTGCCTTGGACAAATTTAGGTCCCACATTTTTGGATCTAAGGTTACCATCTTCACTGACTACACCGTCATCAGTGTACCTTAAGATAGGAAGGATTCCAAGCCATGCCATACCAGATGGATCCTTCTACTCCAGGAGTTTGATATTGAGATTAAGAATAAGCATGGAGTTAAGAATGTTGTGGCAGATCACCTCTCCCGATTAGAGTTACCTGAGACTTCTGAGTTTTACACCTATCACTGAGACCTTTCTAGACGAGGTGATTCTTGCTATCACCTCGCTCCATGGTACGCCAACATTGTGAACTTTCTTGTTGCCAAGAAAGTCCCACAAGGTTGGTCCAGACAGAGACGAGACTTTCCTTGCGAAAGTCAACTAGGAGGATTCGATCCTTTATCATGAAGGAGCGGATTGTGTCTGGTATCAGTATATTCCTTAGGAGGAATACCATAGTATTATCATGTATTGTCATAAATTAGAAGCTGGAGGGAACTATTATGGGAAGAGGACAACACAAAAGATTCTTCAATCTGATCATTGGTGGCCTAATCTCATTGTGGATGCCCACGCATTCTTAAAGAGATGTACTAACTATCAGAGGATGGGCACTTGTGGACATAGAGATATGATGCCAATGTAGCTGATTCACTGCTTTGAGGTTTTCAACATACGGGAAACTTTATAGCTAGTTCTCTAAGAGTCAGGGATTTGATTATATCCTATTGGCTATAGATTATGTAAGTCGTTGGATTGAGGCTATTCCCGCCCGAGCTGCTGATGCAAACACGGTTTGCAAGTTCCTAAGGAAGCATATCATTTTACGGTTCAAGGTCCCTCGAGTTCTTATCATAGAAAGGGGTTGTCACTTCATCAATGACATGGTAATAACACTTGCTAGCGGGTCCGGTATCGACCATCGGTTTGCTACTCCGTATCACACTCAAACGCATGGTCTGGCTGATATTTGGAATGGGGATTTTAAGATGATCTTGCGGAAGGTTATTTGTCCAGACCAAAAGGATTGGTCACAACTTTTGGACTCAGTTCTTTGGGATAATAGAACATCCTTTAAAACACCATTGGGTACGTCTCCCTTTCAGATCATTTATGTCAAGTCAAGCCACTTACCTATTGAGATCAAACACAATTCATGATGGGTAGTGAAAGAAGTGATATTTGATTTAGAGTGTGCTGGAAATCAGAGGTAGATAGAGTTGGTAGCCCTGGAGGAGTTGAGAGATGATGCTTTCATGAGTAGCCTTCATTATAAGGAGATGATGAAAGAATGGAATGATGCATACATCAGTGGTAAGTAGTTTGAGCCTTATGAGAGAGTTTGTCTATTCGATTTGAGACTCAACTTACTCCTAGGGAAACTTTAGAGCAAGTGGAAAGGCTCATATATAGTACAAAAGGTGTACGCCAATGGTAGCATTGACATATCCAAGTTGTCTTCCGAGTCAACCTTTCGGATCAACGGTCAGCATTTGAAAGACTTTCTTGATCACAAGATGCCGACCATTGATATTGCCCCCATTCATTTTGTATGAGATGTGTTCTTCATTCTTCACATTCTACATATCATACTTGAGTTTCACTTTGATTTGTTTGCTCTTTTCAACTTTTACATCCGTGTTTTCAATTTTATTCATTCATTATTTCTTTTGTTTTATACACCAGGTCTCACTTAGGATTTTTTCTATACTTAGGATGTACTTTATCCTAAGTATAGGGAGTACAGACATTGTGTTGTTCATATTCATTATGTTCTAATTCTCTTGTTGTTCCTTATACATAAGGTGTGTGTTTTCCCTAAGTATCAGGGGTAATATCACTCATTTTCATCTTTGATTGTTTCCATTTTGTGTATCATCTTCTCTCTCGCTTGTCCCTCAACTGTTGATATTCTTCTCTATACTTGGGGATATTTTACCCTAACTATATGGGAGACAAGTCGAGTCGTTTATTGTGTATGTTCTTTTGACCTCAATCATTCTCATTTTTGAGTCTTCTATCCTTATAATTAGTTTAATCTAAGTATAGAGGGGATGATTGAGTTCTATTCATTTATTCTATTCTTTGAGTCAGTATAGTATAGTATTCTCTTCACCAATCTATACTTAGCCCGAGTTATGTCTTCATTTGTCGCTTATTTATCACTATGAGGACATAGTTCAAGTTAAGTATATGGGGGTGTCATATATATATATATATATATATATATATATATATATATTCTATATATAATTTAGACTCTATAACTCTTACTTTATTGTATTTTTAATAATATGGCTCTAAAAGTATGGGTGTATATTTTGCATTTTCAAAAATCGACAGAAAACTGTAAATATGAGTTATAAAAAAGGAGCTTTAAAAAGGGTATATAAAATGTGTTAAATACTTGTACAAAACTCTTAATTATTTAAAATTTGTGAACATTTTTCTGTAAATCTTATATAAATTTTGTATAAATTTGTACACAAAATATGTATAAAATTCTTTTGTAAAAATGTCCATTATTCACTTAATTCATGTAATTGATTCAATTCACTAAAATTTTCAAAAATAAAAAATTTAAAAGTTTTAAAATTCATTAAAAATGTGCAAAACTCTTAAATAGTTACATAAAAAGTTTAATTTGAAAACTTCAGTTCATAAAGAAAGTTGCAATCATTAGCAATTTTCATAACAAGTTTGATTCTTGAACCAAATGGAGCTAAGTATGGAGGATGGAGCTCGGTTTAGGTCTTAATCTTGTTAATTCCGAAGGGACTTTATTATGAATTAGAATTAAGACTCTTCTGGTCTTTTGACTTAATTCTTTGGGTTTCATAAGTCATTTGTCAAAATTCAACTTAAACTTGCCTAAGCAGGACACCTTGTGTCATCCATATAACTCTTCATCATTTTAACCAAATTTAAACTCATGCATACTGCACTTAGTTCAACTTACATGGGGTTACGAAGGGCAGTTCATTTTAGTGGTGTATTTTCATCATTGTCTAGTGGTGCTAGCATCTAAAGACGAGAGTGTGGGGTTGAAATAAAGCTTCGGATGAGGGACGGATCTGTTGACACAATTTTTTCAAGACCCCAAAAAAAGATGGAAGAAAAGATGTTATATATATCGAAGCACAAAAGATCAATGTAATGCAACAAATACTTTCTATCAAAAATAAGACAAACACCAAATACATACATGACCACAATGGTCAAAGCTGCAGATAGCCTACATATCTTAGTGGAAACTTGCCTAAACTGGCCAAGCTTCACAGAAGATGTGACTACACCAGTCACACTCCAATTCCCTTCTTGTTGAGATAATACGTATTTTATTTATTCAGATAATTCGAATTTCTATTTTTTGCTTATCTTTTGTAATTCTTTATTTATCTTTTGTATTTTATCCAATGGTTTTTTCTCCTATATAAGAGAACCCTTGGACCCTTCATAATTTTATCTAAGCTTATCCCCTTTTCATGGTATCAGAGCCATGTAACCATCCCTACCCGATAACCCCATCGTTACTGACACCTGTCCGCCGCCCACCCTCCGCGGCTCGCTGCGCAACCGCGCAACCTCGCCGCGCTTCCCGCCTCACACGCATGTCGTGCCCCGCGTCCCTGTTGCGCGCTCGCGCCTCGCGCCCCCCCCCCCCCTTGTCGCGTGTCTCGCGCCAGAAGCTCCCAGAAGACCAGCCGCCAAGCCACGCACGGGGTGAGAACTGCATGTCTCGCCGCCTCTGCCTCCACCTCTGTGCGTGTGGCCCCGCAGCGCTCTGCTCGCCGCCTCGCGTGCACTCCTCTGCGCGCTACTGAAACCATCACGGTGGTGCGTGTCCTTCCTCTGCGCACGCCCTCCCTCTGCCTGGAGGTGCGTTCTCCTTCTTTGCCTCTGTGCGCGCGGAAGACGGATCCCGCGGCCTTCTCCTTCTTCTCCTCCGTCGGAGGTGTGTTCTCAGCGACCTTCGTCTCCTCAGCGGACTTCTTCTCCGCTAGCTTCTTCTCAGCGGAAAGACGGATCCCGCGCTCTTCCCCTGCGCGCAACGTCCACAGACTCCTCGCCTCTCTCTACGTAGCCGCCAAGAAGAATGCTGCAACTCCCTGGCAAGACCATGATATGAATGTCTGTCTTATAACCTTCGTTGCTACCAGGAGCCTGTGAACGCCTGCAAAGCTTAAGTCAGGATAACGGCATCTACAGTTTGACCAAGCGCATCAAACCATCCGATTTTTTTAATTAACGGATAAACTCCTTTATATCAGTTTATCTTCCGGTCGGGTTCATTTTTTTGGCTATTTTTACAATATGTCAGATAACAAGGGTGATATCTTCTCATCTGGAGCCTTCAAGGGCCCGGCTCCCATCGTTAAGATGGATGGGACCAACTATGAGTTATGGTCCATGCAGTTCCTCACCCTCATGCAGTGCAATAACAAGGAGCATATCCTGACAGATCCAGAGCCAACGGATAAAACCGGTACAAATGCTTCTTGGAAGCAAGATGATGCGTACGCGCAGGTTTGGCTTTGCGGGACTCTTACGACAGAAATAGCAAATGATATTCTGAATCAGCCCACTGCCAAGGCAATGTGGGATACTTTGGCATCCACTTATGCACAAGCAAAGAATGAGGCCAAAATTCTTCAACTGCAATTTGATATCTACAACTCCAAGCAGAATGGTCGCCATCTGCATGTCTACTACTCTTCGTTACGTGGCATATTTGAAAAACTTCATAGCTACATGCCTATTACGACGTCTGTTGAACAACAGAAGACATATAGGAACTCCACGATGGTTGGAGTTTTCATGGCCGGACTTGATGCAGAATATGAGGCTGCACGTACTCATCTTCTTACTGGAGCAACCATTCCTCCTATAGAGGAAGCATATAGTCGTCTCAGCCGACTCAACATCCCTTCGACGACTACATCTTCACACTCTTCAGCGATGGCAGCCTCTCATAGTCGAGGTGGGGTGATCCAGTTCAGAGGACGCACACCTCGAGGAAGAGGTGGTGGATGCCAACGTGGTCCCTGCACCTATTGCCCAAGCCTAGACATGCAGAGGATACATGCTATCAAAAGCATGGCTATCCCGTTTCTGGTCGAGCAGCAGAGCAGATTGTGTCTCCCCAGGCCGATCCTCGCCTGGATGATATTGTCTCTCACATTCGAGAGATCATAACTCCTAGTACTGACACCACCACAGATACTGCTACAGCAGCCAAAGCCTCTTCGAGCTCCTTAGGTATCACTTACGCCTTTCCATACGTCTGAAGAATGTTTTATATGCTCCTGCCTTTCAGATGAATTTACTGTCTATTAGTCAGATCACTAAAGATCTGCATTATCGTGCCATCTTTGATCCTTCATCTCTTGTGTTTCAGGACATACTCACGGGCAGGATGATTGGAAGTGGCCATGAGCAGCGAGGACTTTACAGACTGGTCCAACCTCCACATGCTAATGTTTCTGTTCTACCTACTGGACCGGTCTCTCCTTACTTGTGGCACCTTAGGTTTGGACATCTTCCTATGCAAAAGTTATGTCATGTTCTCCCTTAGATTTCTACGAGATCCTCTTTTCAATGTGAAGCATGTCAACTTGGGAAGCATCACCGTTCATCTTTTCCATCCTGTCAGAGTCGGAGCAGTTCTCAGCTATTTGAGCTTCTTCATTTAGATATTTGGGGTCCTAGTCGTGTTCCTGATCTCCAAGGACACCGTTTTTATCTTGTAGTAGTCGATGATTTTTCTAGACTTTCCTGGGTCTTTTTATTAAAAAATAAGTCTGAGGCTGGATCCACTATCAAGTATTTTATTAAAGAAATAAAGAATATTTTTTCTGCCAATATCAAGTATATTCGTTCTGACAATGCCTTGGAATTTTGCACCTTACATCTTTCTGAGTTCCTTAAAACCCATGGCATTGTTCACCAGACCTCATGTGTCTACACTTCCCAGCAGAACGGTGTTGCCGAACGCAAACACCGTCACTTACTGGATGTGACCAGAACATTATTGATACAGAGTCGTGCTCCTCAGTCTTACTGGGGTGATGCTGTCCTTACTGCTTGTTATCTGGTAAACCGCATGCCCTCGTCTGTGTTAGGAGAGAAGGTTCCCTACTCGATTGCGTTTCCCGATAAGGATCTCTTCTCTCTTACACCTCGTGTATTTGGATCTGTAGCCTTTGTTCATGATGTCTCTCCAGGGCGTGACAAGCTCTCTCCTAGAGCTATCAAGTGTGTATTTGTCGGCTATTCTCGTACCCAAAAAGGGTATCGCTGCTTTAATCCACTAAGCCAGAAATATTTTGTTAGTGCTGACATTACTTTCTTTGAGTTGGTCATGTATTTTTCTCCTACAGGTGACAAACTTAATCCATCCGACTCTGATGATGAGATTTACATGCCACCACCTCCTACTATTGATTCTTTACCTTCACCCAATCCTCCTCCTCCACCACCTCCACCACCTCCTCCACCACCTCCGCTGGTTCAGTTCTTGCCTCGTGATATTCCTCGTAGACCTCGCCCTATTCGCCCTGCTCGCAGGCCTTGCCCATCATCCACCACGTCCCAGGTCTGTAATGAGCATATTATTTCTACTGACAGTACCACTGAATTAACTGAACAACAGGAGGAGCAGATACCCTCTCAAGAGGGAAATATACAGGCCCATGACTTGGCAGATGATCTTGATATACCAATTGCTCTGCGAAAGCCAAAACGAACATGTGCTGCTTACCCTCTTGCAGCCAGACTTCTTTGAATAGGTTGTCAGAGGATTTCAGGAGATTTACATTAGCACTATCAGTCGTACAGATACCGAAAACGTATCAGGAGGCCCTCAAAGATAGTCAATGGAGGTTAGCCATGGAAGAGGAGATGGCTGCGCTACAGTCACATGGTACGTGGATTCTTGTTTCTGCTCCTACTGATGCATCAGTTGTAGGATGCAAATGGGTGTTTACTGTAAAACACCGTCCTGATGGGAGTATGGATCGCTATAAGGCGAGACTTGTGGCAAGAGGGTTTACCCAGACATATGGGGTAGACTATCACGATACTTTCTCCCCAGTTGCCAGACATTCTACTTTACGTATTCTCCTTGCTATTGCTGTAACACGAGATTGGCCTCTTTATCAGCTTGATGTGAAAAATGCATTCCTCTATGGTGACTTACAGGAGGAGGTCTACATGCAGCAGCCACCTGGGTTCGTTGCTGAGGGGGAGTGTCATAAGGTGTGTAGGTTACACAGGGCTATCTATGGCCTCAAGCAAAGTCCAAGAGCATGGTTCCAGAAGCTCTCGGACTTGATAGAGCAGCGTTGGTTTGTGAGATCAACTGCAGATCACTCCTTGTTTATACAGAAGACCCAAAGAGGTATTACAGTCATTCTTGTTTATGTCGATGACATTATTATTACAGGGGATGACGAGCAGGGCATTCAGGATACCAAGGACTTTCTAGGTCAGCTGTTTGGGACCAAGGACCTTGGACATTTACGTTACTTTCTTGGAATAGAGTTTGCCAGGAATCAACGGGGTCTTGTAATGACCCAAAGAAAATATGTTATAGATCTTCTCTCAGATACATGCATGGCAGATTGCAGACCTGCCACTACCCCACTTGACCCAAGCATGAAGTTGTATGATGATGATACTGAGGAAGTCAATAAGAGAAGATACAGAGAGCTGGTTGGCAAGCTATTATATGTAACTATTACCAGGCCCGACATAGCATTTGCAGTAAGCAAAGTAAGTCAATTTATGGAGCAGCCCAGACAGGCACATATGGATGCAGTCTATATGATTCTAAGATAATTGAAGACTTCACCTGGTACTGGACTTCTTTTCAGCAGAGGCACATCTTTATTAGTGACAGCATGCGCAGATGCAGATTATGCTGGGTGTCCAAAAGACAGAAAGTCTACATCTGGATTTGCTATTTTTATAGGAAATTCTCTTGTTTCATGGAAAAGTAAGAAGCAGACGGTGGTTGCTAGATCAAGTGCTGAATCAGAATGCAGGGCTATGGCACAGGCTAGCACAGAAATGATGTGGGTCAGATCTGTTCTTACTGATCTAACTATAGAAGTAACTCTTCCCATGCATCTCCAGTGTGATAATCAAGATGCTCTCTTCATTGCAAATAACCCAGCCTTTCATGAAAGGACGAAACACATAGAGGTGGATTGCCACTATACTTGTGACATGATACAGAAGGGCTTTATCACTACTACACATGTCGGCTCTGGAGACCAAACGACAGATATACTTACAAAGGCTCTGGCAAGAGGACCTTATCAGAAATGTTGTTCCAAGATGAGTCTTATTGATATCTACGCTCCAGCTTGAGGGGGAGTGTTGAGATAATCCCTATTTTATTTATTCAGATAATTCGAATTTCTGTTTTTTGCTTATCTTTTGTAATTCTTTATTTATCTTTTGTATTTTATCCAATGGGTTTTTCTCCTATATAAGAGAACCCTTGGACCCTTCATAATTTTATCTAAGTTTATCCCCTTTTCACTTCTCATTCTTCTACTTCCTTCCCTCTTCTTATTGTGGATAAAACACGACCGGAACTCAGAAGAAAATACCCCCTCCTCGAGGATCAAGTAGCTAGATGAGGACCCAATGGGAGTGTATTACTGGAATGGGCAGTTTCTTTGCTTCTTTAAACAGGAGGAATTAACACCTTTCACACATAGTACAGATTGATTTAAGGTTGAATAGCTTGGATGGGTGGATCTGAACTGGCCGTTGAGGTGAACCGGGATAAGGTGTTGTGGAATTTGAGGACTATTGAGACTTAAATCCTAATTCCGATGAGGTTCCGACAAACTATTAATCCAAAGGTATTTCCAAGTTCTTGATTTTGGGTGAAGTTATATTTCGTTTAATGAAACAATCGTGTTCTAAGTTCTTTTATTTTCCTTTTTCTTTTTCTTTTTGTCTTTCACTTATTTTTAGAAATAAGTGTTTGCTAAAGAACTAGCAAAGGTAAAGTATAGGAGAATGATGAATCCGTGATTCATCTCCTTTATACATTAATTTCCACTAAAATCATTGGTAAATACTTGTAAATATTCACTAATTCTCATTAATTAACATTCTAACCTCATTTATTAATAGTATACTTATTTTATCCAAAATAAAATAATAAAAATAAAAAGAAAAATACAAGAAGAAGGATGTAGATATCTAAATATATGCAGACTGATCCTAAACCCAAAACTAGGTCAATATTGACATGGTCGATAAAATAAATAAATAGAGTAAGATAAGGATCATAACGTATAAAAATATCATAAAATTAAGAGCATCAAGTTACATCTACAAAATTTTGACCTTGTATATATGTTCACCTATTTTATTTATCATTCAGAAAATTTCAAAAAATAATTTCTTCTTAAAAGTTGTTGTAATAATATATCATAATTATAAAAATATCAAAAAATTATTTAATGAGTAAATAAATAATTACATTGAACAGAATTAGGCATAAAAGCCAACTTTCAAGGTTCATAACTATTTATAAGAAACTTCAAATCAACCAAACACACTTTTAAGCTTCATTTTGTACTAATACTATTTATTAAAATTATCAAAAAATATTAGAATAAAATACATGAGTTTTATCGTTCGGACCCCTTTGTATATATACGTACTACATGTATATAATTCTTCTTTATTTTCTATTTAATTATTTTAACTCCATTTAATATAACTCTTTTTCTAAATTGTTTATATAAATCAGTATAAAATATAAAAATATAATTTAAAAAATTAATTGGTAATAAATACACTTAAATCTCAAAAAACAAATCATAAAGTCAAACTTCTGAACCTCATATCTCAACCATATGAATCCAAATTGGATGTACTCACTTTTAAAGTTTGTTTTATAAAATTATCTATCAAATAAATATGATTTCACTAAAATCAGAGTTAATATGCAAAATGTAGGTATTAGGACTTTATTGGTATAATTGTATAATGTATCTTTACTTTATTTTATTTAATTTATAATATTTCTTATACTTTTATACTTTATTCGTGAATATATTTTATTGATATAATTTAAAAAACAAAATGATATAAGAATTAAATTAATTAATTATATATGTATAATAAACCTATATTATTTATACATGTATTTATTTAACTAATTAAACATTGTCATTTATTTAATTTGAATTCATAATTAAATTATTTATAGTATAAATTAATTAATTCAATTGGTTATTATTTTTCTCTCTCTTCCTCCTTTTTTCCCCGATGCCCTTCTTGCTCTTCTTTTCTTCTTCCTTCCCCTTCCTTCTCTTCTCAATGGCCAACGACGTAGCAATTTGGTTGTTTTGTCCAACCAACATCCACCTCGCCATCCAAGATCAATGAACATGGAGGTTATATATATATATATATATATATGGAGAGAGAGACATATACATACATATATATATGTATATATATGTATATATATACATATATACATATATAAATATATATATATATGTATATGTATATATATATATATATGTATATATATATATATGTATATATATATAGGAACCCTCCTCCATCGAGCTAACAACTATGCCATTTCTCCCATTTTCATGTGAGCTCCGACACGAGACGGTGGAGTGACAATATTTCTTTATTATCATCACAACAAGGTTGAGGAAAAGAGATCTGAGAGATCGACTCACTAGTATGAGCCCTGCTACGCTGTGAGACCAGCCCCCGCATCGACGTGCATCGAGGTATTACCAGGAGGTTCGCACCTCCACCCCATGCGATCGTATCCATCCATTCTCTAGTAGATCCAAGTTTTCTTATTAATTTATAGTCCTCTTATCCTTATCTTCCTTTTCTCATTCAATTCCCTTTGATATCACACCAAAAATCCGATCAACATCCACCTTGTCGATCATCTCCATCTAGCATTCCAGATACCACAAGCATCAGTACTAGCAATAGGTTACTCAATACCATCACCAGTATTCCTCTCAACAATATCAACGATACCCTTCTCTTCCACTTCCTCCTCAATATTCACAGGGTTACCAGGAGCAACCTCCCTCATCCCATCCGAATTAGAGGTCTCATGAGGCCGCATATTTACATTCTATATCTCATCATCTAATCACCTCTAGCCACGCACAATGGTCAGAGTTAGGAGCTCGATCTTTTGAACCAGTTCCTTCTCCATTCACCTTTCCCTTTATTAGCTTTTGGTCAAGGATTTCATCCTTGCGCCATTCTATCTTCTCCAGGACCTCCATTGACATTACACGCAGGCTGCACCATCAAATGGACAAGAGAGTCGACACCTGCAGATCCATATGGAGGCAAAGTAGTTAGAATCCATTCACCTGCACTCGAATCGAGAATCATCCAGCAGTAGGAGCACAACTATGAGATCATCAAACGAGATTTGTAGCACCTGCAATAGCGAAGGATACCGCCTGAGTCGTGAGTCTTTTGAAGCTTACATTGAGAAGGAGGTTGACTACGATCATAGCACCTCCTCATGCATCTGGAGATTTAAAGCTTCGTTATTCGAATTATAGCCTCGCCGCTTGAGCAAAATCAACACGAACTGGATATCTAATAGAAGCCATCTCTGGAAGACCCATCCCTTGGAACCTCCATCGCTTGAGATTCGAGATCAAGTCTGAACAATCATCAGAACACCGTAAAATACCATCCGTTTGAAGAACACCTGGAGTTCACGTTTGGGGGAGAACACAACATCACTACCGCTTGTTGCAGAAGCATCAGGAATATCTGGAATGAAGCCCTTGCACCGACAATTATACACATCAAATCACCAGCACAACAATAAAGTAGTTGTTGAACATAAGATCGAAATCGACCATATGAACATTTCCTTTAGCCATTGGATCCAACAAGTCGCTTAAACGAGCTTCAACCTTCATAGCAGGACGAGCAATTATCTTCGACCAGCATCTGGAGGCAAATCGTTTGAAGAAGCTCTGTCGCGAGATGAAGCAATCATCGTCGTGGCTTCATATAATTGGGGAAGAATAAGGCCAACTCCCAAACTAACAGGGACTATTCGATCAACGTTCCATGGGATGCTTCCCAATGGCGCCCTGCTTAACTACACACATTAGCCTCGCGTGCACGATTGAGAATTTTTCGGTAAATTGCAAACAAAACATCGAGCTTGTTGATATTGCGTAGAGGAGCCCCCCCCCTACAGCATCATGTGCGAAATCACGTGTATATATGGTCATTTTGCGATGAATTCCTCGGAACTTGGTATTATTACTGGCAGCTCCTACTGAACTATGAGCACATGGTCGGGCATGTGCGTACTTAGTCTTTTTATGTCAAATACCCAATTTTTCTGCATTTTCACGCGCGCTCCAAATTTCTAGTATTATTACATCCATAACCCCAATACAATGTATAAATTTAATAGTATTATATACGTATAAAATAGTATCTAAATAATAAAAATATAATAAAAATACATAAATACATACTAATATAGTAATAGCTTTCAAAACTAAAAAATATATTTTCTACTTGTCAATAAATCATAAAATAAATAAAAAATACATATATATTTAAAAATACATAAAAAAGAAAAAATTCTTTTAAAAATCCTAAAAAATATCTACAATATATTTAACTATATTTTACATATAAAACAAAAAAAAGAATATTAAAATCCCTAAAAAATCAAAAATATCCAAAACTTAAAAAATTCATAAGTAATTCATTAAAAATCACAAAAATACACATTATACCATGTTGTAAAGGTATATTAAGATACTTTTCAATAAAAATAAAATAAAAACATTTTTATCCTATTTTATATTAGAAAAATAAATAATAATTTCCAGTATTCAATAAAAATTTAGTTTTCCACTTTAAAAATAATACAAAACTCATAAAAATTCTAAAAACCATCTAAAAATTCACAAAAGTTGGAAACCAGATTCAAAATATTTAAATCACAAAATAAAAATTAAATAAAACATATAAAACATAATACCTTTATTCCTTTACTTCTTGGTATATAAAATCATAAAAACAATATAAAATTCATAAAATCAAATAAAAATTCAGAAAATCCCATAAAAATAAATAAAAATCAGGAAACATTTTTACCTTAGATGCTCTTCTAATTTACCTTTGTTTCCATATTTTGTGTCACTGAGTTCAACACTAACGTACTTATTCCGATACACATTGGTTTAGGAATATAAAAAAATAATAAATCATTTTCTGGTAAAATTCAACTAATCGATACAAACCACCATTGTTTGTTCTATCTTTTTAGAACATCATATTAGGAGACTAATTTTTCAATAATGGAAAGAAAATTACCTGTATTGCTCTTGCTAAATGCCTAATGAAGTTAACATGTAGAAGATACAAAGAAAACTACATATTATGTATTGGTTCTATCAAATTTCTAATGAACCTTTACGTATATATTCCACATTCAAAAATCAACCGAAATACAATTCTAATAATAGACTGTAGATGTTTGGATGAACACCTACACTGCAAAAAATGTAGGGGTTTTAAGGAGAAATCCAAAACATAAAAGGAGTTGAAACTTTTTCTCTTAAGATAATATCATCCAATGTAATAACAACAGGTATTTGCAATTTATAAGAAAATAAGATTACTATACATACACATGTCACATAATCAAATCATAAACCATTACTTTTTGAAAATAAATACTGATACTCATGCACAGTTGGTAATTATGAGAAGTTAAGGTTAGATGGACTGACAAAAAATAGCCAAACTCCATATGTCTTTCAAAGTTGTTTCAAAGCAAATAACTTTTGATTAATTTAAATGATTCAATAGTAAAAAAAAGAAATAAAATTAATGTAAATATTATTCTAAAAAATATAATTGCATAACTATATCGAGATTTTTGGAACAATACGGTATATGATAAATTACATTTTTATGTGTGATTCCTGAGTCAATGTCAGAATATATAGTACATATGAACAAATAGAAAGAAGGGTTAGAAATTTTGAACAATCTAAAGTAGTTCTGTTTTGGATAGAATTTCAAAACTGTAGCAATAAACAGTTGTAGTCTAAAATGTGTTAGAAATCAATAAAAAGGTAAAAAGAAGGTGAAAATGAAGATTGTTTCTTGATTATATATTGAATACTTCTTCAAGCTTAGAACCTGTTAGAAATAGAAAAAACTATCTCTGAAATAAGTGAATGAAGTTTATGTCAATAAGCAAGTAAGTAAAATCTTTATCTACGTTATTGTAGTATAATTAAAAGTGAACATTTCATAAAATGATAATTAAGACTTAGATTATTTATATAATTTTATCTCTAAATATTTGGCGCTGCAAATTCTCTTTTTCCAAAGACATTACCTCACCATCCCATAATATGAGAGCATCGAGGAATTATTGTCTAATTGCCTTTTCATAATAATAATGGCAACTAACTTAAGCTCATAAGATAGTACGGATAAATAGAAAAGATAAAAATATATTATGCAAAATTGTGGATATTATTTAATATATTAAGCTCAGATGCAGTTTCTATTTGACATTATTAGACAACCGAAATTTAAAAATCAGTGATTTAGTTGCTAAGTAGCCATCCTAAATTGCCACTACATTTCAAATAATGAAAATCTAATTTAACTATCTAGTTTCAATAAAACTGCTCATCACTGCTAATACTACACATACATGTAATAGTAACCACTACCATTAGATATATATATACATGCAAAATCAAATAGTATTCCTTAATTGAATATTACCATACTTATATTTAATCTAAATAACATCGTTGTTATCATGGAGAAAGCAAATAATGTGAAAGTACATTTTATGTTGAATAACTAAGAACTATATAGGAGAGAATGCTAAGAAAAAGAACAATCCGTAAATTATTCATGTCTTTTATTAAAGTTGAAAGCAATTAATAAATAAAAACTACTACTATTTATTTACAGAAGAGATGATTCTATATTAATAATTAGTACACTTGCTTCTTTAATAAGTGGAGTCTAAAGGAAAAAAAATCAAAATTACAACTACATGAATCATACACGAGAAATCCCCCTTTATTGGTAAGTGAGTGGCATGACATAGCTGAAAATTTTATATATCGTCGTATAAATACAAAATACAATTTTCTATTTTCTTTTGTAGGAGACTATACTAAATACTTTGAAATGAAGATAGTGGCAGATTGATAAATCTCGTTTTTATAAATACACATGGTATATCTCAAGCTTAACTCACTCACTAACAATAATTAACAAATAACTCTCTATAAATAATTAGATCTAATTATATGTTTATAAATAACTATATTATTGTGCTTATATTTTATGTACTTTTTATTTATTAAAAATTAGATTATTATTATATATAATTAATTTAACATTAAACATAAATAAAAAAATTAAAATTAAGCAATTTTAAGACTTTAAAATTAATTGCAAAAATATTACTATGTATATGTAATGTATTATCCCTTTGAGTTCTGTATGAAAATTGTAGATCTCATTGAGATCAACAACTTCCATGATGATGACTTTTAATTTGAAACCTCTAGTTATTTTATTTCTAATTTATTCTATTTTTTATTTTTCTAATTTTATCGTTGGGCCACGTGGTGCCAAATGCCTCTTCCATGTGACCAAGCCTTTTGTCCTTACTCGCCTTTATCTAGAGCTAGCCGATCAGTTTTGATCAGATGCTGTAAGATCCATTGTTATCACCTTTAACAACTACCGTATGATTGACTACTTGGGTGCATCAGAACCTTTAGCTCGTACCTAAAGTTGAGCCTTTGGATCTTCATCGAACAGTCGAAAGATTGCCTTCAACTTCCAACCATTCCCTCTAACTGACACATGCGACTGCAACTTCCCAACCATTGTCCCCTTTTCCCAATGTCACCAACCTTCTTCCTTCCCAACTACCATGCTTGTGGAGAAGCTCTAGTGAAGGAGCTCCCAGTGCTTGCCACGACAACAACGGAAAGAGAGGTTGCTCATGGTGAAGTTGCATGGCGATGCGGAACTCCTATGAATATCTCGCATCCTCTCTCCCTCTCTCTCTCTCTCTCTCTCTCGATCAAACACTCAACGATTGGAATCGATGGGAAAGAAAGGATCAAAATTGCAGATGAAGCTTCAAGCTCAAAGGTCTAATGTCTATAAAGAAGAAGGAGAGGGTCCTGATTCGTTGAACATGGATGGGATTCTGGTAAAAAAGGAGGTTAGTGGAGATGGCAATCATCCTAGTAGTCAGTTGGGTCTTTAGAAAACTTAGGGATGAAGGAAAGGAGGAGGAAGAAATTGGAGAAAAAGATGAGAAAATAGAGAAAGAAGAAGAGGAGAAGGGGATAGGAGTTGGACTAAGGGTCAACTCATGGAAATAGACCACTGGAGATATGCCATGTGGCAATTCCCACTACGGACGAAATAAAAAAGAAAAGGGGATTTCAATACATATACAATTTAAATCAATATATAAATAATAAATGAAATTTTAAAAATAAATTTAGATATATATATATAATTTGTAATTTATTTAATAGATTATTTTATTATGAATCATATTAAATTAAATAAATAAATTTAATTAATTAAATAACATAAATAATATAATTTATAAGTATAAGTTACATATATAAAATAGAATAAATATTTTTATTTAATTATTTTAAAAATAAGTTATTTATTTATATTTTATTAATTTGATATATAAATTAGTGATTATCAATATATTTTTATTTTATTTAGTAGCACTATTTAGTTAGTTAAATAATTACATAAATTTACACCATAAGTACATTACACCTATATAATAAGTATAATTATTTGTACTATTTATTTTAATATATATTTTATTACTTTATTTTATTTATTAAATTTACATTAAAGTATTTTAAATATATTTTTATTATATTTTTATAAATAAACTTATAGGTGTAAATAAATAAGGATATGAACATATAGGTAAGATTTACCATATATAATACATATAATTATTTATTTGTGATTATTTTTAATTTTTTAATTTTATTATGATTTTATATATTTACTATAAAACATAAAGAAATTCTTTAAAAAATTAAAAATATCTACAAAATACAACAAATAAATAAATTTGTCTAATATATGGCTGTATAAATTTCATATCACCCCAAAATCTGACATTCACATCTTAAATCCGATTTTAATGAACGACTTTTACTTTAAATATACTTTATGTTGAGTACGACAAAACTTAATTTGGTGAATTTTGAGCTCATACAAAGTAGATATTTTGTTTTGAATGTTATTTTACAACTTTTTATTCTGAATGCACCATGTTATCTATACACTAAATAAAAAACTATATTTTAATTATTTAATATATATTTATATAATCATATTTTAAGAAGAAAATAAATTAATTTGTATTTATCTTAATGATAAATAAAAGATTACAAGTTATTTAAAAAGTGAATATGTGTTGAAGAACCTGAAATGGACCTATGCTAATATTGTAGAATTAACGTATTCTCGTTAAGAAATTACTAATCAATCAAAAATCATGTAACTAAATTAATCAATGTATGGGTGGTTGTATTTTTTTACTTGGGAAAGCTCAAGGTCAAACTTTGGGAGGCAATTATCTCCTTAGGTCATTTTTTAGAGTTTTTATGTAATTAATGAATGAGATGCAAATGCAGAATGATAATTTTAAGGTCAAATTAGCCTAAAGTGGAAAATCCATATTAATATGAAAATAAGCTCAAAAATCTAGAAGGTTATTTTTCCCAATTTATTCTTTCAATAATTACTCCAGAACATATTTTTTAATATTTGCATAACAAAATATGCACGCATGAATAATGGATCATTTTTTAGGGTTTTTATGTAAATTTTCATGCAAATAAAAAGCAAAAATTATGAAAAATGGATAGTAGGATAAAAATGATGAATAACCTAATGTATTTTTTTGGATTTTTTCGATGCAAATTAAATTTATTGTGAATTAAACATGCTAACAATGTGATTTTGAGTAAATTAATTATAATAATTAGCAAACCTATTTTTTTCCAAAAGTAAAATTATCCTAAGTCTATTCAACAGAGATCCATCCAGGAAAAATCTAATTCTTAAAAATACTATGTTCGCAGACAAATAAAATTCATTTATAAAAATCAGAAAATATTTTATTTTAAGAAAACTATATGAGCAAATGATGTGATTTTTGGGCACATGTCAAAACATAATTACTTCTACAACTTTTACTTTGAGGATTCTCAAAGCAAGATGTGATTCATTGTGAATTACTGAAGCTTGGACGACTAAAATATGGAATTTTAACACTCTAGTAATTTCAATAAATCATCCAAAGCTTATAAAAATATGGATAAATATCCAAGATATGCGAATTGATTAATAAATAAGAGAAATTTTTGAAATTATAAGATGATGTAAAAGAAGGTTCAAATAAGAACATAAATGCGAGTATATAAATGTAATTAAATATATTAATTAAGCATGACCAATTGTAAAAAGGACTATAAGTAATTTACCAAACCCTTTAAGAGTTCTTGTGCAAATCTTTAGAGGGGCACATGATGTGTGCATGCTTGCAGGGACTTCCATACAATTATCCAGGAAGGTGGGTCATAGGGTACGAAATTCCCAATGCACGCATGAGAAGCACGTGTCCGAGACGAGGTCCATGCGAAGGCTTGGAATCGATGCTCCACGTGGCGACTTATGGTAGCTTCATGTGGCACCTAGATTCCACCACCCCAAGTGGATGGTGGTAGAAGGATTGTCTATCCCCAAGGGTGGAGGCTTGGTCTTCGGCTTGGATGGTGCAATGTGGCAGGTTGACGGTCATTGGATAGGGCACAGGAAGGGAATTGTGGAAGTAGGTGAACAGTTGGATGAAGAAGACGGTTGTCCTCTGATCTTAATCGGAGGGTATCTGTTGCGAGGTGGACCTGAGGGTGGCGCATCTACTCCACCTCTGTCGACACAAGATAAGAGGTGGAGTGCTTTGATAAGGATGGCTCTCCCATGATCCAGAATGGGTCAATCTTCAACGGGGATGGAACCACGGCTATTGCTCCATAATTTGTGGAGGAGAAGAGGGTTCTAATCGCTCCAGTATTTGATGGAGGAAGGAGCGGAGCTTCGGCCGTGGCCTTGGCCGGAGGTGAAAATGATATGAAAAAAAAGATGGAGAGCATGACAACAACCCATGAAAGCAACATCAATATTACTCTTTCGGGGACGAAAAAAATCTCATTTTCAAATTAAATAAAATTTCCCCATGAACGCATAACAAAACATCAATAAAAAAACCCAAACCAACACGAACAACACATCTGAAAGAAATAAAAAATAACCTTTAGAATCTGTAAAATAATAGTGAAAAAACCCAAACCAATGCACCCAATGAATATAAAATTATTAATAACAAATAGTAAAAAAATTAGATAAACAACACCACACAAAAAACAACAATAATAAATACGAATAAAAACTTTATATCATATCAACAGAAAAAAACAAACAAAAATATTCTACCTCAACAATTCAGCTACAAACCAAACACATTTCCAACTCCCTCTAATAGGAAGATCAGCATGAAACTCACAGTACAAATAAAGGAATCATGTTAAATACACATATAACAACAAATATGCATTTCTACTATAGCACAAAAGTAGATAAAACTATTGGACATGCGAGCCCATGTCGAGCCATTATGCGATTAATGCTGTTGTGAATCACTGCATCATCTGAAATGAAGAATAACTCATTTGTATAATAGGCCAATTAGTACAATTAAGATTATGTATCAAGGCTATCTTAATGATCACACAGTTGTTGATTCAATAGTTGAATCATAAAGGTTGATGCTTGGATGAATATCTAAAGAGTTAGATTGACGACTCATGAAGCACTGTCAAATGATTATTAAAAGATGATCTCCATCTTTGGTAGGAGATGGCAATCCTTTCTCTAATTGGATGATGTCTAACCCCAAACTATTGATGCAGGTCCTCTGCGGAGGAATAGAGATTCGGAGGTGTTAGATAAGCTATCTCAAACAGTTGACCTAAAGAGATCAAGATAGTCAAGACCTATATCGTATGCTGTCATGATATAGGCACGCATCCTTTGACCGAAGATGGATGTGTAAATATATGTTTGAGTATGTACATTTGGCATACCAATAGGTTGATGAATTAATCAAGGTATATACACCAACAAACTGGTGTGCATAAAAGGGCATATGAGTAATGCGATCTCTTAAAGGGAACATACAAGTTCATTACTTAAACAAAAGACATGAGCTCACTCATGAGATGTTGGTAACCAGATTTATAATTAATAGGTAAATCAGATTAACAGATAAACAGAGTTCAAAAATAATTATCTTTATTAATTATAAATCTGATTTACCTATTATGTTGGATATATGAATATGATTAATATTTATCAATGACATGACTGATGTTTTCACAAATTTAATTTGTAATTATTTTTTGATGATAATTGCAATAATAGGTGTTGCATTTTAATATATATATATATATAATATTAAGGAAGGTAAAACCACAAATAAAGGTGGTCATCCACCTTGACCAATCTTGGAGGTGGTGGTTGCCTCCCTTATTGTCTATTTATTATAATTTAAACTAAAATGAATTAAGTTATATCTTGGTAATTGGTATAATTAATTTAGTTTTAAATTATTGGTTGTAAATATGTAGAAACAGATCAAATTGATTAATAACCTCTTAATTTAAACTGTTGGATTAAGAGGGCCCATGGATTGAGATCCATGTACATCCAACTAGTATAAAAGGAAGGGTAGCCCTTGCTTTTTAGATGATCATAATTTCAAGAGGAACTAAACTCTCTCCATATCTCTCTCTCATTGCTGCCACTTTTTTCTCTCTGTCAATATTATGGCCATCCACAAATTGACTTAGAGAAACTCATAGTCCTCGCGATGTCGCTGTGTTGCTGGATTGACTACAAGTGGATATTCTTCTACTTTGGTTCACCTCATTCGTGGATGTTGAATCTCATGAGACGAGATTAGGAGATTCACTATCTAGATCATCAACATGGGTTGTGAGGAGCACACATTTCATCAACACGCTCTCAAGCATCTCCTCTGCTGGATTGGACTTGAGACAAGAGGTCTATTCGTTTAGAGATTCGATCACAATCACGCTTCCAGAGGTAACCCTAACCTATTTGTGGTTTAGATGAAATGATCCAAGAAGTGTTCTTCGATCATGTGGTTTCATCGTTCAATATTTTTTAGATTCCGTTGCCCAGAGCAACTAGTATGACTAGTTTCTCTCGATAGCATATGATGCGATCTTCACGTTTCTGTGATGCAATTAAGGATGTTTCCATATCCTTCAAGTGGTATCATACTAGATTGAAGGTTTCGGATATGATCCATAAATAAGATGACATGAACAATTTTGGATGTGTGAATTTTCATCGTATTTTATTCATGCAATCATGTTTTGTATGATTTTTCACCCTTTTTAATTCCTTAAAATGAGAATTTTCTTGATTGTGTTCCCCATATTCTTATCAAGTTGTAGGACTTGAGTTTGTGTGATTTGGAATATGTTTGCTCAAGTTATGATCGTTTTAGTAGACATGTGTCCACTGTTACAGGAGTAAGATTTTAAGAACATAATCAGTAGATAACCACATCTTTAAAATAACTAGAAATAATATTTATCACTTGGATTATGTTGAAAATCAAATTATCAAATCAAAGAAACTTAGCTTGCTTTATTTGGGGTTTATTAGCTCAAGATTGGTTAGTTTAGTAAACATCTGTCATTGCTGGAAACTTAACAAATTTAAACAAGAATCTTGTGATTATCATTCAATTAATTCATGAAAATTAATGGTTAATCTCCATAAATAATTAGTTGTTAAATATTTATGAAATATTTAATAAAGAAAATTATTTTTGAATGACCATAATCAACATGATAAGATAATTGATGTTGATCGATTTCGTTATAATGAACTTTCCAACAAACATTGATACTTGAATAGGATTGGGGATTTGTTTAGAAAATTTTCTTATAATATTAATCAAAACGGTTTTGATAAATATAACAGGGTATAACTTTAGTTCAAAGACTAAATATCATCTCAAATACAATATGATCAAATCACATTATCATGACCTGAGGTGGATATGGTATCTAGTCAGGGATCGTTGGGGAAGCAGGTTGCCGTGTGAACGGTCTATCCCACATCATGTGCGTACTTGTTAGACGGGATTTTTTCACAGGTCTAAAATACGTCTCACACAAGGCGGGAACGTAGTCGCTATGGCGACCCGTAAGAAACCCCAATTCAAACAAATGTTAACCCACAACAGATAAATCAAGCAATGAAAGTAAATGTGCGGAGTTAAAATTTATTATAACTCTACAACAAATATGCGTATAGGTGCAGTAGAGTGTCGAACACAAGAAGCAAGCAGGTAGATCGGGGCAAATGATGCTCAAAAGAGTGTGATGATTTGTCTATATATGTTATTTTTTGTTGGTTTTTAATTATATATATATTTATTTATTTATTTGATTTTTTATTTTTGTATTTCATATTGTGATTTTTAATTTTTTTTGATTTTATATTTTCTTTTTCTATTTTATATTTTTATATTTTCTTTTTCTTTTAAAAAGGATATAAAACTATATAGAGTATATATCTATACAAGATAAGTAAGAGAGATAAAAGTAGGTAAAAATATTCAAAATACATGAAATAAAATATTGTTGTGATTTTTATATTTTTCTAATATTTTTGTGATTTTACTATATTTTTGCTATTTTTTTGGTATTTTTAAAGTTGAAAATACTTAAAACAAGGAAGAAAATAAATATCCGATATTAAATTGGAGATAATAAATATCAAACAGAGAAGAAATTCTCCAAATTAATTTTAAAACAAAGATAATAATATAAAGAAAATTTAGGAATGGAAATTATATTTTTAGGATTTTTGCGGGTTTTTTATATTTTCATAAAGTTTTTATGGGTTTTGCACTTTTTATGACTTTTTTAATATTTCTTAGTGATATTTGGTATGAATGTTAAAGATGCAAAAATACACAACATATATATTTTGGGGAATTTTTCAAAAGTTTTTATAATTTGTATGTATTTTCTAATGCAATGAGGGAAGAAAATACGTGTTTTTGAATTTTTTTATAAATATAAAAAATGTTCCAAAAATGTCAAATAAAAATATGGCGTGTTTGTGCAATGAAACATGAACTTAAGTATATTTTTGGGGATTTTCTAGGATTTTATAGACGCATGAAATAAATACTGAAAGCAAAGAGAAACTACATTACTAGCAAGGGCATATTTGTTAATACATAAAAGTTTAGGGGCTATAGTGTAAATTTCCAAGAAATATTAAAAGTCTAGAAAGAGTTACTGGACCCTAAATGCACAAAGCCACGAGGAGATATCTGCAAAAACGCCAAGGATCACGTGGAGAACCACGTGCACACCTAGCATGAATCATTTCGTAAATACCCAAAACCTGGGGGGCTAATACGCAAAATAACCAAAAATATTATACTACCTTAAAAAAATTTAGGACTAAAGCAAATATGAAAAACCAAAGGGGGTCCTCAGAAAAATGGCCACACCTCACGTGACGTAACGAGGCCAAGGACCCGATTATGAATATGGAAAGTTTGGGGGATGATATGTAAATTTTACAAAAATATGAAACAAATGATGAAAGTTTTGGTACTAATTGATAAATACTAAATTGGTCGGTGGAAAATGCAATATATCCAGACTAAAGCAGATCCGACGGCTAATGCTTTGTCACTTGCCATGTGTTGATGATCCGACGACCGATGACGATTCGACTTCCGCAACTGCGATTAGATCCCAGCCGAGGATCGGACAATTATGGCACAGCGAGATCCAATGACAGTTGCTCGATCTGGGGTGCCTTGACAATCCGACGATGGAGAAGGCTGATGGATGAACAAGGAAGAACTCTGTAGTTGGGAAGTTCCTCCGGCAAGATCCACCTTCTCCAGCGGTTCTTCATGCTCCAAAAAGGCACCCGACACTCATGTGGTCCTCCTCTGATGGTTGGTGGCATCCAAAAGCATCGGCGTTCACCGGAGCTCGCCACCTGTGTCAAGGTCGAAGATGAGCTCCAGGAAGCTCCGGCGGAATCCAAAATGAGCCCCATGTCCTCCATTGTGTGTTTTGACCTGCAAAATAGAGTGAAGGGTCAAGGGCAAACTGCCTCGACCCTGCGGTGGGGCAGAATAGGTTGGGATCATGAGGAAGGAGCTCACGGAGCAAGCTCCGACGAGGTGGTATCGAAGGTGGAACCTAGGCTAAAAAACGATATGAAAAGTTGTAATCTACTCCTAAGACTCAGGTGAAGCTAGGAATACAAAAATTATAAAGAAAATGGACCTCAAGTTGTGAAACGATGAGATTGGAACCTCACAGCCGTTGGCTGGAGATGGGGAGTTGGAGCCACCTTGGCCTTCGCCCGGTCTCGCCTAGGCTTGCTGGAGGAGACCTGTCACGCCTCCGGTCCTGAGCACCTCCCAAGGGAGCCAAATCTTTTGAACTCGAATCGAAGTTGGGATAGGATTATGTACAGGATGGTTCTGACAGCGAGAAGATCGATGATTCTGGAGCACGTCAGTGATACAATCCCCAAGTAAAGAGGTTGGCGTGTATCCTCGATTCAAGGAGAGAAAAAGTCAAGAAGGGAGCAGGACCAAACGATGAAAGAAACGACCTTGAAAATCTGCAAAAATGGGGGAGAAACGAGGTTCTGGTGCACAATAGAGGGGGGTCAGACAGTTCACCGAAGGTCAACTGCCCGAGCCACCTGGTTGGTCCACATGGACCAACCCGAAAAAACCTCCGGAAAAAGACTTGTCAAAAGATTTAAAAATAATAAATGAATTTATTAATTTTAGATTATTAAATGAATTTTTTTATAAAATATTTTATGATGATTTTTATTTATTTTTTCGAGGTCTGGAATTACAAGTTCCCTTTTAAGGGCTATACATTGCTATAAATAAAGGTATTTTACCTATGTATTGATACAAGTATTTTATTTTTATGTTTTCTTTAGTGTTTATTCTAGTTTCAATATACACATATATTATAAATAATATTTACAAAATTATAAAAATACAAAAATATAAAGATAATGAATAAAGAATAAAATAAATATTTTAATCGGTATAAGTATATAATAGGGGTCCAAAACTCAACTTTCAAACCGTAACTGCAAAAAATATGAAACCACCTTCCTTAAATATCTTATTAAAAGTTATATACAATTAAGATGATTTTGATTTGTTTTGAGTTTTTATTTGATAGTTATAGGTCTGGGAAGTTGGGATTTTAGAATCTTATTTAGGATATATTTTGTACGTCGTATATTATTTTTGTATGAAATCAATTTTTGTATTTTTCTATATTTAACTATCTACAACTTTCATGTTCAAAGTTTCTTTATTTTAAGTATAAAAGTAGAACTAAAAATAGGTCCCAAAAAAATAAAGAATGAATTATATAAAATGGATTTTTATTGGTTTTTGGCTCTTATCTCCCCCTTCTTTATTCCTTGTCGACCTAGTCGTCGAGATGCCTAGGTCTCAGGGTTGCAGGTCATAAAATATTCAATATATTATTCTTTTTCTTTTATTTTCTTTATTCTATAATTTTACCTTTAAAAACTGTATTTTACACACTATTTACACAATGATGCATGAATGATAAAATGTCTAAATTAAGCCTATTTACATGCATTTACTAGGGTTTTAAGGCCAAAATGATAGAATAAATATGATGAAATAGAGATTCATCAGTACTATCCATGATAACATGTAAAAAAATGATAATGCTTGAATTGATCATGAGATATTTTCTAATTATTAAAATTTGAATAATACGTATTTTGAGATTATACCATCCTTCAAGTAACAATCAAGATTGTTTGTTGTTTGAATTGGATCGATAATTGATTAAATATGATTAAATTAACTATATCCAATTAAATACTCTATTATGAATAGATTATTATTTCCCTTGAAAGAATTAATTATATGAATATGATTTATAATAATTAACTAGATTTTAAACATGATATGGAGGATCACATAAGTGACATCCATGGTCTCTCATCAAATCATATATTCTGTCAATCACATAAGTGACATCCATGGCTTTGTAAGTATCATGTTGATGATGATCGTAATTATAAAAATTCTCGAAAAAATCGGAGATGTTTATTCAATCATATGTTCTCTAAACATTTAATCATGAATGACATAATTCACTTCATTATGCAAAATGGTGGCTCTATAAGAGATGATCTATTCAAAATGTTTGAGTACTTGCCTAAATCAAAGTCTTTAATAGTTAAGATGGATGTAGATATGGTGAGTGTCATCATTCTATTGTTTGTACTCTAGTCATTCACTAAGATTCATAATATTCATATTGTATGGATTGAATGAAGCATGTATAAATGTTGAAATACTCTTACATTGAAATCTCTTGAGTTCAACATAAGAGATCCTTTGTCTTAAACAATGATTGTTTATAGATGAAAAAAAAGCACAGTGGAAGCATGGGTCTGACCCATGTGAGAAGGAAAGTCAAAAGATTTGACTGTACTTCTGTGACTTTCACACATATGAAATCCAAAGAGTTGGATGAATGCCAATATTATAACAAGCCGATGTACTAATCCTTAGAGGACTCTGATAGTGCATCAGAATAATCTACATCTACATTATATCATTGAAATTGACTTACTGATGAATCTCCATTTCATCACCTTTATTATATCATTTTGGCCTTAAAAACCCTAGCTAATGCATGTAAATAGCATTATTTTGTACAAATTAATATTCATTATTTATTATATTTATTGTTTATAAAATATTGTTTCAATGTCAAAATTAAAGAATAAAGAAGGTAAAGAAAAATAGTAAAATGCTAAAGGTATTTTATGATCCAAAACCCCGAGACCTAGGCATCTTGATGATTGTGTCAATAAAGAATAAAGTAGGGAGAGATAAGGATCAAAATAGAATAAAAATCCCATTTCTTTTACTCATCAATATTCCAAATTCGGAACCTATTTCAATTTATCTTATTTATACCTCAAATAAAGAAACAATATGCATGAAAATTGTAGATAAAAATACAAATAAAAATACAGAATTGATTTCATACAAAAAAATATATAGTGTACCTTTTATACTCTAAATAAAATGCCAAAATCCCAACTTTCCAGACCCACATCTCCTAAATAAAAAGTCAATATGTATCAAAATCATCTTTAATTGTATATAACTTTTAATAATCTATTCAATGAAAGTGGTTTCATTTTTTGAAATTAAGGTGTGAAAGATAGGTTTTGGACCCCTATTGTATAGTTCATCTATATAAAACATTCCCTTTACTTATTCTTTATTATTTTATAATTTTGTAATTTTATAATTTTGTAGCTATTATTTAACACATGTACATATTTAGTATACATTAAAAATAATAAAAAAGACACTAAAATAAAATAACATACATAAAAACATAGATGAAATACCTATAAATTATACACTTATATTTATTTAAGTGTACATATTATATCATAAAAATATAATCAATATATATTTATGTATACAAAAAGAAGTTATAATTATATAAATTAATAAAAATAATAAAATACAAAATAAAATAAAATATGCAAAATAAAGTTGGATATATCTATAGATATACACTCGAAAAATAACTTGTAATAAACTAACTCCTAAAAATAATAAAAATAATATTAAAATATTATTAAAAAATAATAAATGTTTTTTTATTTTATAAGTTAAAATTAATAAAATCATCTACGAAGTTATTTTAATTTATTTTTGAAATTTATTCTGATTTTATCTTTTTGCAGATGACATGGCCCAATCAATGCCATCTGTTGACCTGGGCCAACTGTCTATCACAGGTCCTAGGTTGTTAAAACGCCTCGTTTGGCCCATTGTTCTTCGATTTTTGCAGCCCGATAAAAACACTATTTTGGGTTGATTCCTTCTTAGATTTTTCTCCTCGATCATCACTCTTTCACGCATCGTCGATGCCTCGAGGATTGGATCACTACTGCGCCCATTGCACATCATTCTTTGGCCCCGCATCAACACCTCCACAAAACCACCCCCTCCGACCTTCTTCGATTTTTGGAATCCCCTTTGGCCCCCATTCTGGATCTCTTTCGTGTGCTCCAAATTGAAGCTAGTGACAGGAGCTTATCCAGTCGTTGGAAGCAAGGCAATGCGAGGTCTGAAGGCCAGTTCCACCATCTTCGGCAACCATATGACGTGAGGTATCCATCTCCTGGCTTCGGCCAGTCAAAGTAGGTTTTCTTTGCATTTAGGTAGCCATTGGTCATACAATTTAATTGTAGTCCTGAGAATAGGTTTTGATTAATCGCATTAGTGTTAATTAATAGATTCGTAGTTCACCGGAGGCTAGCTCCAACGAAACATCCACCTTGTTTCCGACCGTCTACCAACCCACCTGATTACCTCCTCTTCTTGTCCTTCGTTTCCCCTACGCCTGTTGTACTTCGCTTTACCAGATCCATCGTGGATCTAGAAGTTGGTGCTTCAAATTTCTCCATTCGCCAGAGCACTTCCAACCCACTCCAATTCTACCTCGTTCCCCCCTCTAACGGGTCGAAGTTTGCACTCGACCCTGGTTTGTTCCTGTGCAGGATTGGAGACCAAAGAACCAGATGGAGGTGGTTTTAGAGCTCGCTTGAGGTTCCTGAAGTTCCCGAGCTTCTTTGACCTCTTGGGAGCCCTCTGGCCATCCCCAAAGCTTTTTGTGCCATCCCACCAATGAAGGATCCTTGCAGGAATCTTTTGGGACAATTTAGAGCAACAGAGTATGTTGCAGGAGGATCTTGTCGGAAAAAGCTTTCCCTAGCAGGGCTTCTTCCCTGTTCTTCCTCTGCCCTTCTCTATTGTCAGATCAAGTACATATCCCATAACGTACAACCTTCATTAGATGCTGAGATTCAACGTCGTTGATCTCCTTCATGGGAACTAATCTGATCCGTCCAAGGCGAATCGCCATTGTGCAACTAGATCATGACGCGGGGATAAGTGGGATGTCACGACCCCAATTCCTGGGCCGTCGGATCTTCCCATATCCGGATCTGGTTACTCAGCAATAATTTATTCAGCAATCACAACTAACATTCAGAAACAGACTGGAAATAAAAATACTCAGAAGGAAGTATTTCAACACTTCGCCATTCACAAAATAAAGTTTACATGATCCATTGTCCCACTACAACCCTTTACATGTACGTCAGCTGGAAGGAAATATACAGAAATATTACTAACTACCTTACAAGTGACTGGTTGGATGTCTAGTATGTAAGCTGGCAGGATTTTTAAAGTCCTTGCGATGACTCATTGACGCCTGTTGGGTTTTCCATAAATCATTGGATAAAAATTAGCGAATTCTAAGTAACGAAGAAGAGAAAAACAAACAAATTATGTAATTTTGCAAAACTTGTTATCACAAAAGGTTTCATTCCTTCTTTTTAATTTAAGTCATATTCCTTTCTATTCTACGTCAGGGATTAGTCCAGGAGAACCCCACCATTCTTGGACTCTGAAGCTGTGGACACTTCGGGATTGGAGATTGTGTTGATCTTGGTAAGCTAATGCCGTCGCACGTCGCCTCAACCAATCCTCCAATATTAATTTCACAATTTTTCTTTTCTTTTATTAAACAGGGTCTCAAACGCTCGGCCTAGAAAACAAATGAGCACACCGTCCTCGAGGACTTGATTGCTTAAAACCTCAGGCTAACATTTAATCATATAACCTAGCGACATTATATACCTATTATCGAGACCCAGCCGCTATTGAACCACCCGTGCCTCCACATGGCACGACCACATCTTCTGTCGTTCAACCCAAAGATATTGGCTCCCGGTACCACACGTTGTAAATCATTCATTTCGTGTGCACTTATAATAATAGGGCAATCGTGTACCACCTAGGTAGGGAAACGCCAATACGGGTTCCTTCCGACAAACCTACAGGTTGCATGCCCGATATGTAGTTCTACTCCCAGTCATCCTTAACGTGACACACGATTCTTTTCAGGATCCAACTCAAACCACATCAATTCTCTTGATATAATTCTTTTGTTAAGTCTTAGATTTGCATAATCAGCAAGACTTAGTGTAGACTCACATATATATTATTCATATGAATATTTACTCATATTTATGCCTATTTTGACTCCCAAACTCTAACTTTCAAAACTACCGCATCAATTTGATGCTTAAACCTTATTTTAGTGGAAATCACAAAGTAACTCTTCAGACTTTTTCAAAAATAGCCAAAATTAGGGTTCTTCATAGCAAAGAACATAAAATCAAGACTTCCAATAATCTCGTATGAAAATCCAACACCAAAAGGAAGGATTTCTTTACCTAATCGAGCTCTCTCTCGCGTATGTAAGGCTTTATCGTGTTCGTTTTCAAAAAGGATGTTTTAAGGCTCCTGAAAAGATTGAATTTCATTTTCGTTTCAAAAACGCTAAGAACGTGTCAGGAACGCAAAGAATGAACGAAGAACACAAAGAGCGCGAAGAACACGAAGAACACGAAGAATGCCAATAACATATTTTCTCTTGAAATTTCAACAGAGCTTCCCTTTAGATGGGGTGATATTTCTAGGAAAATTTCGGCAGAGTTTCCCCTTATATCAGGACATATTTCAAAATAAAAATGAAAAGAGTTTCCTCTATAAAACCAATCGAGAGGAAAATAACAACGAAACTGAAAGAATATACTCAAACAACAAGAGATGAAGAATCAGTAGACACCACGCTTCTTAGGTGAGTGAACGTGTGACAAATTATAGGGTTCACTGGCGTACATAGACGTCCGCACCTAAGTAGGGTATTACACATATTTCTCCATCAAAATAACCATAAAAGCATAATTGAAAGAATAGAAACATAATCTATGTAGAATCGGTAAACACAACGTGTCTTAGATGAGTGAACGTGTGACGAATCACAGGGTTCACTGACGTGCATAGTCGCCCGCACCTAAATAGGGTGTTACACAAATTTCTCCTCGAACCACAACAGGAAACGAATCAGAAAGAAATATCAATCAAGAACAAAACTTGGAAGAACAAAAGGATGAATTAAAAGACTAGCTTATGAAGTAAACTAAGAGAGGATCATACCTTTCTCCTCCTCGTTCTCCCGGCAGCGCTTTGCTAGCGCTCCTTCCTCGCCTCCCACTCCTCCTCCCGACCTCTCGACCCTAGCCCTTGGGGTGGTGATGTTAGTGGAAATCGTAGAGAATGAATGAGTAGGGGGTCTATTTATAAGCTACAGAAAACCACTAACCATGGTTAGAAAACGATGGTTTAGACCTTAACCATGGTTTAGTGGCTCATGGTTTTGGCCCATGGTTTTAGCCAAGACTTATCCCAAACTTGAGGCTTAAGTTGGAACATTCTAGAGGATTCTAGATTCGCTAATGATGCTTAATTAACACTAATCGTGATTAACTTTCACTAATCACGATTTAACTTTCACGGCTTACAGTTATCTTTTGCTAACTATTGATTAGTGTTTGCTAATGATCATTAGCAGATTTTAATCCATCATTAGTTTCTTTAATCATTTTTAATTAGTCTTAATGACAGTCATTATGGGTTAATGACGTCTTAACCCTCCTTCTCTTTCTTCCGAAATTCATAACAAATCGAAATGAAGTCCGATTCACACGAAACAAATTCCGTTGGTTTCCTCTTGACGAGTCGTATCTTATTATATAGGATCCGAGATATGCCAACTTCAAGGCTTTACAATCATAACAACCTTAAAGGAAGTCTCGTCCTCGAGACTAGAAATGCAGGCATAACAACCTTAAAGAGAATGAACGCCTTTTGATTTATAAAGAAGACATACAATACATAGTGTTATTACTTAAATAAGTAGGGGTATTTCTCTCTCATTTTCGCCTCAGTTTCCCATGTGGCTTTTTCAAACTCTTGGTTCTGCCACAATACTTTAACTAGAGGCACCTCTTTGTTTCTCAACTTCTTAATATCCTTGTCAAGTGTTTGCACAGGTATCTCTTGGTATGTCAAGTCTGGCTCAACATGTAAATCATCATAACTTATCTTATGCTCTGGATCCTTAACGTAGTTTCTTAGATTTTATACGTGAAAAACATCATGTACTGCCGAAAGATGTGGAGGAAGTGCAAGTCTATATGCCACTTTTCCAATGCGCTGAATAATTTCAAAGGGACCCACGAACTTGGGTGCTAACTTCCCATGCATACCAAACCTCTGAATTCCCTTCATAGGTGATACTTTGAGAAATACAAAGTCACCTACCTCAAACTCAAGGTCTCTTCACCTAATATCACTATAGTTTTCTGGCAGCTTTGAGCAGTCAATAGTCTTTTTCGAGCAAGCTCTAAGCTTCCCGAGTCTCTTGCAGTGTATCTGAATCATAAAGGTTCTTTATCCCGACCTCTTGCCAACACAAAGGAGTATTACACCTACGTCCAAAATGTGCTTCAAATGGTGCCATGCCAATACTTGTATGGTACATGTTGTTGTATGTGAATTCTGCAAGAGGTAAATGTTTAATTCATGATCTCTTCCATTCTAAGGCACACGCTTGTAGCATATCCTCTAGTGTCTGAAGCGTACGTTCTGACTGCACATCTGTTTGTGGATGATATGATGTACTCAAGCATAGTTGTGTACCTAAGGCTTTCATGAAGTTCTCCCAATAGTGTGAGGTGAATCGTGAATCTCGATCAGAAACTACTTCCTTTGGGATACCATGGAGGCGAATCACATGTGTAATATATAATTCAACAAGCTGGTCCAGAGTGAAAGATAAGCTTATCGGAATAAAGTGTGCTACCTTTGTCAAATGATCTATTATAACCTAGATACTATCTTTACTACCAATCATCTGAGGTAATCCAGTAACGAAATCCATGGAAATGCTTTCCCATTTCCATTCAGGTATAGGGAGGGATTGCAATAATCTTGGTGGCTTTTGGTGTGAAGCATTTACCTGCTGGGAAGTGAAACATGAATTCACAAACTCAGCAACATCTTTCTTCATTCCCGACCACCAAAAGTATGAATGAAGATCCTTATACATCTTTGTAATTCCTGGATGAATAGATAATCTCTAGCAGTGCGCTTCTCGTAAGATGTCTTTCATTAGTTCAGGTGTGTTTGGTACACAAACTCTGTGATGGTTATACAGTAACCCATCTTGTATATGGATGAAGGATATGGAGAAATCCTTAAGCGCATCACGGAAGCGTGATCGTCGTATCGAATACGACGAAGAACGACTAGTCGTACTAGTTGTTCGGAGCAGCGGAATTTTAAAATTTTTAAACCGATGAAACCACATGATCCGAGAACCATTCTCAAATCGTTTCATCTATAACCACATCAAGTATAATGCAATACCTCTTGAAGCGTGGTTGATCAAGTCTCTACGAAAAGAGACCTCCTGTCTCAAGTCCGATCGTCGGAGTAACGGCTTGCGAGCGCGGAGATGAGTCGCGGTGTCCTCGCAATCCAAGTTGATCCAAGCGCGGTTGCTCCTGATCTCGTCGCACGAGATCAAACGTCTCCTTCGTGAGTGAAGCACTCCAAGAAGACAAAGAACCGCAGAGAGTTGAAGCGGCAGCACGATGGCGCGGGCGTCGACGTTTCTCTCCACCAAGGTGGACGGCCACCAAGAAGAGAGGGAGAGAAGGGCTGTCGTGTATATGAGAAAGAGAGAGAGAGTTTGTGCTACAATATCATGTGTGTAAAGAGAGAGCCAAGTATGCCTCTCTATTTATAGGGTTTTGGGATCCATGGATCTTAATCCATGGGACACATAAAATCAATGGATGAGATTGATTTATGTTCATCCAATGGCTGAGATTGTTGTTGTCAAAAGCAACAAATTTAGGTTAAAATATATTTGACAAAATCAAATATAATTTACTCCTAAATAAACCCAACAAATAAGGAGAGAAGACACATGGAGATTTCATCTCCATGTGCCTTCCATGTAGGCGCACACCCACTCCAATTAGGAGTGGTGTGCCGTCCATGCATGGATTGCATGGAGATTGCAATCTCCATGAGATTGTAAATCTCCATGTAATCTCTCTTATTTATTTGCAACAAAATAATTTGGGTTTTATTTCTCAAAAAATAATTCACAATTATCTTTGAGAATATTGCAATCTTGCCATGGAAAAATTGTGAATCATATTCACAACCCAAAACAACATGTAATTCATATTGTTAATTAATTACACAATGTGTATCCAATACACATCATAATTAATCAACACATATAAATTATAATTAACTCTCTCTAATACATTATAAATCACATTTATAATATATCATGAATAATTGGATATCTCTATCCACATTATTCTTATCCAAACTAATTAAATCACATTTAATCATATTGGATAATTTCTCATACAGCATGATAATTAAAACACTTTTAATTATCAAATTCTCTTTGCTTAGATCTTATGGAATTGTTCTTAAACCATTTAAGAACAATGCTATTTCTCCTCAGATACTTGGAGATAAGGACAGGGCGATTGTATTGTTCCACGTATAGTGACTTGGATGTTGAGATCATATCTCAACTCCAGATCCTATGGACCTCCCACTGATGCTTGATCAAATCAAGACCGTAGACTTAATCTTCTCATTGCATCTGAATCTTATTCAGATCAATGTCCAGTTCATGGACTAAGATTAGGTCACTTCTCTAATGAGAGGAGTCACTAAAATCCAATCCTGTTTCATCACTCCCTCGGAATGGAAGCGTCATGGTTATACAATCGTATATGATCAAATCACCCTTCAGGTATTCCTAATACCTGCACATCCTACATACTGGAAGACTCATGATCATCCTGAAGATAAAGATCACTTTTACACTGTCATCTTCAGGGTTAGATCATTAAGTTTCTCAATCTTGGTCATCGGGATATGGTATAGATCATATGCTTTCATAAAGCATATATCTTACCTTCAAATTCATGTCATGCTTCCAAAGCACGATGACCATGCATGGAATTTGTTCAGTCCCAATACCTCATGAGTGAGCTCATGTCTCCCGGTTCACAAGTGAACCTGTATGATCCCTTTGAGAGATCGTATTACTCATATGTCCTTACATGCACACCAGCTCGCCGGTATATAGACCTTGATTAGGTCATCAACCTATTGGTCTGCCAAATGTACATACTCAGACATATAGCAATACATCTGTCTCTAGTCAGAGGATGCATGCCTATGTTGTGACAGTATTCAACGTAGGTCTTTGGTTATCTCGATCTCGTCAAGTCAACCCATTGACTTAACTAACCTGACACCTCTGAATCATTATTCCCATGCAGAGGACCGGCATCAAGAGGTCAGTCAGATATCAGTCATATGAGATAGGATTGCCATCTCCCACTCAGACTGGAGATCATCACTTAATGATCATTTGATGATGCTTGATGAGTCCTCTATCTAACTCCTTAGATATTCATCCAAGCATCAGCCTCTATGATCCATCCAATGAATCAACAGCTGTATGATCATCAAGTTGGCCATGGTACATAACCCTTATTGTACATAGGGACCCTATAGTGCATTCATTCATTAATCTCAGAAAGGGGAGTGAAAAACAATCAATAATTTTCATTGATAATTTATTCATTACAATAACATTTATTGTAGAAATGGTTCGCCCGGGGCTCACATTGCTAACAATCTCCCACTAGCCCTCAGAACCATTCAGGTACAATCTTTAAACCCATACTCATTACATGCTGGTCGAAAACCTTCTGTGTCAGAGGTTTGGTAAGAGGATCAGCAACGTTGTCGGCAGAGGCCACCTTGGTGATGATGATGTCACCACGCTTTTGTATCTCCCGAATGATGTGGTATTTCCTTTCCACGTGCTTGCTCTTTTGATGCCATCTGGGTTCCTTTGCCTGGGCAATGGCTCCCGTGTTATTGCAGAGTAACGGGATGGGAGTATCAGAGGAAACTACGCCAAGCTCCAGCACGAACTTGCGCAACCACACCGCCTCCTTCGCAGCATCCGATGCGGCAATGTATTCGGCTTCCGTTGTTGAATCTGCAGTAGTGTCCTGCTTCTTGCTTCTCCAGCTCACAGCACCATCATTCAACAAGAACACGAACCCCGATGTCGATTTCGATCATCTACATCCGATTGGAAGTCAGAATCTGTATATCCCAAGACTTGGAGATCACCATCTCCATAGACCAAGATGTAATCTTGCGTCCGTCTTAGATATTTGAATATGTTCTTTACTGCATTCCAGTGTTGTTCTCCATAGCAGGATTGGTAACGACTTACCACTCCCACTGCATGGCAGATATCTAGCCTAGTGCACATCATGGCATACATTAAGCTTCCTACGGCTGATGCATAAGGACATCCAGCCATGGCCTTCTTTTCCTCAACACTTTGAGGAGCCATTCCTTTAGACAGGTGGATACCATGTCTTAAGGGTAGGAATCCTTTCTTTGAACTATCCATACGGAATCGTTCAAGAATCTTCTTAATGTATCCATGTTGTGACAATCCCAAAATCCTCTTTTCTCGGTTTCTGAACAGCTTCAGGCCTAAGATATAAGAGGCTTCTCCAAGATCTTTCATCTCAAAGGTATGGGATAGCCAAATCTTTACACTGGTCATCATCCCTGTATCATTCCCAATGATAAGGATGTCATCTACATAAAGCACGATGAACACAACGGCGCTCCCACTAAGCTTCTTGTATACACAAGGTTCATCAGGATTCTGCACAAAATCATAACTCTTTATGGTTTCGTCAAATCTGATGTTCCAACTACGAGAAGCTTGCTTGAGCCCATAGATGGATTTCTTCAGCTTGCATACTTTACCATCCTCAGTCATGAAGCCCTGGGGCTGCTCCATGTAGATATCCTCCTCGAGGTATCCATTGAGGAAAGCCGTCTTGACGTCCATCTGCCAGATGTCGTAGTCAAGATATGCAGCTATAGCTAGCAATGTCCGGATGGATTTAAGCATAGCCACAGGAGAGAATGTCTCATCGTAATCGATGCCTTCTCTCTGTGTGTAGCCCTTGGCTACGAGCCGTGCCTTGAAAGTCTCCACTTTCCCATCAGGTCCCCTCTTTCTCTTGAAGATCCATTTACACCCAATGGGTTTTACCCCTTTAGGTGGATCCTCTAGGGTCCATACACCATTCTTATGCATGGAGTCAATTTCTGACTTCATTGCTAGCATCCATCTATCCATGTCTTGATCCGCGAGTGCTTCATCAAATGAAGTAGGATCAATGTCAGTTTCACCTGACACATGGAATCCATACCTTTCAGGTGGTGCAACCACCCTCGAACTCCTTCGAAGAGGTATGGGTGTTTCATCTTTATTTATCTCTTCTGTTTCTGGTCTAGGAAGTTCAGAATCCTCAGGGGATTCAAAGAATTCCTCTACTTCATTGTTGTCTTGACCTTTATGGAAATCATTCTCCAGAAACTTCACATCTCTAGAAACAAAAATCTTTTGGGTCTCAGGGTCATAAAGTTGGTATCCAATACCATCTTTAACATACCCAATGAAGTAGCACTCACGAGAGCGAGATTCTAGCTTACTTGCGTCTACGTTCTTCGCATAGACCAAGCAACCCCAAACCCTCAAGTGATTAACACTAGGTTTGGTTCCATACCATAGCTCATGAGGAGTCTTAGGCACGGATTTGCTAGGAATCTTATTCAGGATATATATTGCAGTCTCTACTGCATATCCCCAGAAACTAAGAGGTAAATTTGCTTTATTCATCATTGATCGGACCATGTCCATGATGGTCCTGTTGCGTCTTTCAGCAACACCATTTAGTTGGGGAGTTCCAGGAGGAGTGAGATTGGAAACAATTCCATTCTCCTTAAGGTATTCCTTGAATTCATCTGATAGGTACTCGCCACCTCGATCAGATCGAATCCGTTTAATCTTCCTATCGGTTTGGTTCTCAACCAAAGCCTTGAATTCTTTGAACTTTTCAAAGGTTTCAGACTTATGACGTAGTAGGAAGATAAACCCGTATTGCGAATGGTCATCGATAAACGTCAAATAATATCGGTATCCATTTCGAGTCGCGGTACTGAAGGGACCACGTACATCGGTATGTATTAGGTCAATAATACCTTCGCATCTCGTAACCTTGTTACGGAAAGGCGTCCTAGTCATTTTGCCCTGTATGCAATGTTTGCAAGTGGGCAGAGGTTGAACCTGTAGAAAATCTAGAGGTCCATCCTTTATCAATCTATTGATCCTATCAACAGACAAATGACCAAGGTTTTGATGCCATATCTCATTTTAGATATTTTTATCCTCTCTGGATCTTTTAGGGTTTTTATTAGTGGTTGTCACATTCATAATACATTTATCAATGCACAATTCATAGAGTCCACCAGAAGTCAAAATACCATCCGCAATATATTTATCATAACGACTTATGACTAATTTATTACAGAAAAGGAAAGAATATCCGCTTCTAACAAGCTTAGATACAGATATCAAGTTCCTTCTGACTTCGGGTACATAAAGACATTCTTTAAGTATAAGGACTCTCCCACTAGATAATGATAGTCTACAAGTCCCGACGGCTACTGCTGCAACACTTGCATCAGATCACATCTGGATGACTATCTCCCCTTCCTCAAGATTCCTAGTTTCCTGAAACAAATGCAACAAATTGCATACATGAACAGAAGCACCAGAATCTACAACCCAACTTCCTTCTCGTCCAACGAGAAAGCTAGTTTCAATGATGAAAGTAGATTTCATACCTGCTGGGGCTTTACCTTTGTCTGAGGACTTCAGGTAATCTGGGCAGTTACGCTTCCAGTGCCCCGGCTTCTTGCAGTGATGACAGACGTCGGTTTTCTTCGACGCCATGAGAGTGGATGCATTGGAAGAAGAGGCAACACTTTGTCCCTTCTTCTTTCTCTTCTGGGCCGGGCCCTTCCGAGAACCATGCTTCCGACCGCGCTTCCCTTTGACCTGTGCAACCATTGCACTGCCACTGGGACCATCCTTCTTCATCACGTCCTCTGCGGACTTTAATGCAGCAAGGAGAGCAGCATTTGTCAATTCCAACTTGTTCATGTGGAATGACACTACAAAGTTATTAAAAGACTTGGGCAATGACAGCAGAATGAAGTCAGCTTGCATGTCTGCATCCATCGTTGCCCCAAGAGTCTCCAGCTCCGACAAGTACCCAAACATTTTGAGTACATGTTCACGGACCGAAGTCCCTTCCTGCATTCTACAGCGAATGAGGTCTTTCATAACATTGTACCGTTGAGTGCGGTTAATGTCACCAAACATATCCTTAAGATTCTGCATTATATCCTGACAGGTATTCATCTCCACATGTTGCTTCTGCAGAACATTGGAGAGAGAACCTAGGATATAGCACCTAGCCAAGACATGATCTTCATCATACTTGTCATTAAATGCTTTTTCTTCCTTGGACTTAGGGTTCTCAAGCTTGTCCTCGGATAACACATAACTAATGCGCTCAGCAGAGAGAACAAGCTCCAAATTTCGGATCCAATCCGAGTAATTTGGGCCGGTCAATTGGTTGACCTCAAGAAGCCTACTAAGTGGGTTCAAAGACTTCATTTTCTGAAATTAAGAATGCACTATATTAGAATATAGAAATATATATTCAAATTTATGATATTTGATTAAGGTATTTTAAATCAAATTATTCTTGCATTGTCGACTTTGAAAGTTCATTCCCTTAATCACTTTCAAAGTAAGAGATATACTTACCGCTATATCTCTAGCAAGAATTGGGATCTCCTCTTTATCATTGTCACATCCCAATAATATGAGAATCTGTGACTCCAATAAAGAAAAGCAGGAACTCATTCCAATTTGCAAGTCCAACTTGCAATTTCCCAATTCGGTCTTTAACACCCGAGCCCACCACCCCTAAGGCGATGTTGACCCGTTGTTAATTGAATCAACCGTCAACAGGAATAGTACTCGCTATGCGCAATCCAATATCGCCCCAATAATATGAGGATCCGATATTGGGGTCACTACGCATACGACCTTACTCTTTCGAGAAGCAAAGAGCCCGATCCAGATGCGCTTGCACACGGGAGCTGTCACTTCGGACAGGCGTCTCCCATATGCAATCCCTGGCGACGAAACTCTTCGCCTTGACGGGAGACCATGGATGTCACTTATGTGATCCTCCATCTTCATATTCAAATTTTAATTAATTATCGTGAATCACATTCACATAATTAATTCTTCCAAGGGAATTAATAACTCTAATCATATTAGAGTATTTCAATTGGACATAATCAATTTAATCATATTAAATTAATTATCAATCCAATTCAATCAATCAAACTTGATTATTTTACTTGAATACATATATGGTAATATCTCAAAATACGTATTAATTCGAATTTTAATAATTAGGAAAAAAATACATCTTAATCCCTCGGACATTATCCCGGCCCTACCCGCTGTCATGGCCAGTACCGACGAGAGTGGGACGGACCACATACGTTGCAACCCGCAACCCCAATGCTCTCCGACTAGGCACCATATCCGCCTCGGGAAAGGATAATGCCAAATTGATTAATTTGTACTTGAGATTATCATCGGTTTTTCAACCGAAATTGTACCATATATTAATAATCAAAACATTTTTGATTATAAGGAAATTTGCTAGACAAATTCCCAAAACCTATTCAAGCATCAAGTTTGAAGATTGTTGTTTCCAATTTATGATTTAGATCACATCTTAATCAATTAATTGGTTGGGGCCATGTCAATTAGGCAAATAATCATGTCTCAATATTTCACAAATATTATTCAAGATTATTTCACGAAATTAACAATTAATTTCACTAATTGACAATCACTTGGTTCTAGATTAGGAATGCAATTTCAGTATAGACCCCTATTCACTAAAATTGGCATATCTCAATCAATTTAAATCCAAATTAAGCAAACTCAATTTTCATAGATTGCTAACTTGATTTACAACAGAACCTAAGTGGATTTGCACGCATTTCGAGGCAGATGATAACAGTAATTAACTCTTTAATCATGTTAAAATCTATTGTTCCCGCAACAGTGCATACATGTCCATTAAAACAACCATAACTAGAGCATACGAAATCCGATTTACGCAAACTCAGTTCCTATGGTTTCCTTATTTAATGGGGAACAAAAAACAAGTATTAAATTCATGTTTAAACAATTTAAACAGTGCCGAATTTATTTACTAAACAGATCTGCGAAATCAAATGCGATGAAAACTTTCGCGACCTAAACGAACCCAAGTCGTCTACGGTTTTTCGAATCGTATTCGAAACCGTCGACCTAAGGCTCTGATACCACTTGAAGGATATAGAGAAATCCTTATGCGCATCACGGAAGCGTGATCGTCGTATCGAATACGACGAAGAACGACTAGTCGTACTAGTTGTTCGGAGCAGCGGAATTTTAAAATTTTTAAACCGATGAAACCACATGATCCGAGAACCATTCTCAAATCGTTTCATCTATAACCACATCAAGTATAATGCAATACCTCTTGAAGCGTGGTTGATCGAGTCTCTACGAAAAGAGACCTCCTGTCTCAAGTCCGATCGTCGGAGTAACGGCTTGCGAGCGCGGAGATGAGTCGCGGTGTCCTCGCAATCCAAGTTGATCCAAGCGCGGTTGCTCCTGATCTCGTCGCACGAGATCAAACGTCTCCTTCATGAGTGAAGCACTCCAAGAAGACAAAGAACCGCAGAGAGTCGAAGCGACAGCACGATGGCGCGGGCGTCGACGTTTCTCTCCACCAAGGTGGACGGCCACCAAGAAGAGAGGGAGAGAAGGGTTGTCGTGTATATGAGAAAGAGAGAGAGAGTTTGTGCTACAATATCATGTGTGTAAAGAGAGAGCCAAGTATGCCTCTCTATTTATAGGGTTTTGGGATCCATGGATCTTAATCCATGGGACACATAAAATCAATGGATGAGATTGATTTATGTTCATCCAATGGCTGAGATTGTTGTTGTCAAAAGCAACAAATTTAGGTTAAAATATATTTGACAAAATAAAATATAATTTACTCCTAAATAAACCCAACAAATAAGGAGAGAAGACACATGGAGATTTCATCTCCATGTGCCTTCCATGTAGGCGCACACCCACTCCAATTAGGAGTGGTGTGCCGTCCATGCATGGATTGCATGGAGATTGCAATCTCCATGAGATTGCAAATCTCCATGTAATCTCTCTTATTTATTTGCAACAAAATAATTTGGGTTTTATTTCTCAAAAAATAATTCACAATTATCTTTGAGAATATTGCAATCTTGCCATGGAAAAATTGTGAATCATATTCACAACCCAAAACAACATGTAATTCATATTGTTAATTAATTACACAATGTGTATCCAATACACATCATAATTAATCAACACATATAAATTATAATTAACTCTCTCTAATACATTATAAATCACATTTATAATATATCATGAATAATTGGATATCTCTATCCACATTATTCTTATCCAAACTAATTAAATCACATTTAATCATATTGGATAATTTCTCATACATCATGATAATTAAAACACTTTTAATTATCAAATTCTCTTTGCTTAGATCTTATGGAATTGTTCTTAAACCATTTAAGAACAATGCTATTTCTCCTCAGATACTTGGAGATAAGGACAGGGCGATTGTATTGTTCCACGTATAGTGACTTGGATGTTGAGATCATATCTCAACTCCAGATCCTATGGACCTCCCACTGATGCTTGATCAAATCAAGACCGTAGACTTAATCTTCTCATTGCATCTGAATCTTATTCAGATCAATGTCTAGTTCATGGACTAAGATTAGGTCACTTCTCTAATGAGAGGAGTCACTAAAATCCAATCCTGTTTCATCACTCCCTCGGAATGGAAGCGTCATGGTTATACAATCGTATATGATCAAATCACCCTTCAGGTATTCCTAATACCTGCACATCCTACATACTGGAAGACTCATGATCATCCTGAAGATAAAGATCACTTTTACACTGTCATCTTCAGGGTTAGATCATTAAGTTTCTCAATCTTGGTCATCGGGATATGGTATAGATCATATGCTTTCATAAAGCATATATCTTACCTTCAAATTCATGTCATGCTTCCAAAGCACGACGACCATGCATGGAATTTGTTCAGTCCCAATACCTCATGAGTGAGCTCATGTCTCCCGGTTCACAAGTGAACCTGTATGATCCCTTTGAGAGATCGTATTACTCATATGTCCTTACATGCACACCAGCTCGCCGGTATATAGACCTTGATTAGGTCATCAACCTATTGGTCTGCCAAATGTACATACTCAGACATATAGCAATACATCTGTCTCTAGTCAGAGGATGCATGCCTATGTTGTGACAGTATTCAACGTAGGTCTTTGGTTATCTCGATCTCGTCAAGTCAACCCATTGACTTAACTAACCTGACACCTCTGAATCATTATTCCCATGCAGAGGACCGGCATCAAGAGGTCAGTCAGATATCAGTCATATGAGATAGGATTGCCATCTCCCACTCAGACTGGAGATCATCACTTAATGATCATTTGATGATGCTTGATGAGTCCTCTATCTAACTCCTTAGATATTCATCCAAGCATCAGCCTCTATGATCCATCCAATGAATCAACAGCTGTATGATCATCAAGTTGGCCATGGTACATAACCCTTATTGTACAGAGGGACCCTATAGTGCATTCATTCATTAATCTCAGAAAGGGGAGTGAAAAACAATCAATAATTTTCATTGATAATTTATTCATTACAATAACATTTATTGTAGAAATGGTTCGCCCGGGGCTCACATTGCTAACAATGGAATCCCTCTATCTCATTCTTCTCAAGTTGTTATCTCAAGTCTTTAAGGACTGGATCATCCTCTTGTCCTTTCTTTATTCTATCCCAGATCCCTGATTTGTATTGGTGAGGAATAGTTATAGTATCGACACTACTATCAAATGGTTTCCATTCACTTAACATTGATAGTAAACCCCAGAAGTGGATAGCACTCACCAACCCAGGTGAATAAGTTCTTCTGCTAAGGGCATATGCTACGACGTTCCCCTTACCAGGGTGGTAGGAGATAGTGCAATCATAGTTTCCAACAACTCTAGCCACCGTCTCTATCTCATATTGAGTTCCTTCTGATCAAATAGATATTTAAAACTTTTATGATCAGCGAATATTTCAAACGTAATACCATAGAGGTAATGTCCCCATATCTTTAAAGCAAAAACTACAGCAGGTAATTCAAGTTCATGTGTTGGGTAGTTCTTTTCATGTATCCTGAGCTGCCGTGATGTATACGCAACTACCTTACCATGTTGCATAAGAACTGCCCCAAGTCCTTCTTTAGACGCATCAATGTACACTGTAAACCATTCACTCCCAGAGGGTAGAGTAAGGATTGGTGCAGATGTTAGGAATTCTTTCAGTGTTTGAAAGCTAGCTTCACATGTATCAGACCATAAGAATGGAACTTCCTTCTGAGTTAGTCTAGTCATTGGCAATGCTATTCGTGAAAAGTCCTTCACGAATCTTCTATAATATCTAGCTAAACCCAGAAAAGATCGTATTTCTGTGACAGTCTTCGGGCGTTCCCAACTCATCACCACACTAACCTTTGTAGGATCAACTGATATACCTTCCCCAGAAATAACATGGCCTAAGAAATATACTTCAGATAGCCAGAAGTCACATTTGTTATATTTAGCATACAATTTGTTCTTCCTTAGAGTTTCAATTACCTGTTTGAGATGGTGTTCATGCAGATACTTATCCTTGGAGTAAATAAGCACATCATCAATAAATACTACTACAAAGTGATCTAAGAACTCCTTTAATACTCTATTCATGAGATCCATGAAGGCTGCTGGGGCATTTGTTAGTCCAAAAGGCATAACTAATAATTCATAATGCCTGTATCTAGTTCGAAAAGTTGTCTTGGGAATATTTGTTTCTTTAATTTTCAACTGATGGTATCCAGATCTTAAATCAATCTTGGAATACATAGTTGAACCATGTAACTGATCAAAGAGATCATCTATTCTTGGCAGCGGATACTTATTCTTTATTGTTCTCTTGCTTAGTTGTCTATAGTCAATGCACAACCGCATCGACCCATCATTTTTCCTAACAAATAAGACAGGTGCACCCCATGGTGAAGTAATAGGATGAATGAATCCTTTATCTAATAGTTCTTGCAACTATACCTTTAACTCTCATAACTTAGCCGATGCCATCCTATACAGAGGGATAGAGATAGGCTGAGTATCAGGTATGAGAGAGATTTTAAATTCAATCTCTCTCTCTCAGGTAATAATCTAGGTAGTTTCTCTGGAAATACATCAGGAAATTCGCATACTATAGGTATATCTTCCATCATTCCGTCTAACCCTGATGTAGTAGTTGCATAAGCTAAATAGCCTTGGCACCCTTTCTCTAATAATTGTTGTGCCTTCAAAGTAGAGGTATATTCGACATTATCATTGGATGTCTTTCCAATGAACTGGAACTCTATCGAGTTAGGAAGGTGAAACGTTACTGTCTTCTGAAAATAGTCAAGACATGCATGATGCCTTTCTAGCCAATCCATTCCTAGGATAAGATCAAAGTCCTCCATTTCTATCAGTAGTAGTGAAACAGGTAATTGATGTAATTGATGTCCTTCTATCAGTACTATACAATTATCCAGGATTTCTTGGATTATGAATACTTGTCCTCCTGGTCCCTTGATTAGATAGGATTGTTTTACTTCTATTGGTATCTTCCAAAGTGGGTACTAACCATCGAGCAATAATGAATGTGAAGCACCAGAATCAAATAAAGCATGTACTGAAAAGCCATGAATAGTAATGGTACCTCGTACGACAGTGCCTGAATTGTAAGCTTGTTTTTCAGTGATTGCATTGAGCTGGCCATTAGGAATAGGCAAGCTAGAACCCGCAACACTTTGTGGTGGTTGTTGTGTAGGAGGCGCTCCTTGTGAGCCACGACCTCTACCATGTCTTCCTCCGCGTGTTGCTCTATTGCTTGGAGTGGATGTTATATGGTTAATTGAGGTTGGTTTAAACCTTGAACCTCTCAACTGTGGACAGTCTTTCCTAATGTGACCTTCTTGATGACAGTGATAACATGCATGCATTCCTGTCTGAGATGAAGACCCAACTACAGAGGTACTAGTTCCTGGTGTTGAGTTACGGGGGTATAATTGAGGTCTAGAGAAACCTACTCTTCCTGAAAATTCCTGACCCAAGGTTTGTGGTGAGCTTATACTGAAACTGGTTGGATGATAGCGAAGATCTCTACAGTTATAATGTGCCTTGCATTTGGATGGTCCACCATTAAAGTGGAAACTTCTTCTTTGGCGGTTTTCATCCCTCTCCATCTCAATACGAGAGGCGATGTCCATTGCTTCATCTATAGTTGTAGCTCTAAAACCAGCAAACTTTTCTCGAAGATCTCCCTGAAGACCGCTAACAAATTTTGTAAGACACTCTTGTGGTGAAGCTTCAAGAGTTGGTGAGTAACGTAGTAGCTCAGTAAAGTAGATATGATAATCTCATATGGTCTTAGAACCCTGGTTCAAAGAAGCCAACTCTCTCCTCTTTAATTCTTCCCAATGAGAGGGACAAAAGTGAGCTCGGAACCTCTCTTTAAAGCTATCCCATGGAACATGATCTGTTAATTTCTTGGAAATTGCTCTCCACCATCGTCGTGCGTAATCTACTAGGGAGTAATCAGCAACCCAAGTGTCAGATGGTGCATGGATTATCCTCAACATCCTACTAACGTCATCGAGCCATAATTCAGCCTCGACAGGTGTCTCTACACCTTTGAATCGAGGATTTTTTCCCTTTCGGTAATTATCTAGTAATGTTTGGTGTCTAAGAAGAGACTTCTCCATTGCTCCTTCAGCTGGGGTAGGAGCAGACTCAGTTGAAGGATGGTAACTAGATTCTTCCTCAGAAAAATGGACAGAACCTTCAATTCTAGCATTCGTAGGCTTAGATGCCTCGGGTCTCTCAGCTTGTGCATTGAGCCTCTCCTCCTATGCTTGATGCCTTTGCCCCATGTCTTGGAGCATTGCCATCATAGCTGCTAATTGCCTAGACACATCTTGGTCTGCCATGATCCTGGGATGAGTCAAGGTCAAAAAGTCATATCCTATATGTCTTATCAAGATGTAAATAAGGGGCAATGACTTATGAATGATACTACAGTCAGTTATTAAGATCAAAGCAACCTTAGTTTCTGAATACCTCTCATAGTTGTCAATTACTAAATAAATTACTGGAATAACCTTGCTCTGATATCAATCTGTCACGAACCCATTTCCGGGACCATCGGATCCTCCCATATCCAGATCTAGTTACTCAGTAATATATTATTAAGCAATCATAACTAACATTCAGAAACAGACTGCAAATAAAAATACTCAGAAGGAAGTATTTCAACACTTTGTCATTCACAAAATAAATTTTACATGATCCATTGTCCCACTACAACCCTTTACATGTACGTCAGCTGGAAGGAAATATAAAGAAATATTACTAACTACCTTACAAAGAAAAGCTACTGTGGCTGGCTGGATGTCTAGGTTGTAAGCTAGTTGGATTTTTAAAGTCCTTGCGATGACTCACCGATACCTGTTGGGTTTTTCATAAATCAAAGGATAAAAATTAGCGAATGCTAAGTAACGAAGAAGAGAAAAATAAACAAATTGTGTAATTTTGCAAAACTTGTTATCACAAAAGGTTTCATTCCTTCTTTTTAATTTTAGTCTTATTCCATTCTATTCCATGTCAGGATTAGTCCAGGGGAACCCCACCATTCTTGGACTTCGAAGCTGTGGACACTTCGGGATGGGAGATTGTGTTGATCTTGGTAAGCTTATGTCGCCGCACATCGCCTCAACCAATCCTCCAATACTACCCAGATAATTTTTTTTTCTTTTATTAAATAGGATCTCAAACCCTCGGCCTAGAAAACAAATGAGCACACCGTTCTCGAGGAATCGGTTGCTTAAAACCTCAGGCTAACATTTAATCATATTTCCTAGAGGCTTTAAATACATATTATCGTGACCCAACCTCTATTGAACCACCCGTGCCTCCACATGGCACGACCACATCTTCCGTCGTTCAACCCAAAGATATTGGCTCCCGGTACCACGCGTTGCAAATCATTCATTTCATGTGCACTTATCATAATAGGGCAACCGTGTACCATCTAGGTAGGGCAACGCCAATATGGGTTCCTTCCGACAAAATTACATGTTGCATGCCCGACCTGTAGTTCTACTCCCAATCATCCTTAACGTGACACACGATCCTTTTCAGGATCAAGCTCAAACCACATCAATTCTCATGATATAATTCTTATGTTAAGTCTTCGATTTGTATAATCCAACACTTAATGTAGACTCACATATATATTATTCATATGCATATATACTCGTATTTATGCCTATTTTGACTCCCAAACCCTAACTTTCAAAACTACCGCTTCAATTTGATGCGTAAACCTTATTTTAGTGGAAATCACAAAGCAACTCTTCAGACTACTTTTTTAAAAATAGCCAAAATTAGGGTTCTTCATAGCAAAGAACATAAAATCAAGAATTTCAATAATCTCGTATGAAAACCTAACAACAAAAGGAAGGATTTCTTTACCTAATCGAGCTCTCTCTCGCGTATGCAAGGCTTTATCGTGTTTCGTTTTCAGAAAGGACGTTTTAAGGCTCCTGAAAAGATCGAAATTCATTTTCGTTTCAAAAATGCTAAGAACGTGTCAAGAACGCGAAGAACGAATGAAGAACACAAAGAACGCGAAGAACATGAAGAACGCCAATAACATATTTTCTCTTGAAATTTCAGCAGATCTTCCTCTTATACGAGGTGATATTTCTAGGAAAATTTCGGCAGAGTTTCCCCTTATATCGGGACATATTTCAAAATAGAAATGAAAAGAGTTTCCTCTATAAAATTAATCGAGAGGAAAATAACAACGAATCTGAAAGAATATACTCAAACAACAAGAGATGAAGAATTAGTAGACACGACACATCTTAGGTGAGTGAACGTGTGACAAATCACAAGGTTCACTGACGTGCATAGCCGCTCGCACCTAAGTAGGGTATTACACAGATTTCTCCATCAAAATAACTATAAAAGCATAACTGAAAGAATATAAATATAAGAGATGGAGAATTGGTAGACACCATGCATCTTAGATGAGTGAACGTATGACGAATCACAGGGTTCACTGACGTGCATAGTCGCCCGCACCTAAGTAGGGTGTTACACAGATTTCTCCTCAAACCACAACAGGAAACGAATCAGAAAGAAATATGAATCAAGAACAAAACTTGGAAGAACAAGATGAATTTAAAGCCTAGATTACAAAGCAAACGAAGAGAGAATCATACCTTTCTCCTCCTCGTTCTCCCGGCAGCGCTTCGCTAGCGCTCCTTCCTCGCCTCTCACTCCTCCTCCCGACCTCTCGACCCTAGCCCTTGGGGTGGTGATGGTAGTAGAAATCGTAGAGAATGAATGGGTAGGAGGGTCTATTTATAGGCTCTAGAAAACCACTAACCCTGGTTAGAAAACCATGGTTTAGACTTTAACCATGGTTTAGCGGCTCATGGTTTTGGCCCATGGTTTTAGCCAAGACTTATCTCAAACTTGGGGCTTAAGTTAGAACATTCTAGAGGATTCTAGATTCGCTAATGATGCTTAATTAAAACTAATCATGATTAACTTTCACTAATCATGATTTAACTTTCACGGCTTATGTTTATCTTTTGCTAACTATTGATTAGTGTTTGCTAATGTTCATTAGCGGTTTTTAATTCATCATTAATTTCTTTAATCATGTTTAATTAGTCTTAATGATAGTCATTATGGGTTAATGACGTCTTAACCCTCCTTCTCTTTCTTCCAAAATTCATAACAAATCGAAACGAAGTATGATTCACATGAAACAAATTATGTTGGTTTCCTCTTGATGAGCTGGATCTTATTATATAGGATTCGAGATATGCCAAGTTCAAGGCTTTACATGGGATCAACAGAATTGTCTGCTTGCGTAAAGGAGGGGGTAATTTGTACATTTCACCCCTTGTTGTTTTGTATTTAATATTTAATCTATAAACATTCATCTCCTATTTTAATATTTCTATAATATTTGCAAAAATACCTTTGTAGTTTTCTTATTACATTTGAGTCCAGTCCACGTTACCTCACGTGTCTTTCCACGTGAGGTGGCATTTTTACAGGAATACCCTCGTAGGTATTTGTATTCATTTTGATCAAAGAAATTTTTATTCCAATTATAGTATTTTGGAAAAATTATAGCAAGCACCTCGACTTTATATTTATCTACATATATGCCCCTACTAGTTCATTGATTTCTAGTGCATTTATTCTATTTATTAAATAAATTATCTGTGCTCTAAAATATCTCCCCAAAAAGATTAGGTGCTTGTTAAGGTGTAGATTCATCTTATAATTTTGGATTTTATTTTTAGGTATTTTAACCATTTCATAAAAATCAAAAAGAGCACAAAAATTCCACGTTTAACTCAAAAAACCAATAAAATATAAAATCCTTTTGAAATATTCCCAAAAATTATATTTTGTTTATTTAAGCCTTTAGACCAAGAATCACTAAAAATAGAAAAAGAAAATACATAAAAATTAAAAAGCCCTAAAATTTTTATAAACATCTAAAAAAATCCTAAAATTTCCTAAAATATAGATTTCTATTTTGTAATTTTCTTTATATTATTATTTATTTAGAAAATTTGATTTGAAGAATTTTCGATATTAATATGATATTTTTAATCTTTATTTCATTTCAGCCTATTTTCTTAATCCCTGATTTGGGATGTTTTTTACTTTAAAAATCCATAAAAATTAGCAAAATACTTAAAAATCACAAAAATTGTAAAAACTTATTGAAAACCCAAAAATATTTATTTTTTATTTTAGTTATTTATAATCATCTTATCTTATAATGTATATTTATTACTTATATATCTTTTAGATATTATATAAAAAAGAAAAGAAATAAAAATTTGAAAATATAAAAAGAAAAATAAATATATATAATTAAAAATATTTAAAAATAATATAAAAATAAAATTATAAAATCATAAAAAAATAAAAACCCACAAAAATACATAGACAACAATAAGTACACATTTTTGCATTTATTTGCACATGTCTCTTGTTTACTTCATGTGTTCGACCTCTATATTACTTGCATCTATACACATCTTTTGTAGTTATAATAAATTTTAACTCCACACATTTCTTTTCATTTCTTGATTCTTAATTGTGGATTAATTATTGATTGAATTAGGGTTTCGTGTGAGGTCTCTTTGACGACTGTTGATCTGCCTTGTGGATTGACAAGACCTCCCAAAATCCTATTCATCAAATGGCGTCGTTGTCGAGGAACAACGAATTGTAGATTGGTTTTTTTCCCATGTCTTCTTACTTGTCTATATCTTCTTTTATTCATTTTCTCCTTTATTTGATATTATAGTGTTGAATTGTCGAATCACCTCTTCTTTGTTGACTTTGCTGTGAGGTACCACGGATCAAGGGAGGCACATCTAGGAGCACATGCGCACCCACGTGAGGTTGTGTCACTTTTTCTGACCTAGCTGCCAGGAGAGAGCACCAAAAAGACTTAGAGGATTTTTGAAGACAAGATCACTTTGCATATTTATTTATTTATTTACGTAATTAAAGTAAGAGTTATATATTATTGTAATAACTCTGGACTCTTAGGACTCTTCATACTTCACGAGGTTCACTGCCCAAGGGATTGTTCCCTTAGGGGCCTCATTAGTTTTTTCGCATTTTTATTGCTTTTCTTTTCATTTGTTTACTGAGTTTTTGCTTTTCCTTATTCTATATGATTGAGCGCTACCTTGGAAATGCTTACGATAGATTAAGGCCAAACACTTAACTACCATTGCATGTACCTATAGTTTTGTTTAGACTTAGTCAAATTTTGAATTGCTCTTCATTTAGTATTGCAACTGTGTGCCGCGAGAGCCCTCTCCATACAGTGCTTGCAAGACCAACAGTGGTGGGCACTCAGGAGGCTCCAAGATCGGAACCTTTGGTTCCTCTCTAGGTGATTAACATATTGTATTTCATGCTAATAGTATATTCTAACTCTAGGGTGATTTCATCAACTTTGCATTTGCCTATAGATAGGTTTCAGTTCTACTCAGCATCTTTGCATGTAGAGAGCTGAAGGCAAGGTTAGCATTTCTGCTTAACATTCATCATCGATTTTGTCTCGCATGGCTTTTCAAAATCTCTCCCTCTAATTTTAATCACCTAGGATTTAAAAAGAATTGACTCGTCGTTATGTTCCTGCATTTTTATTAAAAATACAAAAAAGTGGTTAAGCTTACTCGACCCTAAAATAAATCAAAAAGGAAAATATTTATCTTGGGGAGAGTAACTCCCTCATTGTATTCAATTTAAATTTGCCTACGTACACATTAAGGAGTAATGCCCCATTCCCAAGCCAACTTGAGTGTTTGTACAACTTTGTATTTATCACCTAACTCTAAAACCAGAAAGATAAAAAGACTGAACTTTCACGGTCTCCATTGTGTTGAGTAGGTGAATTGAGGGGTTTGTTTTGTGTATATTTTTTATGTTTGTTTGCGTTTATACTCAATCTTCTCTATGCATTTGCATCTTTTTTTCACATCTCTTGAATTGACCATCATGCTCTCTCGATCATTTTTCTTTTCTTTCGTAGATGGTTGACTGGAGTTTGACAAATCTAAAATAATAGAAGGTCAACTATTCTATTTTAATCTCTAATCTAATTCCTAAGTTTCTTAGAATTTTATGAAAAAATATGGATCATGGGATATATTGAAATCGTTATCTTAGTATATTATATATATTAAGATATATTCTAAATCTAAATATAGAATAAAAAGGTGAAAATTAAAAACTTATTAAATATATATAAGTAACATATATGACAATAATAAAAATATATATTAAATATATATTATATAGATATATAAATTATATATAATAGAAATTATAAAAAATATATATAAGAGAAATTATAAAAAGACAACGAAGAAAACAAAACCAGAGAATTAGATTCGAATTCCAAAGAATAGTTATTTATCCAGACTTTGTGGATCCCTCGTACTCTCTAGTCGGTCCACCTCCATTTTTCTAGGAGGACTTTGCTCCTGAATTTTGTACATATCCGACGAACTCTTTATTTCAGGAAGAAGATTTTGATATTGATCCATCTCCTTGTTATCAATAGGACCTTGCTCATGATTCTTCTTATTGTATATATCCACCTAACCCACTATTTCAGGACTCAGACTTTGACACACCACCGCCATCACATTTTTCACCACCTCTTCCATCCAAGACTGAGCTTTGGGAGTCACCTCTTATGTTGTCCACACTTGAGACCTTGACTCAGATGATGGACCACATGAAGAAGAAGGTAGATGACTTCCTTAGTATCCATAAGAGCCACAATGACACCTCACCATTTGATGATATCGATGCATTGGAGGACACCAATGAGAGCTTGCAATCGCTCAAAATACAAAAAAATGAGGAAAATCTAAAAATACTAACAGATTTCGAGAGACACGTTGTTGATTCATTGTGAGGAGAGGGAACCTTTGTCAGGCCATTTGTCCACACATTCATTCACCACATGTCCCACCTTTGACCCAATGATGACACTGTACAGACTGCTCTTAATCATCATTGTGTAGATGTTGATTCTGATCTCCTCCCTTGTATGGAGGAGATCCAAAAATTCCAAAAAATATTGACTGAACCAGAAGTGGTGCCCGATATTTATGAGATCTATGAACCACTTTGTCAGGACATGCCCATTTATCTACTCCTCAACCCAAGAAGAGAAAGCGAAGGAGCATATCCGAGCATCATATCTTAACCATGACCATTGTCCATGTCATCTACTACCATCCTTTTAGAAAAGGGAATACTGCTGCATCATTCATTAGATGCACCATCTCTGACTATTCATGTGATCACACTCTCCTTAACAGTGGCGCTTCAATTAGCATAATACCCTTCTCGTTGGTACAGTCTTCTCACTTAGAGCCTCTCAGGAAGACCATGATGATTGCTTAATTTGTTTATGGATCAATAAAGAGGCCTAAGGGTATTGTAGAGAATGTTGTCATTTGGATTCAGGGCATGAGAAACACTGTTAACTTTGTCATATTACCCATGGAGACTCCTACCACCAGGGAGCACTATCCAATCATCCTGGGACGACCCTCGCCTCTGCGAGAGTCATTATTAATTACGGATGAGGAGAGATTTGCTTCCTCTTGATGATGGGAATGTTGTGTTCATCACTATCCCTACTACCGACCAGTGACCTGCACCTAGTCGACCCCGAGGCCTATGACCTATCTGCCGATATCATAGAGTTTTTCTTTATGGATGATTATGAGACCCGAGAATTCCTTGGTAGGGAGGAAGACTCAAAAAGCATAGACCATGGAGTTCCCTCCTCCTATGATTGGCATTGTGTTGATGACATCTGTGAGATTTATAACATAGGTACGTTTGGGCAGAGGGCAGATTTAAGAGAGACTTCAGAGGCCGAATTTGATTGTATTGCTTTCATAAATGAATTCTAGCCTTTCGATGATGACTTAGAGACTCCCCATGCTGGACTTGACCTGACTACTTCCATTGATGAGTTCGAGCCGTTTCAATTTGATATCTACGATACACCCCTGGTCAGACCTAGACACACTTCTTCCATGATCCAACCATACCTTCTCACCTAAGGATTGTTGAGGATCTTCATCAGGTCGATCCTGATTGGTTTATGTCTTTTGAGGACCCCAATCTTGACTTTCTCCTTGTTGTATCCATTCCTTAGCAACCCCGCAAGAAGGTCTGCTTCCTACCTTCTTGATCTTTGTACATCCACCTCTATGTACATTTGCTTTCGTTTTACTTACTTCCATCCTCTGTTTTCGCTCATCCACCCCATTTTTGTGTGTTGCCTTGTTTAGGATGCACTTTGTCCTAAGTATGGGGGTTGGATGAGTCGAGTGTTCTTTCTTCATTTTGTTTCATCACTCTTGTTGATGTCTATACTTAGGGCTCTCTTACCCTAAGTATTGGGGAGTGATGTGTACATTCTCTTCATGTATTTTCTCTTTTCTTCTATCTTCATATGTCTTTTCTTCTTTTATTCTTTTCATTTTCATTTTTCTTTTTCTTCCAAAGGTTTCACCCCTTTTGACCATTGTTATACTTATGATGTACTTTGTCCTATGTACAGGGGAGTGTACACCCTGAGTTTTTCATTCTTTGATCCCCTCCATTGTAACCTCTTCTTATATATACCTAGGGATATCTCACCATATGTATAGGGGGAGACAAACCCTGTTGTGATTTGTTCATTCCCACCCTTGACCCTCCCTGCCTTGTGAACAATATGCTATACTGATGATTATTTAATCCTAAGTATAGGGGGGATGGTCGACTTCTCATTCTTTCATTTCTTCCTTCTTTCATTCGTTATTCTTTAGGCTTTTCTATACTCAGTATGAGTTATGTCTTCTATTTGTTTCTCTGATCTACGAAACATAACTCAGGCTAAGTATAGGGGGTCATATATACTTCATATATACTTTAACCATAACCCATACCTTTGTATTTCAATAAGTATGGCGACAATATTATATATACATATACAATTCATTAAATCAATTAATAAACAGATGTTTATAATTCCTCAAACTCTTTTTTTATTTACTGATTAATAACCAGGTAAAAATATTTTTTGCAAGATACTTGAAACATGGTTTAAAAATCTTTTTGAAAAATAGTTCAAAAACTATTTGGAAAATGTTTTGTCAAATATTTTCAAACTTTGCAAAAATATTTTGTTTGTAAAAAAATCTTTTCTTTGTGAGAAATGAAAATGTTTTAAAACTATTTGCAAATGATTTTGAAAATGGTTGCAAAAATATTTTAAAAAATCTGTATATACTATTTTAAAAATCTTCGCAAAATGATTTTCAAAGGTATGTAAGTGTTTGTAAAAAATTATTTGCAAACACTATTTTAGACTGTAATTTTCAAAATTATTTTAAATTTATTTTCAAATAAGTTTGAGGAATATGTACATCATCTAAATAAATAAATATTTTTCACCAACTATATATATGTATATCTCTAAAAATAATTCTTAAATTCTTAAAACCCCAATTCTTGTAAAATAATTGATACATCTCCGTGTAAATATTTGTACCTATCTTTTCTTCAAAAAAACTTTATTTTGAAAAAAATCCCGAAATTTTTTTGCAAAACCTTTTTCAAAAATCCATATAACCTTCAAACTTTGAAATTTGCATCATAAAAATATTTTCTACATTGTGCATAGAATTTGCATTTTTCAGACTGAGTTTGATAATTGAACAAGTCTAAGTAAAATCCGAAGATTGGATCTTGGTTGGACCTTAAATGTACTTAAGTATAAGAACTTTATAGGAAATGGAATTGGAGTACTTCAGGTTTAGTCGATTTAACTCTTTAAGAATCGTGAGACTTGGTTCAAGTCATCTTGACTGCCTAAGTAGCGTATTTCGAAGCACGTACACGACTCTTGTTGATAATGACCTAGCTTGGACATTTGCACCTTTCACTTGGCTCAACTCAGTTAGAGTGGTGAGGGGATTGGATTTGCCGATACGAGACGCACACAAATGGAAACATTTGTCCTCATCTAGAGAGGGAAGTACTCCCCGACCCATCCAGTAGCAAAGACATCTAAAGACAGGATAGTGTGGGTCGTAATAATGCTTTAAAAGAGGGATAGTCTATTGGCTCAAGAGGAAAAATCCATATGTAAATGCTATTGCATAGTATTTAAAAAAAGAAATAAAACTCCAAAAAGTGGACAAGTCCGATTGAAAATAAAATTTATGCTAGAGTGTACATATTTGTACAGTTAATAAGAAAGCTTGAGCTTCAAAGTCATATGTATGTGATCCTACAACCAGGTGACTTGACTACACTGGTCTAGCATCCTGGGATATATAGCTACACAGACTACCATCCATTCTCTTTTCTTCCCCCTCCTCTTGAGATGGTTGTTACTTGAACTTAGAAGGGAATACTCATCTCCTTGAGGAAAGAGTTGCTGCATTCGGGAACCGATGGGTTTTCATACTAGAGAAGTCAGTCTCTTTGTCATTTCAGTTGAGGGGATCCGCTATTACATACATTGTACAAGTGAGATTCATAGTCATAAGTAAAAGCGTGTGAGTTTAAGTATTCTAACATGGTTATTGAGGAAACTTGAGCAGAGTTTTGGGATTCTTGAAGGTTGTTATATTTCAAATCCAATTCCCGATACGGTTCCAACTGTACTAAAAATCCAAAGGTCCGACTTAAGCTCCAAACTTTGATTTTATGAAGATAAGTTTGAGAATTAAATTCAATCCACTTTCTTTCTTTTTATTTTCTTTATTTTCCATTTTTGCATTTATGCATAAGTATTTTCTAGGGATTATCAAAGGCAACTGTAGGGGAATGATAAATCTCCATTTCATCACCTTTATCCTATCATTTTGGCCTTGAAAACCCTAGCCAATGCATGTAATTAGCATTATTTTTTTCAAATAACGTTAAATATTTATTCTATTTATTGTATATAAAATATTATTTTTAATGCAAAATTATAGAATAAAGAAAAGAAACGAAAAATAATAAAATGCCAAAGGTATTTTATGATCCAAAACCCTAAGACATAGGTATCTTGATAACTAGGTCGATAAGTAATAAAGTAGCGGGAGATAAGAGTCAAAATAGAATAAAAATCTCATTTCTATTATTCATTAATATTCCATTTTTGGGACCTATTTTATTTTATCTTATTTATACCTCAAATAAAGAAACTTTGTACATGAAAATTGTAGATAAAAATACAAAATTAATTTCATACAAAAATAATATAGAGTGTATCTTTTCTACTCAAAATAAAATGTCAAAATCCCAACGTCCCATACCTAGGTCTCCTAAATAAAAACTCAAAATTATAAAAATAACTTTTAATTGTATATAAATTTTAATAAGCTATTTAATGAAGGTTGTTTCATTTTTTGGAGTTAAAATGTGAAAGTTATGTATTGGACCCTATTGTATAGTTTACCTATATAAAATATTCATTTTATTTATTATTAATTATTTGATAATTTTATATTTTTTATAATTTTATATTTTTTATAATTTTATAACTATTATTTATAACACGTGTAAATATTTAGAATACAATAAAACCATAAATAAAATATTAAAAAAAATAATATACATAAATACATAGATGAAATACCAATACTTATACCTATAAATTATACATCTATATATCAGAAAAATATAATAAAAATATAATTATGTATATAAATTAAGTTATAATTATATAAGTTAATAAAATAAAATAAAATATATCATAAAAAAATACAAAATAAAAATAAAATAAGCAAAACATAGATGGATATACCTATGAATATACACTCAAAAAGTAACTTGTATAAAATTCACTCCAAAAATAAATAAAAATAATATTAAAATACTATAAAAAATAATAAATATGTTTTATTTATCTTAAATTAATAAAATCATTTACTATATTATTTTAATTTATTTTCGAATTTGATTCATATTTTATCTTTTTATTGATGATGTGGCCCAATCAAGCCATGCCATCCGTTGACCTGGGTCAACTGTCTGACCCAGGTCTTAGGATGTCAAAGCGCCTCGTTTGACCCATTGTTCTTCGATTTTTGCAGCCCGATACAAGCACTATTTTGGGTTGATTCCTTCTTAGCTTTTTATCCTCGATCATCACTCTTTCACGCACCATTGATGCCTCAAGGATTGGATCACTATTGTGCCCCTTTTCACGTTGTTCTATGTCCCCACTTCAAAACCTGTACAAAACACCCCCTCCGACCTTCTTTGATTTTTGTAATCCTTTTTGGCCCCTATTCTGGCTCTCTTCGTGTGCTCTGGATTGAAGCTGGTGACAGGAGCTTCTCCAACCGCTGGAAGCGAGGCAAAGCGAGGTTTGAACACTGATTCCATCTTTAGCCACCATTGGTCATGAGATATCCATATCCTAGTTGCAGCCAGTCGAGGTATGTTTTCTTTGCATTATTAGGTAGCTATTAGTCATATGATTTAATTGGTGTCCTTAGAATAGGTTTTGAATAATCGCATTAATGTTAATTAGTAGATTCATAGTTCGTCGGAGGCTAGCTTCGACAAACCATCCACCTTGTTTCCGATCATCTACTGACCCACCTAACCACCTCCACTTCTTGCCCTTTGTTTCTCCTACGCCTTGTTGCACATCGCACAACCAGATCCACTGTGGATCTAGAAGTTGGTGCTCCAACTCCTCCACTCGTCGGAGTACCTCCAACCCACTCCACTTCCACCTCGTTCCCCCCGCTAATGGGTTTAGGTAGTTTGCCCTCAACTTGGTTTGCTCCTGTGCAGGATTGGAAGACAAAGAACTAGCTGGAGGCAATTTTAGAGCTCGTTTGAGATTCCTGAAACTCCCGAGCTTCTTCAACCTCTTGGGAGCCCTCCAGCCATTGGAGCTTTTTGTGTCTTTCAACCGACAGAGGATCCTTGCAGGAAGCTTTTGGGACATTTTAGAGCATTAGAGTGCATCTTAGGAGGAGGATCTCGCAAGAATAAGCTTACCCTAGTGGGGCTTCTTCCCCGTTCTTCCTTCGCTCTCCTTTGCCATCAGATCAAGGCGATCTCCCAAAACATACAACTACTATTGGATGTAGAGAATCAATGTTGTTGATCTCCTTTGTGGTATCTAATCTAATCATCCAAGGCGAATCACCATCGTGCAACTGAGAGTGACGCGTGGATAAGTGGGATCATTAGAACCGTCCGCTCGCGCAAAGGAGAGGGCATTTTGCAGATTTCACTCCTTGTTTTTTGTATTTAATATTTAACCTATAAACATCCATCTATCATTTTAATATTTCTGCAATATTTGCAAAAATATACTCATAGTTTTCTTATTTACATTTGAGTCCATTCCACATCACCTTATTTGTCATCCCATGTGAGGGGGCTTTTTGCAGGAATACCCTCACGAGTATTTGTAATTTATTTTGGTCCAAGAAATTTTTATCCAATTATATTATTTTATAAAAATTTCAGGAAGCACCTCGACTTTACATTTATTTGCTTATATACCTATGCTAATTCATTTTTTATTCGTGCATTTATTTTATTAATTAAATATAATGTCCTTGCTCTAAAAAATTCCCAAAAATAGGATTAGGTGCTTAGGGTGTAGATTAATGCTACAATTTTGGATTTCATTTTTAGGCACTTTAGTAAAGAGCATAAAATTTCCCTATTTGTCTTAAAAAACTCATAAAAATATAAAATCATCTTAAAAAATTCCAAAAAATTTTATCTATTTAACTACTTAGAGCCTTCAGATCGAAAATCATGAAAAATCGAAAAAGATTCATAAAATATAAAAAATCCTAAAATACTTTATAAAAATCTAAAAGAATTCCTAAAATTCCAAAAATATTCATTTCTATTTATTATTTTTCTTTTTATTATTATTTATCTATAAAAATTGATTTGAAGAATTTTTAACATTATTTGGTATTTTTAATCCTCATTTCAATTAAGTCCACTTACTTAATGAAGTGATCAATCAAGATATATGTCCAATTACGCATTGCTTTAAAGTGGGTTTTGGGTACTATTTTAGGTATGTGTCCTCACCTTTCAACAAAGCATAATAGCACAAGCGTACAATGAGGGCTTTGCTCTGCCAAAAATAAGTGTTATTTTAGTCAAATTTTTTCGTTAAATCAAATTAACACTCTCGATTTTATGTTTTATTTTCACTTGATTAATCCACCAAACACGGTATGCCTAATGATTAGTCATGATTTCCTATTAACCTAAGTTTCAAAACCAAGGGGAAGGGAGCCGAGAAAAACTGATGCAAGCGATGAAATTAATGATGCATTCCTAGTTCAGAAGACTTATAGTGATCCTGGTGCTCTACATACACGATGCAATGCAGAATTGACATTTTTAGACTATATGAAATGGAAGCAAGAATATCTTTCTTAGACAGGCAATTTTATTAGCGAGTGATGAACAATTTAATTTTGACTAATAGTTCTGCGGTCTAAGCGCATCTCATTAAGTGTGATGTGTGGTCCTATAGAGTACGAGCACAAACAACAAAATAATCTACTAAAAAATTGCTCTAAGAATCGTAAGTGCAGGTCCTAGTCTACGTCAATCAACCACACTACCACGAAGTGTCCAATGTCCAGTTTTGATACACGTATAAGATTCCAAATGCAATCCGTTGAAAATAAGGCAATTAGTTACAAATTAATCTACAAAAATGATAAAATAAAAGTATCTCTTCAAAAATCTTCTTCACACGTCAACAACCGACTCACTCCACGAATCGTCAACCTATGATGCACTTCGAGAAAGCTGCTCCAAGTTCATCGAGCAATCGCACAAAAAATAAAATTTATGTCAAAATGATATGTAAAAATATATACAAAAATCAACAAAAAATAATTGAAGAAAAACAAAAAAAGGTGAAATAATTATAAGGTGGTTCAAAGTCAGACTACTCCAGTGAATGGAAAATCTAAATCTAATTTTCTAAAATGATCCTAAGTTGTTTGTCTCCCCTGGTTGTTTGTCTCCCCTGCAACAACATTTATCTAAGAAGCTCTTGTACTTGTTATAGCACTTCACTTAACCAATTATACATAACCGAGAGAGGGACCTCCGTGAGGAGTGTCTCAGCTTTTACTTTCTATCCTGAGCAAGTCCTGGGTCGAACACAAGGAGGTAAAGGAATAACTTCAAATCAATTCAGAATACTTAGCTCTAGATTTCCAAACAGTATTTTTTGATGCAAAAAAAGCAAATGCAAAAAATGTGACTGAACTAGGTTGTTAAGAAATAAAGCAACTTAGATAAATTATTTTTATGTGAAATTAATATACTTTAGCTAAATAATATTTTCCTGTAAACCTATCCCAATGATGAATGTAAAATGTATTTTTTTTTAAATTTTGGGGTTAAAATATAACAATGAAAAATGTAAATTTTTTGGGATTTTTATGCAACTTTTCGTGCAAACAGAATGCAAAATTAATGTAATTATTACCGAATGTGAAACATGATGAAACGAAGTTAAAGTAAATTTTTGGAATTTTCTGAGAATATATGATTGTTTATGAATTCTTTAATGGAAACATAGTGATTGTGAATATTTAATTCATAAATGATCCGCAAAAACAATTTATCTAGAAATGATTTATCTCAAAAGATATTTTAATAAGAAATCTAAGAGTTAAAATTTTGCAAAAATAATGTTAGTGGATTTAATTCAAAGGTTGTTACTAAAATCACACAACAATTAATTTTATATACAGGACACATTCATTTTTAATGAAATTTGGATAGTAATTAAAATACATTTAGACGCAACATCTCTGATTTTTGCATAATTTTTGGAACAAGTGTTAATCAAAATGAACCTGAGGCCATGAATTTGGTAATATATGTAATTTTTTGCAACAATAATTTTTTTGTTTACCCAATGCTCAAAAATTACAAATAAATAGCCAAGAGATATAGAATTAATTGAAATATAAAACATTATTTTTGTATTATTGAAATGATGCCAAAATACAGTTTAAATTGACTCTCAAACATAGGAGTATTAGTGCAATTTAGAATTTAAAATTATACAATGTAAATTATGCTCAAGGGTACTTTTTATAAATACATAAACATGATGGGGAGATACTGTAATTTTCACAAACTAAAAAAAAAGGAAAAAGGGGAAATTCGACCTCATTCTTCTATTCGTGGAATCATGGGTTCCCAATAAGGAACCCACGATTAGGGTGAGGGGAGTGGTTGGTGGATGGTCGAGGAAGCGTGCGTGGTTGGCAACAATGGATGGAAAGATGGGGAGGCTGCTAGAGCGTGGTTGCGTGAGAGGTGCGGGTGGTGCAACGTGAGGACGGTGGCCGGATCGAGGTTGACGGGCAGTTATGTGTGTGGGGCACGCGAGGAGGTCGCGGTGGCGCACGGGCGGTGAGGGGCACGTGTGGTGTCACGCGAGGATGCGACTGGACAGAGGTCAACAGGCGACCGTGAAGGCGGTGGGGTGGTGCAGCCGCATGTGGCCTGCGGAGGTGGGTAGTCGCGAAGGGCTACTACACAGGAGGGGTCGCGCGGAGAGTTGCAACCTTTTTTATTTTTTTTATTTTGTTTTGATTTTATTTAAAAAAAACCTCAACAGGAAATCTAAAAGTGGGAATGAAGAGGTGGTGGTGATGATGATAATAAAGAGATGGCATTGATGATAATAAAGAGGTGGTGTTGATGATGACCATGGTGGTGGTAAAAAATGTAGAGGGAATGTTGGTGACGGGAGATAATAAGGATGAAAATGATTTAGTGATAATGTGGTGGTGGTGTGAGTGAAACAACAAGAAAAACAATGATTGTTGTATTAAAAAATGAATATAAAGTGGAAGGATACTTACCTCTGTGGTTCGTTGAATTGCGTAGCAACTATGCTGAACTCATGTCGTGGTCTTAATATGGTTCGACAAAAAATCGGAGAAGTTGTGCAACTTGGATGCAGCTGTGACGAGGTTGATCTCTCCACCTCGGATCTCTCCAAACATTATGGAAACCGTCACCGCGTCGATCTCTGTCACTGTCGAGCGGGCTGAACTGGTGGCTTCCTTTCTCTCTCGATTTTGGTGGATAGGAAAAAATGAAGAGGATGAAGGGAATAAAAGGAGGAGGAAGAGGGAGAAGTTAGAAAAGAAGTGGGTGGAAGTTGGGAAAGAAGTGGGAGAGGTGTAGAGAATGGGAGTTGGTGGATGAAAAAGTAAAATAAAATAAAATAACTAAGTAATTAAATTAAAATAAAAATAATAAATAATGAATATTTAAAAATAAAACAAAATAAATAAGTAATAAATACAAATAAGTAAATAATTAAATAGTAATTAAAATAATAAATAATAAAAAGAAATAACATAAAATAAAATAAAATAAAATTATGAAAATGATATAAAATGGGGTGACATGTATCATACCCAGAAAAATCAAAAAATAAATGTAAAAAAATAAAAAAGAAATAACAAAAGATATCAAATAAAAAATGGTCAACACGAAAGTCGCTCATCTTGATAAGATATACAACTTTTGTGAGGTACTAAAAAATAAAATAAACCATCTATACAAAAAAATATTTTTGGGTGATATCTTATATTATATAAAATATCGAATTTTTGCTTTTGTGTATTTCTTTGACAATTTAAAAATATGATAACAATCAAATAAAATTGGAAAAAATATGAGACAAATATTTACAACTTAATTTATTTATTATTTTTAGTAATTAAGAAAATATACAAAAGGGGCCCAAAACCCATGTTTCACATACGACCTCCGATTCTTTTGAATGTAGTCTTGTTTTGAAGGTAATTGAACGTACATTAATTCAAAAGTGAATGGTCCAAATGAGACTGTATGAGAGAGATATTCACATTTTAACATTTTTTGTCTTCAACTAGGGTTTGGATTTTATTGGTCAATTTTATGAGTTAGTATTTTTTATTGATATTTTCCTTCATTAGTGTTAGTAATATGTACACTATGGATTTGATTTTATTCAATTTTACATTAGTGAAAAATAGATAAAATAAGGAGAAATATGCTGAATATACATGTGATATTTGGAACGGAATTTTGCTTCTTATTTAATGCAAATATGCATGCTAAAATGTAGATACTAATTCTAAATGCATGAATGAGAATAATGCAAAATAAATGGAGATATGCAGCTAATTACTCAGGAACAAAGCTCTATTTTTTACTTTTAGAGTGATGAATTACATATTCACCAGGGATCCATGATTATAAGTAAATTGGCTAGTAAAAATTTGTCTGATAATATTATATAAGCAAATATAACATATTGCTAATATAACTAAAAATAAACATAAATAATGATACTCTATGTAAACTGATAATTTTATTAACATAATTAAATAAAGTTAAGAAACATTGGCTAAAAAAGTTTTGATCATCCAATTTTCTACTTCGATTCAAGAAAAAAACCAACAATGCTTTGTAAAAAAGATGCCCTAATTTGTTTCTTAAAGGGATATTTACACCCATAATCTTGAGAAGTTTCATAATTACATACATAACCCTTGATAAGTATGAATTACATGAGAATCCATGAATAGTCCTTAATTCTTACATGGCATAACCCTGTTAACTTCCATCCGTCTTTTCATTAATATTTGACAAAATCCATCCATTTTTGACAATTTTCCCCTATAACAAAATTACATTTTCAAAAGATGTCCCCCATCTTCCTCCCTCAACTTGGGCTAGAGCCCTTCCTTCCAAGCATGATTAATAGCGATCATTTTTCAGTTAAACCACATATAAAGTTCATAGCACAAATCTGAAGCTAAAGGGCGACCACACCCGACTCAGCTACAATACATTGCATCGACTCCCTTCGCTGCACACTTTGAGCCTCTTCAGACGAATATTAGGCAAGCATAGGAGAGGGAGCTTGACAAACAATGTGAGCTTGTTGTAGCTCGATGCAATCCTACAGCATGGAACCCCCTCCTCTTCCCTAGACGCATCAAAGGCCAACATGCTCCCTAAAGAATATGAATCCCTAGCGGCTAATAAGCATGGTTGTTGTGATTCTCCTTCAGATATGGTGATGATTCACATAGTAGGCTCCATGTTGGTGGTTTATAGATCTCCAAATGATTTCCTTGGCTCGTGGCTTGGGATATGAACTTGCAAACACAAAAAACTCATTCAGCGATCGAATCACAGTAGAGATCAAGTTGAACTCAACATGCAACAACTTTTCCCTATGATACGAAGGGCATGGAGAGGAGGTGGAGGACCTGCTTTGTGAGGCAAGGCAATCCAGTTATTCCTGATGCCATTCTTCTCAATGTAGCTCCTAAGAATCACATCCTCTTCTAGTGACCATGACCCCTCATTACCCTGGCCTTGTCACAGCACAGTGCCCTCCTCATTCCATAGAGAGAGGCTCTGCAGCTTTGTTCTTCATCTCTGCAAATTGTGTTATAGGATGAAGCCTTCAAGCTCGATCTGTGCGTCAAGGTGAAGGGTTGTAGGGCGTGTATGGTTGATCCACAGGGGATAAAAGAGTTCGGAGGGGGAGGGGTGCAGCAGAGGGGGTGATTGGCAGAGGAAGGGGGACGTGAGGAGAAGGCTCGGAGGGGGACGGTCATCGGGGGAAGGGGAGGTGGGCAGAGGGACGGGATGATGTGGGTGGAGGGGGATTGAGTTAATTAAGTAAACTAACAGAGTATCATATGTAATTGTTATTATCGAAGGTTATATACATAATTGCGATGTTACTCAAGATTATTGATGTAAATATCCCTTTCTGAAAATCTCATTTAAAAGGACACATCATGCGCCAGCTCGTAATTGTTCAACCAAATGCTTTCTCTTTCCATAACTTCCTGGAACAATAATGATCGATGGTCGGAGATTGAAGAAAGTAGAATCCACTAGATGGTGGACGGATTGTGATGATGGTAGGTGAGGGCATTGAGCGGTGATAAAATGGAAGGGCCTAGGGCAACGGTGGTGATCGATGTGTGTGTGCATGGGCAGATCGTCATGATAATGGATGGTGGAAGAGGGCACTGGGCAGTGGCAAAGGTGAAGGGTGGAGGGCAAATGTAGTGGGTGAGGGTAATGATCGCTTGGACGAGGCTGAGAATGGAGGTGAAGGATGGAGGGCAAGGGTGGTGATAGAGGGCATCGATGGTTCAAGTCGAGAGCCGTGGGACAACCTGTGGAGGTTGTAGGCAGTCAAATAGTGCACTAGCGGATGCATAGGACATATGAAGCAGGTCGTGACGAAGGCCATCAATTAATGAGGCGTGAGGGAGATGTCCAGTGAGCGGAGGTCATCAATTGGTGAGGCATGAGGGAGATCTCCAGTGAGGGGAGGCCTATGTTTGTGGTCGGATGACTTGATGCAAGGATATCGTGAGGTTACAACCTTCTTTTTTTCACTACATTTGACTATTTGGCGGATGTCCACCTCATGTATTCTTCTCAGCACATCCTTCTTCGCTAAATTCGAACAGAACGCCCCTTGCTGTAATTTGGAAAGGTCACACCTATAAATATGAGAGATCTTATAGGTTGTTAGACACAAGATTTAAGAGTTAGTTAGTTTCTAAATCTAAATCCAAGCCAAATCTGCTAGTTAGTTTCTAAATTTTAGATCTAAACCTAAGCCAAATCTGTTAAACACAAGATTTAAGAGTTAAATTCAACTAAAGGGCTTTATTTTTATATTTTTTCTTTAGTTATTATGCATGATTTGATTATTAGCTAGTTATTATATGTGTCACCTCATTCTTATTGACGAGGTGATTATCGTGGCTTTTCCTTCCAGTTTAGCATACATTCTGACTCCAAACAACACATTGCTCCACATATTAATATTTGAGATGATTATGACGATCATACTACTTCAAAACTTATATTTACAATTCTATTTTACAAATAAGTATGCGTTTCTAGTTTATTTGTTGACTTGAGAATATTAAAAGTTTAATTTTGGGGAAAAGTCAAGTTTAGAGTCATTTCCAAGATATCCGATGTTTCACCAAAATTCTCTTGAATTTCTCTTTCCGAAATTGGCAAAATTAAACCAAAATACGAAATTTAAGGCTTCATTTTCTTACGGCTTCTCTATAGTACAAGAAGTATGTATGTTTGTGAGAACACTAGGATGTTAGCAACCTTGCAAACCGGTGGCTGCAAGTGTTTGCCTTTTATCAATTGGATATAGATTGTGCTTGTGAATCCTACGTAGTTTCTTGGTGTTAATTTCTTTATTTGTATCTTATATAGCATATAGTTTACGATGACAATCTATACCTTGCATTTATTAGATATACATTTTAGGCAGATTTGCATTTGTGTGTGTATGTGTTGTCTTATTATATTATAACATTAAATATTTTTCTAAGTTGAAAGTATTTTGATTAGATATAAGTTCTAAGGTATCATTTCAATTTTCAGTTTCTTACATGAGATATCATTTTGCTTCTTCTCTTTATTGGCACATGCTTTTTTATGTTGTTATTACACGTCTTACCATTTTCCTCATGTTCAATAGGTGAAACTAATGCTTCTAATTCTGATTCTAAATCATTGTCTAGTTCTGAGAAGCATATTACTTTTTTATTGTTGGAGCGATTAGATGGAAATTTAATATAAAACATCATGTTAATATCTTATTATTTGCAAAAAAAACATATGTATTTCTATGTCATTTATTGAGTTAAAGAATATCAAAAATCTTAATTTTAGAAGAAAGGAGTTTTTCAAGTAATTTCCCCGATTTCCGATCATTCCACTGAAAATCCATCGAATTTCTCTTTTCAGACTTACCTAAAGGAAATCGAAATCCGACATTTAAGGCATTGGTTTTAAGGATTGGAAAGATCAAATCCACCTACTTTTTCTTTCCATGTGAAATTGGAATGTAGTTTATTTTTATAATTGTTCCTATTCAATTGTCGTAATCTCTTGATTTGTAGAGGCAACCAATTGAGTGTTTGTTGATGCATATAGAAAAGATGTCCACTCCATGTTACATTGTAATGTTGTTTAAGCGTTCCAATACAAGTCCAAGAGACAAGTTAGGCACCCACCCTTAGGGCCCGTTCGGTAGGAGAATAAGCAGGAATAAGGATGGGGAATAAGGGGAATAAGGGGAATAAGAGTCTATTCTCCGTTCGGCTGGAGGATAAGAATAAGGAGAATAAGGTGAAATAAAGGTAGGTAAGGTGGGATAAAGATAGGAATAAGAGTGAAATAAGATGAAATAACGGGGAATAGTCGTACCACGGGGAAGCGTGTTGGGGGCTTATTCCTCTTATTCCATTCCTCCTTATGACCCAAACGAATAGGGCCTTAGGGTGGTGGCCTTTTTTTCTTTAAAAAAAGTCCAAGAGACAAGTGTGGGTATATCCGACATTGAAAATCGTATTTAGTAATTTTTATTTTGGATGCAATGGTAATAACTTTATTTTCGAACCAAAGGTTTATTGTTGCAAAATGATGAATATAAAAGAGATTTATTCTTTTTCAAATGTTCTCATTTATAAGGAATTTATTCTCGAAAGGGTTTTTGGGTCTGAAACATCAAGAGGATTATGATTAGAAAATGAGGATATCTTTTGCAAATTGTGCTCTGTCTCGTTTTCTTCAATTTATAGAAGTTTTACGATCCATCTAACTGTCATGCAAATTCTCATTTTTAAAGTCAATAAGAGGGTTGGTAAAGGAGATGAACTATGTTTCTTATTTTCTTTTTTAAAAATCGCACAAGTAGTAGATTGGTGTTGCTATGGTCAATCATGTAAATTGGAAGTCGACATGCTTATCCAGTAGTGGTAGATTGATGTTGCTACAGTCAGTCATGTCTGCGATGTGTGAAGAATGCTTGAGATCATTATGAGATGGTTTTTCATATCGTCAACTGGGCGATCAAAGGGTTTTCCTTTGATGGATCGGAATACAGTGTCTTGTTCGAAGAAGGACGAAGGACTTGAGGTCAGTAGCCTAGAGGAGATGGATAAAGCCTTGCTCAGCAAATGGGTCACACGTATTTGGGGCGGCTATAATAGTTTGGTTTGCAGCTTGATCAGGAGGATCTACGGAGCTAGTCTCACTTTCCCGTTAGCAGTGATCTTGGGTCAACGGCTTCATATTTCTCGCGTGTCATTTGTAATGTGGCACTGGAGATCCGTCCATTCTTTAGATCGTTTGTTGGGGACGAAACATTGTTCTGTTTCTGGAAGGATATTTGGGGCGAGGGTGGGGCTCTACAGGTGAAGTTTCTAAGGCTTATGGCATTGGCTGAGGATCTAGATTGTTTGGTGGCAGAAATTTGGGATGGGTACTCCTTCCCGCAATTTAGATTTGAACTTTCATATTAACGACTGGAGGAGTTTATGGCTTTGATTGAGGAGCTTGAGACTACGGAAGAGCCCACTCATGAACGTGATTGCTGGAACTGTTGTGATGGTTCGTTTTTATTAAGAATGTATACATGGCTTTGAAGTACCCTTTGGTGTTTGACTTTGGAGTATGTGTGATAGATTGCAGGCGGATATGGAAGTGGAAAATTCCAATTCGTGTGAGGGTATTCCTTTAGCTGACAGGTTTGCCCACTTTGTTCAGGAGGTTGATCTGGCATGTCCTTGGTATTTGGGTGAGGTGGAGGATGCCGACCAGCTCTTCTTCAAGTGCGGGAGCTAGTTTGGAGCTTGGAACCTCTTTTGGTATCATGCAATGAATACATACAATGTCTGTTATTTTGAGATCCTTAGGGGTGGATTGGGCTGGCATGGAGAAGGAAAGATCCCACGTAGAGTCCACAGCCACGACGGCCTCCCACGACTCGCCGGAGCTCTCACATCTGAACGTCGAGCTCACGACCCATGTCGGGCTCAACAGTGACATCTTCCGCTTACGCCCCATGACGTACGTGCCGCTGCCGTCGATCGATCCTGCGATGTACCAAGAGCAATCACACACTTCCTCCTGCGTGAACAAAGTAACCATGATCATCAATTCTTCTTGATTATCCGGAAATTGGTAGATTCTAATTGGATTAATCAAATGCTTCTTACCATGGGTGTTAATCAGGTATAGGAGCGGGTTCTCTTCATAGATCAGTCCCAGGTCTTCCAGACAGAAAAGGATTGTCGATGCTGCTAAAATCGATAGAGGGAACTCAACCCACTTCGAATCTGATGATTGATTAGAAACAAGAAGATCACCTATTTGCTGAACGGTTTGGCACCTCACCGGAGATAACACGAATCTGCTCTCTTCCACTTGGAGAACCACCATGACCACCTGCGAGAATCGTCGCAAAACCCAAGGAGAGAGAGAGAGGAAAGAGTTGATTATTGAAGCACTGGAGGTCAAGGAGCAGAGGCGTGTAGGTCTCCTCCACCTTGGTGGCTATGGAGAGGCAGGCGACGGTGGTAAGCTTGGCCATCCATGGCTGCCTCTCCCGCACCATCTGGTTGGAGAGGAAATGATCGAGGTAGTCCACGGTGACAATGGAGGTGTGAGGGGTGAAGCCGAGGTGGGAGAAGGCCTTGAGGATCCAATGCGTTGCCTCCTTCCTCCGCTCCTTCGACCGTCTCCCACTCCCCACTTGAGATTGGGGAAAAAGTTTTGTAACTTATTTAGCATCAGTAAATATTTGTCTAATCTATTTAATAATTCATCCCAAAAATACTTTAAAAATCATTTTCATAATCGGAAATATAGTTTATTTGGGAAAATAGAAAAAAATTGTGATTTGATGGACGGATGAAAATGTGGCCAAGAGAGAGAATAAAGAGAGTAGGGAGAGCCTCACCCATCAGCTCGCAGAGATAATAAAGGGAGGTTTGACAATGAGGTAATAAATATATGCCTAGCTACATCATCATTCGGTAGTGCATTCCATATCTTATGAAGCAAATATTTATGAGCATTATCCTAAAAACACTACTTCCCATAAACAAACATTGAAATTATTTTGTTTAACACTGAACCTCGTGCCTTTCACTGGCTTATATTCGATTTTTAGTCTAATATGTTAACAGGATTCTTAAATACTCTGAACAAACATGAACGTGTGTTACTTGTAATGTTACCTCCCATACACTACTGTTCGCTATTCAAACCATTGAGAAAGCTTTTTTTAACACAAATAATATTCTAACTGCATTTAGTAGAATCTCAAAAGGGTAGTCATGATGTTAGACGTATAATATTGAGAGGACATCTTTAGTGCAAGTACTTTAACTGTACCAGAATCTCATTATTTTCACGCTTCAATCAAAAAATAGTCATGCTGTTAGAACCACAACGACAGCCAAAATGGTGGTTATGGTGTAATCACATGGAATAAGTTTTGATTCAAATATCACTAGATGTTTAGTCAAAGGGAAAAAATTGCTCTCCATAATTGGGAAAGTTTAGTCTAGTTAACCGGGCAAACTTATCCTGACATAGACTTTGTTTTCTAATTCTATAGTTCAAATCATTGTCAGTAGTTAGGCATTTTCTTTGGCTAGAAATTTCTAAGACATGAAGCATATGTATTCGTATCTTGTTTAAAGAAACAAAGCATGAAGAGCGTCACGAGAACATAAATATTTTAATATTTTGACGGGGACGAGATATTCAAATTAAATTATAGCATCACATAAGACTATGATCCATGTGTTAGATTTTAATATTAACTCTGACTTTGTTTATAGAATACATATTTGCATGTGGAGGAAGAATATAAATCCTTATGATTTACTGTGTCCGAGACAAAAACTTTCGAAGGATGCGTATATGAAACTCAAGGTGAAGCAGGATACATTTTTATTTTCGAGTTTCATATTTATTTTATTGTTATTATTTTGATAGTGAATAGATAGTAGCAATATATTTGATGGCTCAAGATATACGGGCCCCACCAGATGGGTGGAAAGTTGCTGTTGACTATGATGAATTAGTTCCATCATTTGATACGACAATGGGAGCATTGAGTAATTTGTTAGTAGTTGCAGTTTGCAATCGAAGAATGCACCCATTAGATGATGAGGACTGGAGATATCTAAAAAGGTTACTCTCCTCGTTTGTAGGCTTGTAGCTTCTTTGAAGTGAATATATGTTAAAAATCATGTTTGGTTTTTTAAGTTATTTGAGCAATTTATTATGACTCATATTCAAGTTGGAATGATCATGGAACTAATTGGCATCACCTGCATGCATATATCCACGCAAGCTCCCGCCCTAAAAGAATCGGTGGAAACTTAAATGCTCCAAGCCTCCAACGAGAGGCGTTATCGTGGAGGTGAAGTTCCCCAAGAGCCCGTTTGGTTAAGGGGTTACCCTTACTTTGGGTGTGTTATCCCTTAAAACTCATATATCTAATCCACTAGTAGGTCTCACATACACTCTCTCTCTCTCTCTACCAAAAATATCATATTATACGATCATATCATCTAAAAATCATAAAATACCCAACTTCTATTTATTATTTCAAACTTCAATACAATCGCATCACAACAACTATCCACTTTTTCAAATGTCAATACAATCATATCATAATAACTACACACTTTTCAAATTTCAATACAATCACATCACACAAACCCTCACAACCCTTAACATACCAACCAAACACCACAACACAAAAATGAGTTATCCTCCCATAGATAATCCACGAACCAAACGCACCCCAAGTGATATTGGAAGACCACTCCCACTTCTGGCACATGCAAATGATAAGATGAAGTTAATAGATTTTGACTATTATCTGTAGACTCAGTTTTATGTATGCACCTAAAGCCTATTTTGCTTCAGAATATACTGAAAAATATATCATTTTGAGGTATATGATACCGATAATCTTAATTTAAGTTCACGTCTTGATGTAAATTATTGGAACTTTATGTGAGATCCGAGATATACTAGTATCGGTTAGTATAGTTCTCCTGCTGGTAATATCATTCCTGGTTTGAAGGTTTGTTACTTAACATGTGTGCTGGTTTATTTTCCATTTATTCAAACACGTTGCATGTATTGGAAACTTTACATTTGTGGGAGATACTTCATACGTTTCAAGTAATGCATCATGAATAGAACGGAAAGATGAAAGATACTTCTGGATCTCGATTTTGTTTTTCTTTTTTAGAATATTCTGATGAGTATGTTGCAATAATATCTAACAAAAAGTGTTATTGTGACATCGGAGCGTATTCATCAAGTGATGGCAACAGCCTTGGACAAAACATGGTCACTGGTTGCTTCCGGATTTAGATACTACACTGTTAAATTGTTTCTCTTTTTTGAAAAGAAGGGAGATCGTTCCTTTCTAGCTCTCTTTCAATAGTTAATGAGCATTGACATGAAGAAATCTGTGGAGAGACTGGGTATGTCTCATTGAAAATATTTATTGTTAAGTGATTTTGATTTCAGGGAAGATGTGATACCACCGAAGGCAGACACGAGCATGGATCCGACCGAACTCCTGGCTGCTGATGAGATGTTCTCGCTGAAAGATGCCAGGTTGATGCTCTTCCTCGAGAAGAAGATCAATATGGAGAAGCTCGAATGCATGCCACAGGTGCTTGTAAAAGAGCGTAAGAGGAGGAACTTCGAGCAAGGGTACTCCCGGAGCTGGAGCTCGGCCATGTTGTCATTCATCTAGCTTCTCCTTGATGTTGTTCATGTTGAGTGCTCTACCGGTATACAGAGACTTTTGTTTTCGAGTGAGTTACGTAATTAGGGGTTATATAAGTCTTACATATATGTGTGTGCGTGCTAATCATAGTTGACATTGGAATTAAAGAAATCGTTTTTATGCATATTAATCAATATATGCAGTTTTATCCATCAAATAAAATGGTTGTGTTAGTTTATTTATGGTAAATAGTAACGAAAGAAGTGTTGCTATGTGAATTTGTATTAAATAATTTATCAATGTGGTGATGTAAAAAAACGTTGCTTAAAACTTTAGATAGTGACGGAAAAAATGTTGTGGTATGTACAAATGGCGAGGCTTTTTCTTCATTGTAAAATATAACCATGACGATTTTTATACATTCCAATTTTAAATTTTTCAACGATTTACTAATTGTTGTTATATATACATTTAATAATGGCTTAAATAGAAATGATTCTTACTACGAATCTCAAATATGTCATGAGGTGGTATAGTGACGTATTATTCATTGTACTCTTCCCAATAAAAAGTGTCACCATTGATCTATATTGTTGTAGTGAATTGAGGTCCCATTCATTTAGAATTGAGATGAATTTCTTCAACGTACAGGAATTTCATCACTAGAGCTTCGATATTAACATTGAGACTAAAAGACTTAAAATATGAATATCTCTTTTGAATCCAATTACCTTCAAAACATTTCACTATAGTCTCCTATGGATCTTTACTCACTTTTGAATTAATGTACACATTCAATTACCTTCAAAACAAGATCAAATTCAAAAGAATCCAAGTTCGTATGTAAAACTTGGGTTTTGGGACCCTATTGTATATTGTACAAATGTCCCATTTATTTATTTATTTTATCTTTTTATTTTATTATTTATTAAAAAATACAAAAATAGATTAAGTTATCAATATTTATTTCATATTTTCTCTGATTTTCTTTGATTTTTCATCTTATTCAAAAATGACAAATTTTTTTTGCAAAACACAAAAAATAGGTATTTTATACATATAAGATACCCCCAAAAATACTTTTTGTACAGATGATTAATTTTGATTTTCAATTCTTCACGAAAGTTGTAGATCTCCTTAAGACGAGCAACTTTCCTGTTGACAACTCTTCGATTTGACCCGTTTTATTATTTCTTTTTACATCTAATTTTTGAACTTTCTGGGAGCGATACGTGGCAGCTCCTAGAGTCGCCACGTGTCACCCCCATTTTTATTTTCTAGATCTTTAGTTTTAAATAATTAATTGTTTGTTTGTTTGTTTTCGTTATTTTATTTATTTATCTTTATTCATTTATTATTTTTATTTATTTATTTTATTTATCTGTTTTCATATTATTATTTTATTTTTATCTATTTCCTTTTCTTTTATTTTATTATTTACCTATTTATTTATTAGTAGTTCTATTTAATTTTTAATTTTTTTATTATTTTATTTTTATTTTTATTTTTATTTTTTTACTTACCATGTGGTCGCGTCCCCGTGCGCCACATGGCCTCCCCTCCCCTTCTCCCCTTCGCTCCTGTTGCGCAACTTCCCTCCCCGTGCGCCGCCCGCTTCTCGAGGCGACGTGCAACCGTCATCCATTCCCAAGCATCTCCCCATTTTCCGCAACCGCCGCAACCTTGCGTCTCTCTCTCTCCACCTCCCGCTTCAACCACTCCCATAGGACATGGCCATCTTTTTCCACGTCGCACACCTCTCTACTCCTATCTACTCGTCACTCCTTGACCTAAGACCGCCATCTCCTCTGCAACTCTTGCGCAACCCAACCACCTTCAAAAGTAGACGGCATCTGCCATTTCGAGAGCATAGAGGACCTCGAGCTCAAACCCTCCCTCGATGATAGCAAGAGAGCCCGCCATTGAGCGACGACATGTACGGGTCGGCAAAATCCAAGAAACCTCCGTTCCTTGCTACAGCAGTTCCATATGATGTGAAGCTCAACATCGATGTGGCTTTGAGCGAGAATCAGGAAGCCTCAAGCTTCCCTCCCCAGGCGTTCCTTCCACCTTCCCTTTCTAGGCAAATCCGAACCATCCATGTGGTACCTTTTTCTATCCCTGCTCTTCCTTCCCTTGTTATCTCTTTCCCTTTGTCCCTCTTCTTCCTCTTTTCTCTGATCAAATCCCCAAATCTCCTATCTGTACGACTTCATGCATCTTCGATTTCCCCATCACCTTTAGTCGTGTTGTGGCCATGTGTCTCTGTCGCCATCCACTTCATGTCATCGCTACTCTTCTCGCTTTCGTCGCTCTATCGCAGCCCCGTGCTCCAGCAGCTGCACCAACCCCATCACCATCGACACGCACATTGTTGAGCCCGCACCGCTGGGTGTGTGTCGTCCATCGCTGCCCACTAGACACGCCTTGGCCAACCCTCATGATTTTAGGTAATTAAAGAAGCGCTTTGTGCACTATTTTTTTATTTATTTGCATTTCTAAATTTGCTATTAGACCATTGTCTTTGAGCCTTAGTTTGGACCTCATTTTGGCATCATTTCATTAATGCAAAAATAGCATGTTGTAGTTCAACTTATTTTGTATCTCTTGGCTATTTATTTATAATTTTGTGAGTATTAGGTAATTAACTAAAATTATTTTGATGAAAATTTGCTTAATTTACCTAATCTATGGTCTGAAATTCGTATTTAATTAATGTTTGCTCCAAAAATTGTGAAAAAATCAGAAATGATACGTTTAAATGTGTTTTAATTTATGTCCAAATTTCATTACAAATGGAAATGTCTTGTGCCTAGAAGAAATCCTTGAGTGATTTATGTCATTGATTTTTAATTAAATCCATTAACATTATTTTTTGTGAAATTTTAAATCTCATGAATTGCTTATTAAAATACCTTTTTGAGATAAATCGCTCTCTGGATAAATCGAACTTATGGATTAATTAGGAATTGAACACTCACAGTCGCTCTATTTTCAATAAAAATTCATAAAAAATCATATATTGTCATAAAACTCCAAAAAAATTATTGTAGCTTCATTTTATCATGTTTAACTTCCAATAAAAAAACTCATTAATTTTACTTTCTATTTGCACGAATAATTGCATAAAACTCTAAAAATTTTACATTTTTTATTGTTGCAATTTAACCCCAAAAATTCCAAAAAAAATACATTTTGCATTCATAATTGGATTAGATTTCAAGAAAAAATACAATTTGGCTAAACTGGATTAATTTGACAAAAAAATAATTTAGCTAAGTTGCTTGATTTCTTAATAACCTAGTTCAATCGCATTTTTGCATGTGCACTTTTAAAGCATAAAAAATTATAAAAAATGCTTCGTTGAAAACCTAGCTTTTAGATCGCCTAATAATTAACCTAAGGAGACATAGCTTCCTCGGTTTGACCTTCGGCTTTCCCAAGTAAAACAAAAAATCGATCGCTCTCTTTTAATTGGATAATTAATCAAGTGATCTTTTTTATTGATCTGTTAATTGCTTGCATGCAACGAAATTTAGCATTTATTTCCCATAATTAGCGAGGGTAATATCAGATTTATCATATGGCACCGTTGCTAGTGAGGCACAACTTAGATTGATTTTTAGAAAATCTAGATATTAGGTTTTCTACCCCCAAGTAGTCTGACTCCCGATTTTTCTTGTGTATATTTCTCTGTTTATTTTTCTGCATTTATTTATGTATTTCTTTGATTTATTTTATTTTATTGAGTCTATCTCTCTGACCACGGTCTTATTTTTTTGTGCGAGGGACCCGACGTGATGGGGTGGTCGCTAGGTGGCCGAGCAACTCAGGAGCTTTGGAGGCTGGCTTTTTCTGTTGAGAAGCCGACTGAAAGAACGTATTAAATTTAAGATCGAACCAAGTCATGAGAGAGTGCAGAGTCCTTAGGAATTTATTTTCTGCACTTATTTTATTTTTTAATAATTTGTAATAATTAGGCAACTGCAAATTACCAACGGATTCTGTTTGGGATCTCAAGTGTGTGCTCGGACTTGGACTTTCTCTTATGTGTGTCGAGACCTGTTTCACTCTTCGGTGAGGGTGGAGCTTGACTTGAGTGGCGAAATTAGGATAGGCACATGGTAGTGTAATTTCAAATTTATTTGTGCCCTTCATAGTTTAGGCCACTCATCTTAAAATATTCACACATCTTTAAGATTCATAATGAGGCACACATAAACATATACAACTTGGCTAATTGAACTCAATTCTTCCTGCTAATAGTATATATTATTTCGGTGTGGTTTCTCGATCTGCATGTATTTAGTGTAAATTTAAAATTCAGTTTTGCATAACACATGGAGAGTGTTGGGAGTCGATGTAAGTATACCTTCTTTTGAGCACGCATCATCGTTTCACGTTTGCATTTTGATTTCTGATTCCTCCATTGTTTTATAATTTAGGATTAAAAAGAAAATTGGGACCGAATGGTAGACGTGTTTTGTTATGCTCGGATTAATTTTCAAGTGACAACCTAACTTTAAAATTGGGACTGAATTGAGCAGATTGATTAAAAAAATGGAACAAAAAGAACATTATTTACGGGTGCATAAATCCCTCATCTGACTTGCAGGTACTTACCCCTAGACAAGAGTGGGTAAGGACATAGCCCCTAAGGATTAGAGCCAAAATCCCTGGACTTGTGCCCTAAGCGTTTGGACTCACTCTTAGGGTCTTGTTATTGCTTCAAGCACTTGCCTTCGACCCTTAGAAGAAGTAGTCTTGCTTTAAGTCGATGTGTTCCGCCAGCTTGAACATGAACTACCTTAGGTGACTACACCTGTGAGTAATGTATTAAAAGATTATTTTACCACCAACTAAAATAGACAAGATAAATTGGCCAAACTTCTACGGCCCTCGCGTGTAAAGTTGGTGAATTTTCCAAAGGGGTTTGCATTACATTTGTATTGGGTGAGTATTCATGCACATTCAAGTGCACTGTATAACTAGCACCGCATTGAATATCGCGTTCTAAATGGTTCTTTTGACATCGAAGATGACTAATAGGAAGGATTCGGACTTCGTGAATCTCTTACTGAACCCTCCAAGAAGTACCTCTTCAAAGGTCCATTCACAACCTGGATCAACCTGGACTCACGATCCTCTTAAGTTCAGGATCACTCACTCTCGGGATGGTCACTCACAAATCATTCCCTTTCTCTCCTCCCACCTCACCAAGGAATACCTTCGCCTCTGTGAGAATATCTTGATTCAATAATCTTGTTCTAATCAAGATCCCATTATTAATCCAGGTTCTAAAGAAGATTCAAGAAAAATGCCTGCTAAAAAGAAAGAAGAGGAAGAAGACCCTAAGGACCCCATGAAGATGATACTAGCCAGATTAGTTGCATCTGAGCAACAACATGCCTTACTCTGAGCTTAATAAGGATAGCTCAATTTTGGGGGTTGAACCATCAATGGAGGTAGCGTAGAACCTCGGATAATATAGAATTCGAAACTATTTGAGTCTAGCTGAACCTGAAGTTGATTTTGAGTTAAAGTCGCAGTTTCTGAACATGTCGCCGCACTATGATGGGAACACTTCTGAGGAGCCATACTCATTACTAAGAGACTTCGAGCTCATCTTCGCTAACCTTAGACATCCTAATGTTAGCTAGGATTATATTAGGCTCACAGCCCTTCCATTTGCCTTGGTGGCAAAGCCGACTACTTGGTGAAGAATCTTGGGATTACAATCACCACCTATGCCCAGTTCAAGGACCATTTTTTTGAAGAAATGCTACCCCCTAAGTAGGACTAACATGATGAGGACACACACCACTAGCTTTTCCCAGCTACCCCCATAAAGCCTTTTGTATGCCTAGAAGATATATAAAGACATCTTGTTGAAATGTCCTTGTCATGGTCTATATGACAACATCTTGGTCCAGTCATTCTTAATCGGTCTCAATCCTGAGATGCAGGGTTTAGTGAGCACTTCCTGTGGAGGCAGCTACACGTCACGTGGATCGGATACCGTTTGGAGGGTATTCGAGCATATGGTAGAGACTAGCCTCTCACAGACCGTCAACAGGACATGCATAGTTCCCCAGATCACTCTTGTCTGGAGGGGGAAAGTCAATTATAGTCGATCTCTCTCATGACGTGATCCCTAGTATGGGACTCCTTGCGTACAAGCGTATAGTAGTCGAGAGGATTGATAGAAGGATTGATGAGTTAGACAGGAGTGTCTTCAAGATTCCCAGATAGATGGAGGAGTTGACTGAGAAGGTATCTAAGATAAAGATACATGTCGTGACTACACCCGTTGCTCCCATATACCAAATTCACTATGTTCAGGAGCAAATGGTGTCAGGGCAAAACAGTCGTGGGAGAAGGATCAATCTGACACCCATTCGTTCCAGCAGCAACCCCCATCTGCATAGACAGTTGAGGAGGAGCCTCCACCGGTTTTGGAGGTGAATGGAGTATAGTATACTCAGGACCCTACCAGGCAGTGAAGTACTGGGGATCGACATGCTTACCAGCATCCCTCGACGTTTCACAACATCTCATTCACCTCTAAACCACCTCCTTCACAACAGAGCCTTAGATTTTAGCCAACCCAGCAGCAGCAATGGCAGCAGTACCAGTAGTATGACCGATAGGGCCAGTACTAGGCGGGCCAACATGGCACACAGTTTTAGCCACCCCGGCACCAATAGTAGCATTAGAGGCAGTACCCCGACCAGCAGGGCCAGTCTTCACATTCTTCTTCTCAGTCTTTTCCACTTCCTTCTTCATCTGGTCCCAGCTTCAACAGATACTCGACATACTCCGTTCCTACCAGAATGAAATTCATTACTTACAGGTGGATGTCAACCGCCTATCCAGATGGAGAGACAAGCAGTCTGCACTATCTACCTCGATCCCAGCCCAAGATTAGGCTAACCCCAATAGCCTGAACCGATCTAGTTCTCAACAGCACCTTGGTCAGGTATATTATTCAACATCTCTTAGATCTGAACATGAGATTCTTTTTTGTTATGAGGCTAACCATATATCACTCATGAGCATAAGGATCGTGACCGTACCTGACCGGGCAAGGGACATGAGGAGGGGCCTCTTTGGAGCTCTACCTAAAGGGTCTTTAGAGGACGAGGAGGAGAGGCATCATGTTCAGGGGCCCCATCAGCATCATTTGGGGTTTTTTTTCTCAGGGAGTCGGGAAGAGAAGGAGAGTATGATTGCAGCATCAACAGCATGGAGATATCTTGGATCCTATGGAGGACCTAGCACCTCTGGTTGCAGAAGACACCATTGCAGCTTCTTTTCCACAAACTATAGTAGATAGTTTTGATTTTGATCCCATGTTGCATCACAAAGATTCAGGTATGAAGAACTCTATTTCTGTTAATTCAATGATGATCTTTCAGTTCATGATTCAAACTCTTCATCTTCTGCTTCCCTTTATTTCATCCCTTTTCTCGGACTCTTACAGGAGGAAAGCGCATCAAAAAGATTCAGAAAGATGACCCCGATGTGCCACGGTTTTATAAAGAGAATATCACAGTTATGGTGCCATTTGATGAGTGTGGCTAATTACCCTACATTCCAAAAATAACTTAAGGTGAGATTTACACCTACTATGGTCACTAGGAAAAAACCGAACCAATATGTGAAGACGCATGTCTTATCAGTAGCCACAACCTATTGTCTCAAGAATCAGCAACTACCAAGGAATAAGAGAGACATGGGCGCTCACTACGTGGAGAGTCGTATCGACGACATTACATTTGCACGCACTCTCTTAGATAATGGTTCTTCAATCAACTTACTATCGTTCGCATTATATCAGAAATTGGAGTTGGGACCATTCGTAGATCTAGAGCGTTACTCCAATCACATATCGTTCAATGAAAAGACCTAAGGGAGAAGTGAAAAACGGCGTTATCTTGATTGAGGGACAAGACTATTAGCTTGATTTCACAGTCTTAGACATGGAGACCTCCAATCATTGGAGAGAATCTCATATCATTCTCATGCAACCCTTCCTTAGGACTGCAAGAGTAGCTTTCGACTATGGTACGCGAATGATGAAGTTTCATTCTCCAGGTGGAGAGGTGAACCTTGAGATGAAGCAGACAAAATGGAAGTGATTGATTCAAAGAGTAGTACAGAGTACTCATCTTTAGAGGCAGATTGCAGAATGATTAGCATCATTGAGATTTAGAGACAGATTCGTTCAGGACAGAGCGAGACCCTTTCATCTGGAAAGGACATGGTGCATGATACAATTTGTCAGGTGTTGCTTGATCTTGTGAGAGATGCATCTACCTATTTACATGATGATGTAGAGATCTATCAATTCCATCACCTTCGGAACAATCATGGGACATAGATGATGAGTCGGACGCAGTTTTGTTACTGTATTTCTTTAACGATCCGACAACCAATACTTCTGAGTTAGTGTCGAGTACTACACAGTTGAGCCCACCTTCAAGTAGCACGTAGCCAAATTCAGAGTCAGTTCAGTCAGATTTGCTTGATGATACCACATTGCTAGAATTGAAATCACTGCCTCCTACATCGAAGTACACCTTGCTTGCGGGACTGATGAACCACAATTTTACCCTTCTAATTATGAATAATTAACATTTTTGTTGCAGTTGGATAAAATCGGGTTTGTCAAAGATCGCTTTTAAATATTGTATTAATTAAAGGAAAAGCGGTCGAATTTATATTTTCACTTGGGCAAGCCAAGGTCGAACTCAGGGACACGAGCCTCTTAAGTATGAACTCAGATTTTTAATACCTAAACTAAGCGATGAATTAAAAGCTATAGGTCAAGAATGCAAGAAGACAAGAACAATGCATAAAGAAACATGAAGATGTGCCACTTTTTTATTCATTTTTTTAATGCAAGGAGATGCAATATCACAATGATATAAATATGCCCTAATTATACAAAATAGTTGAGCAATTAGATAGTAATCGAATTCATATTCGAATCATTAAGCAAGTTTCATTAATGTAATGAGATAAGGCATGAAAATATGAACATGAGGGACACTTGGCTATTAAAATAATTCATCAAAAGTCATAGTGCGAAAATAGAATTCTAAGCATGCCATTAGGACAATAATGAAACGAGTTTCGAAACGCAACTGAAATCAATGGAAATGGAGCTAGGATGCTCAAGATATTGACAAATGAAACCAGGGGCATAAATGCAAGAAAAATATAAAGATAACTAGCAAACAGGTCCCTAGGAAGGACTAAAATGCAAATAGCAAAAGTTGTTAGGCCTTCCCTCACGCGCAGGGGTATATTAGCAATTATTTAATCCTGAAGGGGTCGGATAAAAAATACCCCAGGCGTGCATGGGTGACACGTGCTTTGCGGACCTGGATGCAAATTGAAGAAATCGTGAGGGCCTCCTTGCAAATTTACCCAACGTGCATGTGACTAACAGTGGGCGCTAGGCTCGGTGGAAGAGCAGGCTCGGAGGAGGCTCGGATTTGCTTCGGCTAGGGTCGAGTGCTCCTCGAAGCACGGCGGAGGTTCGGTCAAGGCTTGGTCACGACTCGGGTGCAGCCTCTGGCGCAGACATGTGACCGTGTGTCGACCGTCTGATCAAGGAAGATCAAACGGTGGTTGGAGGATTATTGTTGGCTCGACGTGGATTAACATGGGCCCTCCGATCTTCGACATCTGACGGTATCTATATGAGATCTGGAATAGGTTGTGGTTGAAGGATCATCGTTGGATGAACATCGGGAGTGTCTGATGAATCCCCATTCATCACTCTTTATTCCTTTATTTTAGCTAAAAATCTTTGCAAAACATCATGTAAATATTTGTAAATAGAATAAATTATCAACTTGCATGCATTGTGTAAATAGCAATAATTAGCATGTTTTTGTACAAAAATAAAGAAATAAAGAAAAAGAGGGAAATATTTAGAATTAATATTGAGTGACCCGAACCTAAGGGAGGGCCAATCATTGGCCTGGCCGCAAAATAAAATAAGTAGAGAGAGATAGGGCCATTCATCTTTGTACATATATTCCCTCTTAGTATAAATATTTTATTTTCATAAAATAAAAATATTTATGTGTTTCTCCCATTTTGAATATATTTATAAAAATAAAAACAGAAAAATTAAATAAAAATAAAAAGAAATAAATTCTCTCTCTGCAGTGCACATATAACATGTATATAAGAATAACAGACCTATTTATTTTACCTTTGTAAAAAAATCATAAAAATCAAATAAAAATTATTTGGTATCCCAAAATATATGGTGTAAATAAATAAAATATAAAATTGGGAAGATTGTACAAAAATAAAATAATAATAATAAAAATTTAAAATACATAGGTATTTATATCTATATATAATAATATATAATGTATATATATAATTTATTTTTCAAAAAATAAATAAAAATCACTAAAAAATACTTTGAAAAATAATAAACAAATTTTATTTTGAAAATATTTTGAAATAAAGCATTTTTCTATTTTATTTTGAATTTTCAAATAATTTCAGATTGGCGCCTCCTCATTGGTCCACGGGGGATGGTTCCTACTTCGCCAAGGATGAGGATCAGGTCTGGGCCATCTATGAGGAGATGGCCGAGAACTATACAGTGATGTCTCAGACCCGACTCTACACTCAGGGACGCCCCCAGCCACAGGTCGTGCAGTTTCAGAGGAGTGCACGGGTCGATGCCGGTCCTTCCACTTCATTAGCGGCAGCCGCACAGGCAGAGTCTACAGCCGTCGACATGGGCATCATCAGCGAGAAGCTGGACCGGATCGAGTTGATTGAGAAGAAGCAGTGCCAGGGCATGACTCAGATCGATCAGATGGCACAGACGCTGAGTGACTTAAAGACCTAGATTATGTGTCTCTAGGAGGCACAGACGACTTCTCAACCCCGTCTCAGGTCACGGGCAAACACCGAGAGCAGCAGTTTGGCTCAGACCTCCACCTCGTACCGACAGGTGCACCACGTTCAAGCGGAGCCCTACCAGCCGCAGCAGCAGTACGTCCAGTCACCAACATCTCAGGACTGCCAGATGGTGGTGTATCAATCGGACCAGCCCCCGGCAGTACTTCCCCCACCCACCTACGAGCAGGAGCTGTTGATGGATATCAACGGGATTTGGTATGTGACCAGCCCCAGCCCGGTATCCGACGAGACCATCTCGGATTCTGCTGGTCGGTCGGAGGCACCAGTTCCCAACAGCAGCCTCCAGTTCAGGGTGGCCAGTACGACCAGCAACGAGAGACTCACCAGCAGCCCCAGTCCCCAGTACAGCAGCAACCATCCCACCACCATCAGTATGGTCCTCATCCCTATCAGCAGGGACAGCCTTGGAGGCTTGAGCAGCCTCAGCAGCAGTATCATCAGCAGTACCCCTCTCACCCTCACCAACAGCAGCAGCCTCATTACCAGCGAGGCCACCCGTCAGGTTCTCATGGGCCGACCTATGAGAACCCCGCACTTGATGATCTAGCCCGCCTCATGTCCGAGCAGCAGGCTACCTTTCGACGGGAGATGGATGAGTTCCGTCAAGAGATGAGGGAGATTGTGAGAGGGAAGGCCGTCATCCCTGCCCAGATCGAGCCGAACCCGAACAACCTCAAGAGGAAGTCTGAGAAGGTAGAGTTCACTGAGATTACCACTCCTAGTGCTTCACTTGGTGATATGTATGCATATATGTTTGATGCTGATTTTGTTACACTTAGGAGAGTAGGATGCCCGCAGGCGGCGCCTCGTCTGAGCGACGATCCCACGCCACTTCAGGAGCGCCACACGAGGAGGAGGGCGGTGCTGATGCCACTAGAGATGATGACGATGGTGCTGACGCCACCATGGATGTTGATCCCACCGACGGTACAGAGGTTGTCGCTTCACCAGTTGGAGAAGGTGGCAGTGACGCCACCAGACCAGTTGCTGAGCCAGAGCGCGGTACTGATGTCGCGATTCCAGATGCCGAGGGTAGTACTGAGGCCACCATTTACCGTTCTGCTAGTCATGTTGTTTTTCCTTCAGTGCATGTATCTTAGGACATTTCTGCAAATAAAGAAAAGGGTATATTATTTTCGGATCCACCTGTGTTGCTTGATGATGTTTGTGTGGATTTTGTTGTTCATGAGCATTCCAGATCCTCTCCTAATCCTTCATCTGAGAAGGACCCAGTAGTCCCCTTTCCCCGAGCACTCCACTTGGCTAAGGGGCAGAAAAAAGAAAATCTTAAAAAGAACCATCAGATAGAGTTCAGCCAGCAGATGATGGATAGATTTCACATACAGCTGACTCTATAGGAGGTCTTGGAGCACATACCTCTCTTCCAGAGATCACACTGAGACAGGACCACAGTTAGGAGGAAGAGGAAGAACCATCAGTCAGAGATCCATGTGCTCACTCGTGCCACATGTTTCGCGATCCAGAACGTCTGCCAGCCAAGAGGCCAGATGCAGGAGCCCCGTATGTCAGATGCCACATTCATGAGCAGAGGTTCGACCGCACTCTATTAGACAACGGTTCTTCGATCAATCTACTTCCGGCAGTCCTTCTCGACCGCTTCGAGTTGGGCCCTCTACGACAGATCAGGACGGTCCTTCAGTTTGCTGATCGATCTGTCAAGAGGCCGAAGGGGTTGCTGAAGGAGGTTGTCATCACGATTCAGGACCAGAAATTCCCTGTGGACTTCGTTGTGTTGGACATGGAGATCCCTGAGTCCATGACCGATACCCCCATCATTTTAGGACGCCCGTTCTTGGCCACAACCAAGGTAGTATCCGATCATGATAGCAGGAAGGTGTACTTTCACGTCGAGGGCGAGAGTATACAAATAGAGACGGTCGAGGAGACTAGAGCCAGAGATTCAGCTTGCTCAGAGCTGACTTCATATTCAGAGCAGACGACAGAGGTAGGGCGAGACATCCACCAAGACTGTGATTTTATGATCACAGATAATGAGGCAGTTTGGGCAGATCCAGTAGCACAGGTCATCCTCTCACCTTCAGAGTTTGCTGATGCAGAGACGCTAGCAGAGGAGAGCTTGGAGAGCGCATTCCTGGTCCAAGATACATCTCAGGCAGCAGAGCCGGTTCCAGATCGTGAGGCATATTTTTGTTGTGATTCTGATACAGATCCCTCGGAGTCAGATTTAGACTGGGCAGAGTTTGATGATTTGGTACCTTGTCTGACTTCCACAGAGCCTACAACTAGGGAGGAGGCTGATCCCACACAGAGCAAGGACACACCAGCAGAGCAGCCTTCGCCAGATTCAGATTGCGTGCGAGAGTTCTCATTCTCCCATGCGGATTTGGCCGCATTCACTCAGACTTTTCAGAGGCCAGATCTGCCAGCACCTACTTATCCAGAGCTGAAGCCGCTACCGTCATCGCTGAAGTATAGGTTCCTTGCGGGTGAGCATGAGATGTACCCAGTCATTATCTCCGTTGATTTGATTGGAGAGCAAGAATCCCGTCTGATGGGGGTTCATGAAAAGAACCGCAAGGCGATAGGATGGAGTGTATCCGATCTCCAGGGGATAAGTCCGGCCCTGTGCTCCCATCATATCTATGTCGAAGAGGACGCGAAGCCGTCGCGTGAGTTCCAGCGGCGACTGAACCCGAACCTTCGAGAGGTTGTCATGAAGGAGATCTCGAAATGGTGGAGCGCCGATTTTATCTACCCCATCTCCGACTCCAAATGGGTCAGTCTGTTGCATGTTGTGCCCAAGAAGACGGGCATCACCACAGTTGTTAGTGAGTCCGAAGAGGAGATTGCTACCCGGGTACCCACTTCTTGACAGGTATGTGTGAACTACAGATGATTGAACCAGGCTACCAAGAAGGATCATTTCCCCCCGCCCTTTATTGATCAAATTATAGAGAGACTAGCAGGGAAGAGCCATTACTATTTCTTGGATGGGTACTCCGGATACAATCAGGTGGCCATTGCGCTTGAGGACCAAGACAAGACCACCTTCACCTGTCCCTTCGGGACATATGCTTTCAGACGCATGCCATTTGGATTGTGCAATGCTCCAGCGACATTCCAGAGATGCATGTTGTCCATCTTTTCGGACATGGTTGGGGAGTGCTTGGAGGTCTTCATGGGCGATTTCTCGGTCTACGGCAACGGATTTGATTCTTGTCTTGACTGCCTAGACCACGTTCTTCAGCGATGTATAGAGGTTCACCTTGTGTTGTCTTAGGAGAAGAGCCACTTCATGGTGACTCAAGGGACGGTGCTTGGCCATATCATCTCCAACAGAGGCATGGAGGTTGATCCGGCCAAGGTGGGTGTCATTAGAAAACTCAATCCACCGTCCAATTTGCGGCAGTTGTGGTCTTTTCTGGGACATGTCGGTTTCTACCGACGCTTCATTCAAGATTTCAGTAGGATTGCCAGACCGTTGACTGATCTGCTGACGAAAGACATCGAGTTCCTTGTTGATGATAAGTGGCTATCGTCATTTGAGACTCCCAAGAGTCGTGTTGTAGAGGCTCTTATTCTCCAGCATCCTGATTGGTATCTCCCATTCGAGATCAAGACGGATGCCTCCGATTTTGCCGTGGGAGCCGTGTTGGGACAGAAGAGGGATGGAGTCCCCTTTGCTATTCACTACGCTAGCCGTACTTTGGATGCCGCTAAGCGGAACTACACAGTCACAGAGAAGGAGATGCTAGCTGTAGTTTTCGCCCTAGATAAGTTCAGATCTTACATCATTGGATCTAGAGTAACCATCTATACTGATCATACCGCCATCAGGTACCTCATGGCAAAGAAGGATGCCAAAGCCAGATTGACCAGATGGATCCTTCTACTCCAGGAGTTTGATATAGAGATTAAGGATAAGCCTGGAGTCAAGAATGTGGTGGTGAATCATCTCTCCCGATTGGAGTTTCTTGAGGATTATAAGCAGATTGAGCCTATATGTGAGACCTTCCTAGATGAGGCGATCCTTGCTATCGCCTCTCTCCCATGGTATGTCGATATTGTGAACTGTCTTGTCGCCAAGAAAGTTCCACAAGATTGGCCTAGGCAGAAACTTGAGACCTTCCTCGCAAAGGCCAAGTTTTACCATTGGGAGGATCCGGTCCTTTATCATAAAGGAGGGGATATTATCTAGCGTCGGTGCATTCCTCGAGAGGAGCACCATAGCGTCCTTACTTACTACCACAAGCTTGAGGCAGTAGGGCATCACTCTGGGAGGAGAACGGCACAGAAAGGGCTTCAATCCGGCCTATGGTGGCCTACTCTCTTCAAGGACTCTGATGAGTTCGTGAAGAGGTGTACTGTCAGAGGATGGGCACTTGTGGACAACATTATATGATGCTGATGCAACCCATTCACTTCTGTGAGGTTTTTGACGCATGGGGCATCGATTTCATGGGTCCATTCCCTAGGAGTCAGGGATTTGAGTACATTCTGTTGGCCCTTGATTATGTGAGTCGTTGGGTTGAGGCCATCCCCGTCCGAACCGCAGAAGCTAGGACTGTTTGCAGATTTTTTAGGAAGAATATCATTTCACGGTTCGGGGTACCTTGAGTGTTGATTTCTGACAGGGGGTCTCATTTCGTCAACGACAAGGTAAAGGCCCTTGCTAGCGAGTTCAGCATAGACCATCAAGTAGCTACTCCATACCACCCTCAGACGAATGGTCTTACTGAAGTGTCGAACAGGGAGATCAATACTATATTACAGAAGGTCGTCCGCCCTGACCGAAAGGATTGGTCACAGCTTTTGGACTCGGTCTTGTGGGCATATAGGACGTCCTTCAAAACTCCTTTGGGTACATCTCCCTTTCACCTCGTTTATGGCAAGCCCTGTCATTTACCTGTTGAGCTGAGACATAGGCCACTTTGGGTTGTTACTGATAATTGTTGGCAACCTGCACCAAATAAGGCGCGTAGTCTTTGCTTTTGTTTACACTGTACTTTGAGAGACATTGTGGAAATACATGTATATTTTGTGGGCATATAGTGATGATCACATTGGCTATATATATTTGTGGACATGGTTATCCTTTTAGAAATATATTATTGAGAATGAATGTAGTATTTTCTTGTATATGCTTTTCTCATGTAGTTGTATACTTTAAATGTGGATCTAATGTGCATGAGACTATTTTGCATATATCGCGAAATTGGGAGTATCATATAACGACATCCAAGGGAAGCCGGCAGGACATGATAGATGGTATCATTAAACAGATCGTCCAATCTCTCTCATGTATGTTAGATTTTTCATTGGTATTCGAAATACGAGAAGGTACCAGGAGTCCTCCAACTCTAACATGAGTCCAAGGAGAATAAACTAAGTTTAATATTTATGCCCATGTCTCTCTAAGTATGGAAGCAAATAATCGATGCAATGATTTGCTTTGCATAATCATATCGGATCGAGTGGACCCCGACGTAGTGCAGTAGCTAGTTATCATGTACAAGTCATACAAGGTATACAACAACGCCAAGAGGCAACTGAATAGAGGCTCCTTCAATAGGATGACTCAATCTACCATCCCTCTCACAAGGAGAAGGGCAATGTTCACCCTTCGATGTCTCTGGAGCCATAGGGGTCTGAGGATTTGGATGCTTACCAGAACTATATACTCACCATATCAGAGAGCTCAGGTGCCACCGTTCTTCGGCACTCTGCACCAAACCAGATTGAATTGTGGACGAAACACATGTCCAAAGTTCTGAGGAGGATTCATATGCTGAAGGATACATTGATGACCTTCACCGAGTATTCACTAGCAGGCGAGGTCGAGCGTTGGAGGTACCACACTAGAGAGCACCTAACTGAGCTCATCTCATGGGATGTATACCTAAACAAATTCCACAGTGAATTCTGCTCGAACCATTGGGAAGAAGATCAGAGTAAACAGGTTGTTGAGTTGAGGCAAGGGTCAATGATGGTCCAAGAATATCTCATTCTCTGCACCGGGCTCTCCCGTTACTCACCAGCCACTGCTCTTTTTCCCAAAGAGAACTTGCATAAATTCATACGAGGCATGCGTGACAATGTACAAGACAGGTTATCTACTCTGGACCTCACATCAATCAAAGAGATAACTACGAAGGCAACAAAGATAGAGGCCTCTCAGAGTTGACCATAGAAAGGAAACCTACGACTACTGCTTCCACGATCTGTGCGAGCAGCACATTGGGACTTCTTCTTTCCTATAGAAACTTCCACCTCATAGCGATAGTACCTACAATCAATCAGTGGGTTCATTGAATCCCATACAATGGGGGGAGCTCTATCCAATCGAGGTGCTACTTCTTCCCATCCTCTGATGCATCCACTGAGTTGATATCTGGGGGTGATAATTTGATTTCTACATAACCATATCGTAGCCAGGTGGTCGTATATGATAGCACAATTAGTAGTTGGGCCTCTTTAGAGTGTAATGTCATTTACGTGCCAACATCTCAAGTGCACTACAATTGAGTGCCTGATCACCAGTTCTTTTAGCCAGTCGCAAGGATCGGACTTCCAATACATGAGCTAAGATCTTCTACATCCACCACAATGACTTACAATTCGTAGGATCTAACGTGCCACTACTGTCACGAGAACAACTAAATAACGATCACCTAGGAGTAGGCCCACGCCTTTGGGTGCATTATTAGATATATGATTTTAATACATGGCTTCTCACTATATGCCTTGTTTAATTCAGGAGTGTCACACTCCTTTTTAGCACACCGCTTATTGCCCACATTGGGCAAACCAATGATGAGTGCCACGCTCATGTACTATATCAAATGCCCAAGGGGACAGTTGTTCGTTATACGTCAAGCAGTCAAGGAGTTAGCAATACATATGGGTGGGCATCTGATGCCCGCATTCCTTTTACATATTCTGCTTTAAGATTTTGACATCATCTTGGACATGGACTGGATAGAGAGGCACCAAGCATGGTCATATGGTTTTGGGAAGGCGATGGCTTTCCATCTCTCTTTCCCCTTCTCTCGCCCTCATTCTCTTTCTCACATGTTCGCTCACGCATATACCTTAAGTAGAATAAGTAAAGATTCTTTTTACTAACGTGTGGTTACTCATGTATTATCTATTATCCAACTCAATAAGGCAGGTATTCGAGTAAATGGGTATCCATTTCGAATAAAGCAGGCCAATTCATTATCCTATTACGTCGAGATGGCTTGGGCTTTGTGCTAATGCATTGGTAAACCAAGTATTAACAAATAGTTGCCCCTAAAATTATGTGTTCTACACCTATTAAATATGTGGAGCCACTTTTTTAGGTGCCAATGACAATTTAGCATGGGTTACATCAGTTTCAAGCTAGCAGTGTTAAGATCGTGCAACGACTTAGAAAACAGAGGTTAGAGGTATATATTTTGTTATGAAAAAATTACAGGGCCCGAGGAAATTATATTACATGGGAGCCCTTCTTGCAACTGGTGTTTGTCTGCTGCAGCATTACTCACAGAAATGGCTGGTGTGCAAGATTTCCTGAGTGCATGTAAAGGTGCCATAATCTCATCCCTCCACATCAATCTGCTTTAATAAAAAATAGCAATTCATGGATCAAATTCAACAACTTTAGAAAAAATGAGAATTGCATAAAAACACCAAATTTAGCAAAAAGGGCATGAAAAAAGATGTACAAGGCTATCCAAAAAGGGAATACAAGAAACCAGTACTGAATCTAAAGGGCTTCCATGTCTACGCCACTCTATTGAATGTAACAAATCAGGAATCACCATTATTGCATTTATATTCAGATGATAGCATGTTAATGGGATCACAAGGCCAAGATATTCGCTCCACTTCAAATATCTGCTTAGTTTCTGAATCGGATTAGTAATTTTTCACTATAATAATTTTCATAATATTATGTGCTATGATAATAGCAGTTTTTATTCTTATTTCAATAAAACAGATTCGTGCACCTATTTCCTTTTTTGAGATCTCGGGCAGATTAAGTCACCTATAAGAAGCAGGTTAACTACTTAGCAGCTTGATTCTTGGTAATCTGCCTACATATTAGATTGTCTCCATCAAGGCCTTAAATGTCGGATTTCGATTTCGTTTCGGTAAAGCCTGAAAAGAGAAATTCGGTCGAATTTCGATGGAATTTCGGTGAAATGGTCGGAAATTGAGGAAATTACTTGAAAACTCATTTTTTTAAATATAAAGGTTTCTATTATTCTTTAACTTAATAAATGAGATAGAAAGATAATTTTTTGCTAATAGTAAGATATTAATAAGATATGTAAATTTCCATCCAATCGTCCCAACAGGCAAAAAAGTAGTATTTTTCTCAGAACCAAAACTAGATTTGGAACCATAACTAGAAGTTATTGGTTTCTCCTCTTGAACATGAAGAGAATTGTGACGTGTGAGAACCTCTTCAATAAGAATGATGTGACAAATATGATAACTTCTAATTAAAACATATATATCAAAATAAAGAGAAATATAGATATAAATATCTTCAGTTAAAATTTTAATTTAACTCTTAAATATTATGTCTAACTGATTTGATTTGGATTTAAAAATATAGAAACTAACTAAAGAATCTTCTTAAAACAATGTAAATCACTCTAACAACTCAACACATTAGCGAATAAACAAGTGAAAATTCATTAATATATGCAAAATTCGACGATAGCGAAGTGTGGGTTCCCCTATTTTTGTTGTTTAGTCAAAACGACATGTAATTTTGATGAAATTTCAATGACATTTCGATGATATTTCGTTGAAATCCTGGAAAAAGAAATAAGGTGGCATTTCGATTTCGGTGACCTAAAGAAATGGAAATTTCAGAAAATTTCGATGGAATTTCATTGAAATTTGAGGCCATAGTCTCAATCGTCTGTCTCAGAGAAGCAGGAAGATGATGCTCATAGCTTAGGAAATGACGTCATAGGCCTTTGCAAGTAAGACTCGAAACCATGAGGAGCAGAGGTGAAGGGAGGTAGGAAGTAGTAGCGTGTTAACTTGGGACCACTTCTAACGACCATAAATTGCGGAGACACTCCAACAATCCAAAGCTAGATATAAATACATGTGTTATGTTTGTAAAAATCACGATTAGGCTAGTGAGGCATTAAAAATATAGAGCTGAGATTCCAAGGCCTGGATCAGATTCCAAGGGATCAGCTTGTTGGTCGGATTGAGCAATGATCAGCTCTTATCCTCAGTTTGGTAGCTGTGGAAAGGCTCTAGGCTTTCATGTATGTTGTTCCTCGAAGATGACGACAAGGTATAGGGACAAAGACACAGAGGCCGAAGCTGATTTGCACTATTGTTCACTGGAGTTCCACCATCTATAGTTAGGAGTTGAGGGGAAACTCTTTTCTTTTTTTCATTCTAATATAATAAATAGTTATCAAGAGGGTAAAGGCCTGGACTTTAAAGACTGGAAACTAATAAAGAAAGGGCAGTGGAACAAAGGGGAAGCCATGATACTAACCTCCCTGGATAGCATGGTTATCACACCTTTGATTCGCATTGCCTTGTTCCCTGCCCGACAACTCTCTACAATATCTCTCGTGGGACAGAATCATAACCCTTCTCCAAATCAATAAAAATCATACGGAGGTTCTTCCTTTTAGCTCTACAATCTACAGTGTTCTACTCAGCAAGTGGATGGCTTCAATAGTTGAGCGACCCAGCATGAATCCGAATTGGTTTTCTTTTACTTTGAAAACGTGCCTCAACCTTTTTTGGATCAAACGTTCTCAAATTTTCAGTGTGACTCATCAGCTTGATATCTCTGTAATTTGAACAATTTTGAATGTCTCATCTGTTCTTATAAAGAGGCACTACATTATGGTGATGGGAATTCATTTCGCTTCTGGGCGGATGATTGGACAGGGAGGGGTGCCCTACGGGACTTATACCCTCAGTTGTTCACGCTGGTGATTGACAAAGACGCCACCGTGGCTTCTTGCTGGGGCGGTGGCTCTTGGTGCCCTTCAATTACAGATAATTTATCGGACCAGCGTTTGGAAGACTTCATCTCTCTCATGGTTGCTCTCGCTGATGCTCCCAGGCCTTCTATTGGTCGTGATCATTTGGTTTGGAAGGATGGCCCGTTCTCTACTCGAAAGGCGTACCAGGCTCTTATCCCTCACACTGTCGAGGACGACGCAACCTTCTTGCGGGATTGTAGATTCTTTTGGGGACTCAAGCTCCCTGAGCGCATTGGCATATTCCTATGGCTATTGCGGCGTGGTAGACTGTTAACTCGTGACCGCTGTGCAATTTTGTTTCCCAATGCCTCGCATATCTGTGACCTTTGTGACTCGGCGACGGAAACTATTGAGCACCTTCTCTTTCACTGTGGTTGTGTTTGTGGCCTTTGGGACGACATGGGCTGGCTAAACCTCTCCAGCTTTGTATCGTTCTGCGATAGCTTGGTCAACTCTAGGGGTCGTCCTCGGGTGGATATGTTGGAACCCATTGCGCGGCTATGGAGCATTTGGCTAGAACGAAACGAAGCTCTTTTTGCTAGGCAGAGGTTCTACACGGAGAATATACGTATTTCGGCTTCGGGATTCCTTCTTGACTGGTCCTCTGGGTAGGATGCAACTTTTGTAACGGGGGGTATCTCATCTTGGATACCATCCGCTCTTTCTTTTTTGGACTGTTGTTCGTCCCTTCTCTCTTGTAAGTATTTCTCTAACTTCTTTATTAATGCATTGGGGCGAGCACCGATGAGTGCCTCCCCCCTTTTTTAGCGTCAAAAAAAAGTCTTTGATCTTTCTTTCTCTTGCTTTGGCCTACCTGAATATACCTTTTTGGACCTCTTTAAAGTCGAGATTTTTGTACAAAACCTCATAAGCTTTTGAATTACCTTCGCTTACAACCTTCTTTGCTTCCTTCTTCGCTATTTTGTAGTTTGTAACAGTTTCATATGTTCCATCATTACACATAGCTTCAAAGTATGCTCTTTTAATTTTGAGCTTCTCTTGCACCCATCTACTCACCAAGCCTCATTTTCACATGTAGCTCCTCCCTTTGACTCGCCTAGCATTTCTTAGGCTACCCTTTGGATGCAAGATGTTACCGCTTCACATCTCGTTTGCACTTCCGTTACAATCTACTTCTGCTACAATCTTAAGATAAGTCTTCTAAAACCTTCTCCCTGAAGCTTGATTGCATCAACTGAAGACTCCACCGTCTAGTTCTACTGATCTTGGACACCCTCTTTTTACCAACCTTTTTATTTGCACAACCATGACTAACAAGTGATGTTGTATTGTCAAACTCTCTCCTAGGATTTCTATGCAGTCTTTGCAACACAATTGATCTCTTCTTCTTAACGCAAAGTAATTTATTTGTGTTCTAGTCGGGACACTCATATAAGTAATTAAATGACCATCCCTCTTCTTGAAGAGAGTGTTTGCTATGAAAAGATCATAAGCAGTTACAAAATTCATAATGATTTTTCTCTCTTCATTTCTATCCCTGAAGCCATGGCCTACATGAACACTAGCATTCCCTGAAGCATCCTTTCCCACATATCCATAAGATCACCATCTAGGCAAATCATCTCTCTTTGTGGGATTCCTTGCATAATTTATCCAAATCCTCCCAAAAAGCTTGTTCAATCATTTCGTCTAAACCAATTTGTAGTGCATAAACTAAGATGATTATTTGAAAATTCTTTTTCGAGCACCAAATTTAGCAAAATAATCCAATCCCCGAATCTTTGCATCTCAACTACGCAATCGTTCAAATCCTTAAGAACAACCACTCCAATACCATTTATATCCTTATCTTTGCCTGAATACCAAAGTTTCAAGCATGTCTTCTCGATCTCCCTTGCTTTCTCTCCGCCCATTTTGTCTCTTGGAGACAATATCTGAATCTTCCTTCTTTCCATTATATCTACTATCTCCATCGATTTGCCAATCAAAGTATCAATATTCCAACTACATATCCACAACTTCCTTTGTGACCTCTTTTGGACTAACTTCTTTACTCGCATGCGTCCATCATGCGAGAATCCTTGCAAATTTTGAACTACATCCAAGAGGTGATGCAGCGGAACAATCTTATTTACTCGCATGTGTTGATCATGTGAGAACCCTTGCAAATTTTGAACTACATCAGGATAGCATTGTAGCAGCCTTTGCCAACTTCTCATTGCATTCGAGTTGAACTATATTCATTGGAGGAAGAATAATTGCATGAGTTATTGTAAGCACCTTTCTTTCCCTAAATAACAAGGACATAATTGATGAGTCTAAGGCCGCCAATCTTCTCCTTCTTATAAACTTAGAAAGAGTGGCTTCAAGTTATAATACTTGGTTGGAGGGCTCCTCCAAACCACTTTTTCCACTAGTGTAACTGTGTAATAAGTTGTCGATGCGATGGTTGCAACTTTTGACCCTAGGAATGTCCATTCACCAAGGTTTGCCATAATGGTTATACTTTTTCTCAAGATGCCATGTGGTAGTCTTGGATCCAGCTCCACAAGATACACAGGTATTATGCTTCATGTTATCAACATGGTAGTTGGTAGACATGATGTTCAAAGCCCAATGCCTATCTTGCTCCGCTTGTAATTGGTAATACACTTCCTCCAATAAGGGAAGCTATCGAAGTTGAGAATAATGCTCTTAACATTCACATACACTAAAAGAAAATGAAGGTGTGAATCTTCTAAACAAAATCCCAATGATGCACATGGTCCTTTGGAGATTCCCAACCTTATCTGCATAGTAAACCAAGTCATCCCACTTGGATTTGACAGCTTCATGGTAGCTAGCCACTATCACCTTCTCCTAAAGGGAATGTATTAAGATGATTCATACCTCCTTCTGGAAAAACATGCTGTCCAAGAATGCTCAACCATGCTGAGCAATCTCTGTCCTAATAATCAGTGGTTCCAGCACTATTAGTAATCCATGTCTTAACCTGGTTGTCTTTGATCTCCTGATATTAGCATGAACGATCATTTAAATTCTTATCTTTAAGAAATTGTTCAATTTATTAATGAAAATAAAATAGCTAGTTCCCCAACATCGTGTGCAAAGATTGGTTTCCCAACAACTAACATGGCACATGACTTTCTTGACACAAAAAATGGCTGAGAACGACATCTAGGGGGCATTCTTTATTCCTCAAAATTCCTCGATGTGAGCACATCCAGCTATTCTCATTTCCATGGCATACATTCAGAAAAGATAGCTTCCTTTGGTAAACTTTGTAGATGTGATTAAAACCAGTCATGTTTCAGAAAATTGTATGGAAGGGCTTGTCTTGTGACCCCTTGGCACTTTCAGCATCAACCTCCTCTGATAATGATCGATCAAGAGGTATGTTTATCGATCAAACTAAAATCAGAGAGACATATAATCGATCACATTGGTCTGAAGAACAGATCACCTTCAAACCTTTAAGACAAGGGCATAATGTGATTGAAGACGGTATGAAGGAATTATCACACCTACGACAAAAGGTACGAGCGATCAATCATGTGAGCTGAGTGATCAAACACCCTAAAACAATAGCCTTGTGCAATCATTCATGTTGCTCTGAGTGATTAATCACAATCTTCACCTAGGGAAAACAAAAGACACGACTGATCACTCTTGTGAAGGTGATTGATCACAATGCTGGAACAGAGAGGCACTCTTTGCAACATTGATCAGTCGGTCTCCTTCGACTGAGTGATCACATGACGATGGTGAGAGAAGAAAAACAGGGCTCCCCTCCACAGTGCTTTACAAGAGTCCATAAAACATATCTCTATGGATCCACAAACAAAAGAAGGCTATGGAGATCTCCACGCAAGCGCGAGAATCGACCACACATAATGACTGCATAGATACTCTTGACGTGTATGAAATATACAGAGTATCATGGAAAATTTCTACCCAGAAGTGGATTGTATCTGATACCATGTAGCAATCAACAAGCGAAAAAACAAGCAAGCGAGAGGCATGATTGTAGTCCTGGACATTTTTTCCCCTGCGAGAGCACCTAGTCTACGCTGATTCTGGAGGTTAGACAAAATGGACTGACAGGTTCCAGCAAATGAGTTGCGATGTATATAGAGGTTACATTTAGAAATAAACATATCTGCAACAGGAGGAAATAGTTCCGTATGGAGTGCAACATTGCCAAAAAAGTGTTTAATTGTGATTGATGCAGAAAGACCAAGCACTTATAAGACAGAGTTTAGATATGATTGCTCCACTGCACGCCAGGTCTTTCATGCTGTATAACAAGATTTGTAATATGTATTTCCTAAATGTTCCCTTTCAAAAATTATTAAGCAAGTGATGGATGATCAATATGATCAACTGATTTTAAGTTGGACAATGTTCTGGAATCACATGGGAATGATTGAGTTCACCAAGGGAAATATGAATGCCAGTACCATGGCCTACTTGGCTTGAGCAAAATTATATTGTATTTAGGAGACAAGATTGTCCCCCGAAAGGCTGTTTAGGGGACATGATGGGCAGAAAATGTTTATACATGCCAGAGATTTAATAAACAAGGCATCACAATAGGGGATTATTAATTGTTAGCATTGTAAAGTAACCTTCTGAGCAGTGGAACATGGAGATCATTATCGCTATTGGAAATGTCCAATTTTCAAAACATAAGAAATAGGGAGCTGTAGAAGCCATGCCAGATAACTGAAAAACTAGGGTTTGATGAAATATACTCACTGCAGCAACTACTTTTACATGTGATGTGATGCGCTAATATATAACAGATTCCAAAGGCCCTGCACCTTCATCAATAAGCGCAGTTACTGTTGTCATCACAAGCCTGAAAAAGTAAATTGCAGACAGAAAAGACGTTGTCAATTAGCAGCAGGGCAGTTGCATGGATCTTCCATATATGCATATTTTTGTATTTTGCAAAGCAGCAACCTTAACATGTGGTTCCATCCTATACGAAGCAGCATTGCTCATGAAAAAAAGTACGTTTTTTTTGTTTTACCTGGTTGGATTGCTCCAACCAATTAAAGAGGAGTTATGAATAACCCCATCCAGGCATGAAAGAAAATGTCCATATCCCAATTCCTTGTTCGACAACAAAGTGATGGTATGTTAGATCTCTTCCTCCTATTATGAACAATTCCAGGAAGGAGATCCGTCGACAGCAAGGATCTCCGAGCACGTGTTCCGCTCACCATGGTTACTTGATCTATGGAGTTAGGACAGGAGAAGAAGAGGGAGAAAAGAGCGTAGAACAAACAGGAAAAGGAAGAACAGAGAACAAATAAGAGAAATGAAGGAACGAGTGCAAGAAAATCTGCTCTCAGATCCCATTCTATTGCTTATTTATATTCAAGGGTCCCATAGGACCACTTAGCAACAACTACAACAAATTGTCTAACAACCTCCAACAATTTCTTGTAATGTTACAAATTCCCTATCAACTACTCCCCCCCTCTAGATCAACCTTGTCCTCAAGGTTGAAATCATGATATAGAGATAGAAATTCATCATAATCCAGCCATGAAGCTTCTTGCAATGGGTATCCCTGCCACTCGATCAAGAGCTGTGTGATGGCCTTGTTATGCCATTTCACCATACGCCTCGACAAAAGCTTGAGTGAAATCGTTGTAGCATGTTGAAATGTTTCAAGCAGAGTATGCACAAGTTGGTTCCCATGTTTCTTCTTTAACTGGGAAATATGAAAAATGGGATGTATCTTAGAGCCCTATGGAAAATCAAGCCTGTAAGCAACAGGACCAGCGCGACTTAGAACCTTAAAGGGACCGTAGAATCGAGCAAAAAGTTTAAGGTTCAAGGTAACAACAAGTGAAACTTGTCAATATGACTGGATTTTCAAGTAAACCTAGTCCCCTACTTGAAACTCACGTTCCTTTCGATGTTTATCGGCTTGTAACATTATTCGTTGTTGAACACGCTGTAAATGAAGTTTTAAGTCTGCCAAAATCAGATCATGGTTCCGTAGTTGGTCCTCCACTGTATGTACTGCAACTGTCCTTGAAACATAAGAGAATGGAGTAGGAGGAGGATATCCATATACTGCTTCGAAGGGGGTTACTCATGTAGCAGAATGCCAAGTTGTGTTGAACCAATATTCAGCCATGGAAAGCCATTTCACCCACCAATTTTGTTGTTGATAGCAGAAGCACCGCAAGTATGTTTCTATACATCGGTTAGTTACTTCAGTTTGACCATCCGTTTGGGGATGGTAAGCAGAGCTGAGTTGAAGCTTCAACTGAGCACCTTGCAATCAGAACCATTCTCCCCAAAATTGACTTGTGAATATTGGGTCTCTATTTGAATAATAGCTTTAGGCAAACCATGAAGCTTAAGCACATTATCAAAAGAAGCTGCAGCTACTGTGGACGCATTATATGGGTGTTGCAATGGAATTAACTGAATATATCTGGACAATCGATCCACAACAACAAGAAGAGTTGATTTAGAGCCAACTGGTGGAAGACCATCAATAAAATCCATTGAAACCTCTTCCCATATCTGAGATGGAATAGGTAATGGTTTCTGTTGGAGTATTTGGTAGTGCACCTATTGAGTTGTAGCAGGGTAAATGGATCCTGGAGAAGATCCATTTACCCCATCCAGTGTTTAGTCCCATACCGCCTATTGGTGGGACTTGGAGGCTCTGGGAAGGCTATATAAGGAGCCCCAGACCTCCTGTACTCATTGAGAAAGTCAATAGAAAAACACGCCCCTTAGAGGGCTTCTCCCGTGGTTTCATCCCGCTCCTCACGGAGTAGGGTTCCACGTTAAAATCCCGTGTTCATATGTTTTATTCTTGTTCCATGTTTTTGCTTCCGCTTCATATTTTATAACATGGTATCAGAGCGGGTTCGGTTCTCGCGTTTTTTTATATCTTGATTCGTTCGAGATTTGATTTACGGAGAAGATCTGATCGGTGCTCTTGTTGAAGATGCTCTTGAAGATTTATATTTGAAATTATGTTCTAGGGTTTCAATTCGAAACCCTAATTCTTGGAGTTCATCATGCCCTTCCTCGAGTTGTTTTGCAGATACAGATCTAGCACTGCATCAGAGCAGTTTTCGAATCATGCATGGTTAATTATCATTTAAGTCCGAAGGTTATCTGGAACCCTAATTTCCAGGCCGCATTTCAGCATGTCGGCTATCGAGATCATGGCGGCTTCTTCCAAGCCTCATCGATGGGGCGGCGCTCAATTCATCGCAGGCTGCAGGCATCGCGCCCCTTTCATCTTCCAGACGGAACTCGATATCTAGACGCAGTACAGATCTTGTCGCAGCAACCCTCCATGCGATAACCCATCCAGGCAACAGGGTCCCTCCAGCGCACGATTCTCCATCGTTACATTTCATCGCGCGCATCCCCGGTGGTAATCTCCAGTCCTCGCGCAAGTATGGCGCATCGCACATCGCCTCCGGGCGACGATCCAGTACGTATGGCCTCCCCCTCCAGGTTCATCGGCAAGGCGGCGCTCACCTCACCCCCGTGCACATCTCCAGCGCGAGCCTCTAAGCAGCGGCGCTCGACACGACGGCGCTCCCTCCTCCCAAGGCAGCGCTCGATTGGGCGGCAGCCCTTGCCGCAACGAGCTGCGCCATCTTCTCCCGCGCGCGTAGGCGCGCAACCTCCTCCAGAGCCAAAAGGCGGCGGTTGTCCATCGAGGGTTCCCAACGGGGGAACCCTAATAGTTATTATCAGGGCCCAGATGTGGCCTGGTTTTTTTAAAAAAAAAGGGAAAGGAGAGAGAGAGGCAGTTTTGGGTCCTTTGGGCCGTGTATTGTTAAAAAAAAAGAGGTGAAGTCAATGGAGGCTAAAAAAAAAAGAGGCGCGTACAAGAAAAAGCCGTACGCAAAATTTACAAAAAAAAAAGAAAGAAAGAAAAGAAAAAAAAAGATGAAAAGCCGATAAAAAAATATGTTGAAACGGTTTTAAAAAAAATGTGTTTCAAAAAAAAAAAAGAAGTGACGGCTTTAAAAAAATGAAGAAAAGCCGCAAGAAGTTTTAAGTAATGTTTTGTCCCCGTTATTATCTTTTCTTCTCCCAACTTGGTCGACGTCCTTGTTTTCCGACAAGTATGGGAGAAAGGGGGAGTATATGTAGAGTCACAGGTCTGTTCATGATCCCGATTCCAGATTCAGATGCCAGTCTCCAGACCAGCCAGTTGATCAGACTCTACAGTTGTTCAGACTCGACGTCAGAAGGTTCCGAGTCCAGTTTCAGACACGCACGAGTTTGCGGTCATTGTCAGATGAGCATATGTTGTCATCATTTGTTCGAGGTCCCCATCATTCTTGTTGTTGTTCGATCAGAGTTTTCATGTGAGCCATAGGGACTCCAGAGCAGAGGACCATTCCCTTGAGGGCAAGGGTTTTCATGTGGTATCATAGGTACACCAGAGCAGTGCACCATTCTCTGAGCCAGATGGGAGAGACCCAGTTCTCCGACGAGGAGACTTCAGGTGCAGTTTCAGACTCGATGGTCAGATTCCGAGTCTTCAGTTGACTCACACTCCAGCCCGTTCGTCCTCCTCACCTGCACGGCATGAGAAGCAACGTCCTCGACTGCAGCATGTGCGCGTTGGGTTGATATTGTCCGTAGTGTCCTGTAGCGTGAGTTGAGTTTCTTTCTGTTTGTTTGTCCAAGCTGAGCATTGCATGCTCCAGCTTGAGGGGGAGTGTTGGAGTATTTGGTAGTGCACCTATTGAGTTGTAGCAGGGTAAATGGATCCTGGAGAAGATCCAATTACCCCATCCAGTGTTTAGTCCCATACCGCCTATTGGTGGGACTTGGAGGCTCTGGGAAGGCTATATAAGGAGCCCCAGACCTCCTGTACTCATTGAGAAAGTCAATAGAAAAACACGCCCCTTAGAGGGCTTCTCCCGTGGTTTCATCCCGCTCCTCACGAAGTAGGGTTCCACGTTAAATCCCGTGTTCATATGTTTTATTCTTGTTCCATGTTTTTGCTTCCGCTTCATATTTTATAACAGTTTCAAAAGGCTACTGGGAACTAAAGTATCATACTTACAACGTCGACAAGTATCACACTCGCGGATATAAGACTTTATATCTTGACTCATTTTCGGCCAAGTGAAAAAAACGTTGAACTCTGTGTAACGTTTATGATAACCAGAATGTCCAGAATAAGGTGTATTATGAATCTCCTTAATAATGATGGAAACTAAGGGACATTTGGAGTGAAGAAGAACATGACCCTTATAATAGAGAACTCCATCCTTGCAAGAATAAAAGGCAGGATCAAGTAGACCTTCATTCCATTTGGAAAGCATAGTAGATAAGATTGAATCTGAATTATATAAAGATTTCAAATTGTCCCACCAATCAGATTATGGTCGTGATATAGCTAAGGGATGAAGTGATGCTGGTCGCCATGAAAGAGCATCGGTTGCTATGTTATGCTTTCCTGATATATATTTTAAAGAAAAATCATAGCCCAATAATTTTACAAGCCAATTGCGTTGGGGCGGAGGATGAACTTTTTGTTGTAAAAAGAAGCGAAGACTCTGATGATCAGTGCGTATTGTAAATCTCTTGCCAATCAAATAAGGTCGCCATTTATGTACAACAAAAATAATAGCCTCCATTTCACGTTCATATGCTGACAAAGCCTGTTGTAGGGGAGAAAATACCTTGCTAAGATAAGCTACAGGCCATCCTTCTTGCATCAGAATTACACCTACGCCAATCCCACTTCATCAGATTCAATAACAAAAGTCTTGGAAAAATCTGGTAATGCCAGAATTGGCATAGAAATCATTATGTTTTTAAGCTTGACAAAAGCTTCATGAGCATCCGAAAACCAAACAAAGGTTCCCAATTTAAGCAATAAAGTTGAAGAACTCACCTTATGTTAGGACGAGATGGCGAGTGCGAGCGGTGCGAGGGGTGCGAGTGCGAAGGGCGACCACAGGGAAGGGCGAAGGGCGAGGGGAGCTCCTCTGGCGGTGAGCGCGAGGGGGATGGGGATGCGAAGCTCGGTAGCTGTTCGTTGGAACCGAAGGGGAAGGGGGTTGTTTTCGAAGTAGACGCGGGTGCTGGCCATGGCGGTGATACTGACGGGGAGTGGAAGACTGTTTCGCATAAGAAGTTGGCGAAGCGATGCTTCAGATGTGGGGAGAGGGGACACGTCGCTTCTCGTTGTCCCCTTCCTCCGCGTTGTTTTGCATGCGGGAATACGGGACATCGTCGCGCCTCCTGTGGGGCGCTCCGGGATCGCCGTCCGTTGCAGTCAAGGATGTCGTCCTCTTCTTCGAAGGCGCGTACTTTGCATGGCTCTTGTGTTGGTCCTCTCGCGTGGCGGGAGGTCCCGGTTCGGTCTTACGCTCAGGTGGTGGGACACCAGTCCCGTTCGTCGCACGAGGGCGCCTTGGACGCGGGTCTTCTGCTGCGTTGTCTGGAGATGCCTTCTCGGCTGGCGGTCGATGGCTCGTCTCTTGGTGCAACCTCGGTTGCGCCTGGTGGGCATTCGGAAAGGGAGGTCTTACTCTGTCCGGCTTGGCATGCTGCGAGCTCGGTCTCGCGTGGGAAGGTTGATTCTCACTTATCCAATCTCTCGGTGCTCATCAGGGTCGCGCGGCGGTGCGACGTCAACTGGGAGTCTGTAAGGTCGCATATTCAAGCTTTGCTGGGGCCTCTCTTCTTCGGGGATGTATGCAAATTAGACCCTTCTCATTACTGCGTACGCGGCCTTTCCCCGGAGCATCGGGACATGCTGCTTTCCGATGGCTCTAACTTGGACGTCTTTTGGAGGAGGCCTCGCGTGGCTGATGGTGCTTCTGTTGCCACCGAGGTTTGCCTCGCGGCAATAACGAGCGTCCCCTTTCTTTCTAGAACTGTTCCAGTCCTCAACAAGGCGTTCCGCCGCTGGGGGGACATTCTCTCGATCATTGATGATGGCCTCGCTCCGGAGGCTGACTGGAAGACTACTACGGTTCTTCTTGAGTGCAGCTCCGGCTTCCTCAAGGATGCGCCTGGTAGAACCTTTTTTGGGTCCCTCAAGATTGGCCGTTGGCGGTTCAAGCCTGAGCTTTGCATTATTCCCCCCTCGTCGGCGGTGGCCATCTTGGCAGAGCTGGTGGTGGACCCGGTTCCTTCGGCGGTGGCGCTCGACGTTGGCGTGGGGATGGAGCATGACGGTTCATCTCCGCAACGACACATGGAAGGCGAGGTTGTTTCTTCCAAAGTGTCTCCATGCATGGCCGACGTGGTGGGTACCCTCGAGCCGTCTTTTCGGGCCCCGCATCAATCGATTGCAACTCCTAAACTCCCTGATTTTCGGGTTCCCGAGGACGATTCGACTTTTCTCTCTCCTCATTTTGGCTCGGCACCACCGATGTTGTTTGGTTTATCGGGTTCTTTGCCGGATCTCCAGAACTCGCGGGTAGGAGGACCTGTTCATTTCGGGTCTTGGTCGCGGGTCTCTCACCCGATTAGTCACGCATCCTCGCCTGACTCTTTTGTGATTCAAGTTGAGGCCTTGCGCCTGAATGTTACCTCTCCTCTGGACTCTTTGCATGCTGACTCTCCTAGGACTCCGGTGCGGTCCTCTCCTATTATTCATGAGGTCTTCTCGCATACTCTCTCAGGTGTTGGGGAAGGCCATACCAACAGACGCTTTGGGACAACTTACCGAAGGCGCGCCCTTGATGTCCATGGTGCGAGGGTGTTTCAATCATGTGCGTCCTTGCGAGAGGCCGTGGCTGAGGCTGCGAGTCTCCGTGGCCTTGGGGGCAGCGCTGGCAGCCTTGGGGCTACTAGCAAGGGGGCGAACAGCGGAGGTTTTTAATGAAGCTTCTCTCTTGGAACGTCCGTGGCCTCGGGGATCTGGTAAAGCGTCGATCTTTGGGATCAAGACTCTCTGAATGGTGTTGCGATGTCGCTTTTATTCAAGAAACCAAATTGGCTGCTATTGATGATTATACGTGGCGTTCCTTTGGTGCCGGTCCATTTAACGAATTTCGCGCGGTTAATGCGGCTGCTTCCGCGGGGGGACTACTTGTGACTTGGCGTTCTCATTCCTTCTCCTTTAATTCCATGCTTGTTGGGCGCCACATGCTCTCTGTTGTTTTGAACCGGGTCGATTCAACTGACCTGATGGTTTTCTCATGTATTTATGCTCCTACGTGCCATATTTTGAGGCGGGAATTATGGGAGGACATGCGGGAAGCGGCTAATCTTTTTGGGGGCTTACCTTGGATCCTGGGGGGTGACTTCAACGTCACCATCAATTCTTCTAATAAGCCTCGCGGCAGGGGTGGACGCGATCCGGGATCGCAGGATTTTCTTGATGTTATTGACGGCCTGGCACTTTTTAATTTGGTCCCGAGCGACATTGGCTACACTTGGCGGAACAGCTTCTCTCGGTCTAGGATTGACCGTTTCTTGGCTAATGGGATGTTAATGGACTCTTTCCCCCTTTGCTCTGTATCATCTCGCCCCCCCCCCTCTTTCTCGGATCACTCTCCCATTATTTGGGACTCAGGCGACGGTGTTCGTCCTCGGGGCCTGTTCAGATACGAAAAATGTTGGCTATTGGAACCAAATTTCAAATCGGTAGTTCAGGAACATTGGGCTCATGTTACCGTCTCTGGCTCTGCGGCGTCTAAACTTGATCAGAAGCTTGCCTCCCTTCGGAGAGTTCTGGCTGACTTCAAAAGAAACTCTAGACAGTCACGGCTCGCTGTGCGCGCTGAGGCTGAGGACATTATCTTGCAGTTGGATTCGACGGAGAATGAGCGTGAGCTTTCTCTTGACGAACTTCGGGCCCGCAATTCTGCTCACGCTCGGGTGCAGGAGGAGGATAAGAAAAGAACGATCGAGTGGCGACAGCGCTCGCGACTTAAATGGCTTAAAGACGGCGATGCGAATACTGCCTATTTCCACCGGGTGGCGAGCAATCGGAGGCGTTTTAACATGATGCGGTCCCTTTCTATCAATGACGTCAATGTCTCCGGGGATAGGGAGATGGGGTGTGCCATCGTCGACCACTTCCGTCGTACCTCATCTTCGACCTCCCCTCGTAGGTGGCGGTGGCTTGGCCCGGGCGCTTCTTCTATCTCTGACGCGGAATCCGCGTCCCTTATTCGCCCGTTTTCTTTGGAGGAGATTAAAGCGGCGGTGTGGGCGTTGAACCATGATTCTTCTCCGGGGCCGGATGGGTTCTCCATCGCATTCTATCGCGATTTTTGGGAGACTGTGGAGGGGAACGTCGTGGATGTCGTCTCTGAGTTTTGTTCGGGAAACTTCAGCTTCGACCGCATCAATCGGGCTCATATTATCCTCATTCCTAAAAAAGAACCGGCGTTGCGCATTGAGGATTTCCGTCCTATCTCCGTGTCCAATGGGATATATCTTATCGTCGTGAAAATTTTGGCCCCTCGCTTGTCCCGGGTTTTGGATGGGCTAATCTCTCCGGTTCAAGCGGCGTTCATCAAAGGGAGGCATATCGCTGACTGCATCGTCGTGGCTTCCGAAATGGTGGCGGATTGGAAAAAAGAAAAGAAGAAAGGGGTCCTATGGAAAATCGACTTTGCCAAAGCCTATGATTGCATCGATTGGTGCTTCCTTTGGTCTGCCTTGCGTCGCCGGGGTTTCCCAAACTTATGGATTTCTTGGATGCGCAGATGCGTCTCCACGGTTTCACTTTCCGTGTTGATTAATGGGCGGCCGGTTGGTGGATCATTTCAGCCACGCAGGGGGGTGCGTCAGGGCTGCCCTCTAGCGCCCCTTCTCTTCGTTTTGGCTTCTGATGTGCTGGCGCGCATGGTCTCTCGCGTTGTTGACGCGGGCCTTACTAATGGATTTCGCAAGAGGGATATTTGCGTCCCGTTGATCCAGTTCGCTAATGATACGATTTGCTTCATTGAGGGAGGTCCGGAGGAGGTGGTCGGTATGGCCAATACTCTTGCTTTGTTCTGTGAATTATCGGGGTTGTCAATTAATGCTTCCAAATCCAATGTGGTGCCCTTTGGCTTGTCTCACGCGGAGGTAGAGGAATGTGGCCGGTTGCTCGGGTCTTCGCCTGGGGAGCTCCCTATAGCTTATCTTGGTATTCCTCTGTCGATGGGGCGGGCCAGATCTAAGGATTGGCGTATTATCACGAACCGGGTGGAGTCGCGCCTTGCAGGTTGGCGGGCGTCCTTGCTTTCTCGCGGTGGTCGCCTTATTCTTCTCAAATCCGTCCTCTCATCTATACCCGTTTATTTCCTATCGGTTCGGAGAATGCCTGCTGGGGTACGCTTGCGCCTGGAGCGGTGTATGCGGCGCTTCCTGTGGGGTCGTAAGGATGGGAGCGGTAGGGGCAAGCACCTGGTGTCTTGGGATGTGGTGTCCATGCCTAAGCGCTACGGCGGGCTTGGTGTCAGGAGATTGGACCTGGTAAACGACGCCCTACTACTCAAATGGGTGAATAGACTTTGGGGCAAGGATGATACCTTTTTCATCAACGTTCTTCGGGCTCTCTTGGGCAGCGACTGGTTCGGGATGCCGTGGGGGGCCTTGCAGCATCATTCTTCCCCTTTCTGGCGCAGCGTCTCGACCACCTTGCTGACGAATGTCGCGCTCTTCACCCCGGTGCTAGGGACAGGGGATTCCTTTAGGTTTTGGCTGGATGATTGGCTGGGAGGGGGCCCTCTTCGGGTGTGTTTCCCGAGATTATTCTCCCTTGCTTCGAATCAACATGCTTCTATTGTCGAATGCTGGATTGACGGTTGTTCGTGCCCTCGGTTCTCTGGGAACTTCTCTGAGCAGCGGGTGGCTGATTTCATTTTATTGATGGAGGCTCTCAATGCTGCTGCTACGCCCTCCATGCAGCGGGATCATTGGAGTTGGTTCGATGGGGCCTTCTCCACTCGGAAGGCTTATCGGGCGTTGCTCCCTTCTCCGCCCGATACTACTTCTCCTCTGGTGCGAGACTGCGCCTTCTTCTGGGGCTTGCGCTTGTCGGAGCGCATTGCCATCTTCCTTTGGTTACTTTGTCATCGGAGATTGCTGACTCGTGATCGTTGCGCCAGGTTCTTCCCTCAGACCAGCGCTTTGTGCTCTCTTTGCTATGATGTCGATGAGACTGTCGACCATCTCTTCTTTCACTGCTCCCTGGTCGCGGGTGTCTGGGACGAGGTGGCCTGGGCCCGCGCTGTCAGTGTTGAAGACTTTTGCGAGATCCTTTGGTCGAACAGGGACAGGGCCAGGCCTGATGTTTTGACACCTATCGCGAGGCTGTGGTGCATTTGGCGTGCCAAGAACGATGTTATCTTCTCGGGACAACGCTTCTATCGCGAGAACGTCAACATTATGGGTAATAGACTTATTTCTGATTGGTGTAACTCTTAGATTAACGGCCCATTTGTCGCGGCTACTTTCCGTGTACTCGCATTCTCCCTCTTCTCCCTTCTACCCCATCTCCCCTATGTAAGTGTCTCTACTCTTTTACAGTTTTAGTTATATATAACTTTGGGGCGAACACCATCGAGTGTTTCCCCCTCTTTTGAGCCTCAAAAAAAATTAAGCAATAAAGTGAGAGGAGCGACAATAGTCCCGTAATTCTGAACAAATTTCCGATAATATCATGTAATCCCCAAAAAAACCCTTACATCTCGACGTGATTTTGGAATAGGCCAAGAAGGAATGGCGTCAACTTTGGCGTGATCCATGGGGACACCCTCTTTGGATATAACATGTCCCAAATACTCCACAGTATCTATGCCAAACTTGCATTTGGAATATTTGGCATATAACTTGTTTTGAAGCAAAATTTTGAAGACAATTTCCACATGTCGTATGTGTTGAGCCATGTTGAGACTATAAATGAGGATATCATCAAAAAATATTAACACAAACTTCCGCACATACGACTTGAACAGATCATTCCTCAAACTTTGAAAAGTTGATGGGGCATTGGTAAGGCCAAAGGGCATTACTAAGTATTCATAGTACCCTTCATGTGTTTTAAATGCAGTTTTCGAAATATCCTCATCATTCATTCTTATTTGGTGATATCCAGACCTTAAATCCAGCTTTGAAAACACACGAGCCCCATGTAATTCATCTAGAAGATCATCGATGAGGGGAATAGGATACTTGTCCTTGATAGTATAGATGTTGAGGGCCCTATAATCAATATACATTCTCCAAGTTCCATCATGTTTCTGAACCAACAAAATCGGAGAAGCAAAAGAACTGTTGCTTGTCGAATTAATCCTTCCTTCAAAGCAAGACGAATTGTTTCTTCAATAATATCTTTTTGGGCTGGAGAATGTCGACATGGACCCGAAGAAACTGTAATAGTTTCATCAGTTAATGGGATACGATGGTCGTTATTATGTACCGGAGGAAGGCCCGTTGGGGTCTTGAAAATAATGCAAAAAATTTTGAACCAAAGATTTTAGTTGATCATCTGAAATATCACTGCCAACTGAAAGTTCTGCATCTGAAGTAGCAACTGTGATTGAATGAAGTTGAAGCACAAAAGCAGTTTTAGCATATTTCAAGAGGTCATAACTGTTGCAGAAACTCTTTAAGGGCTACTTCAAGAATCCATCTTTTGTTGCTTCTAACAGCTGGAAGCCCCATTTAGAGCTATTGCATGCCAAGAATATCCCCAATCTTGAAGATATCCAAGATACAATCCTATTTCATTTCTTTTCGCGACCGTGCATGCACTATGTTACCTCTCTCTTGCTGTCATTTGTGTAAATTTCACAGAATGTGATGTCAAATTCCAAATTCCAGAATTTTAGTAATTGATCTTAGGTTTTAAAATATGGGAATTTGGGGGGTTTTAAATGAAGTTAATAAGCTCTTGTTAAGATCTTGAATTTTAAACATTAGAGGATGATATGGGTGAAATTTGCATGGGAAATCTGCTCAAATTCTAAATGGAATTAAAGATACTCCTCTCTGCTCAAATCTTAAATGGAAAAAAAAACTTAAATGAATTGGAGGAATTAAAGATACTGCTCTTTCTTCAAATCTTAAATGGAAAAAAATTAAGTTCTTAAATGAATTGGAGAAATTAAAGATAACTCTCTATAGTACAATTAATTGTCTGTTAGGCTCTGCTAATTGACATAATTGAATAATAATAATAGGTTTGTTACTGCAGTTGTTGAAGTCAAATCGAACGAAATGAGAAACTAAAGATACTGTTCTCTCTGTTCAAATCTTAAATGGAAAAAATAAATTCTTAAATGAATTGGAGAAATTAAAGAGACTGCTCTCTATAATATCATTAATTGTTTGTTAGGCTCTTACTAATTGACATAATTGAATAATAATAATAGGTTTGTTACTACTGCTGCTGTTGAAATCAAGTCAAATGAAATGAGAAATTAAAGATCCCTGCTCAAATCTTTAAATGGAAAAAATTAAATTCTTAAATGAATTGGAGAAATTAAAGATATTGGTCTCTGCTCAAATTCTAAATGGAAAAACTAAAATTTTTAAAATTAAAATTTCTAAATGATTTGGAGAATTAAAGATACTGCTCTCTACTCAAATCTTAAATGGCAATTTTTGAATTTTCAAATAAATAGGAGAAATTGAAGATACTGCTCTTTGCTCAAATTTTAAATGGAAAAAATAAATGTAAAGTCCGTTGCATGACTAAAGATCTACATTGAGTAAAACCTAATGGGTAAAGAACTTTGATGTTTGGAGTAATAGTGGAAATTTCTGCAGTATGATCAAGAGGTTACGCATGAGCCATATGCAGTAGTTTCAAATTGGTCTGACCCTCCAAAACAATTGAACTAATCAAATGTATAATTCTGTCCAAATCTTATACTTGTCGATATAAGTAAAATATCCCCCATTGTTATTCAATAAGATATAAGATAGTTGTATGATCACTAAAGGGACTCTTAGGTTGATGTATGTCACAAGTTGATTGTTAACTTTTAAGTATTTGTATGACCATTATACTAGTAGAAGACCTTGGGATAAATTATTCAAAATCTAGAACTACAGTGCATATTAATGATTAGCTAAGATAATTAGAGTATAATATTTCCTAAATCTTCCACATTCAACTTCATTGTGATCATTATGACTAACAATAATTTTCTAAGGTATAACCTAACCATTGATCAATAGAAAATTTATTGACACATAAGAAATTGAAAATGGAAGATGAAATCATGTACATCTATTAGATGGTAAATTTGTGAGTACCGATCATGGTGACCTTTACACCTGACCTGCGAGGGTGCGGTGACCCTCAGCTGGGTCGGAGATAGGAAGCCCAATTGGGGCAGCGGCCGCCAAGGGCACTGGTCTAGGATCCCAGTCCTTTTCATGGGTTGTACACAAGTTCGCAATGTTTTTACGCTTCATTGGGATCTAGAGTTTCGACCAATTCCGTTGACCCTTTTTCAGTAGGGTATCTAAGCTGGAGAACCCTCTTTCAGTAGGATTGATGAGAGTTTCCTGTATAGGAATGTTCAATGCTAGTAGTGAATGTTTCTACAAGTTTATTGTACATGTTGTCATCTTGAAATTCAATAAGAAAGAGCTTGAGTAGCAAATCAGTTGTAAGATTTTTAAAAATTTACCAAGGGTTGAATAGCATATCCATGGGGATAAGTAATATCAACCGTATAATTGTTAGAAGAAACACTAACTGATTCATATCCTAAAAATAACATGAGGTTGTGCTCAAGTGCACAAGTTTTTACTTGTATAGTTGTCCAAACTGATCGTATACATTACCTTACTATCATCCTTACATGATAGGTACAATTAAACCCATAATTCATGAATTGGGTACATGGGTTAGTAGAGACAAAATTTTATAATGTTGATTGAAATCCAAATTGTGAATCAAGTCAGTAATGTGAATCAATGTCAATTAATAGTGCCGGTCATGGGATCCTTACACCAGACTGTGCGAGGGTGCGGTGACCCTCAACTGGGCGGGAGATTAGGAAGTTCAGTTTGGGCAGCGGCCGCCAAGTGCGCGGGTCTAGGATCCCAGTCCTCCTTCGGGTTTTTTTACGCGAGTTCGCAGTGTTTTTACGCCTCGTTGGGATCCCGACTTTTGACCAGTTCCGCTGATCCTTTTGTTTTAGGATACTCAGGCGGGGAATCCTCGGTTTAGTTTTCCATACGAGCTCGGTTGCCCGTTATCGGTCGGGTTGTTTTCTAGAGTGACTTTTCCGGAGAGTCTCTCTCACCCGTCTCAGTGGCGTAGTTTTGGAGTAGACATATCCCTCTATTGGACCGCACTTCCAATTAGAGGGCGAGATGGAAGAGTCCTTTTGTTGGCTACCTCATCGCTTGAGTTTTACTTTCGCCAACAGACTTGGCGATTCTACATCCAGATCATCCAATCTACATCTAAATCATCGAGAGTTACATCTGAGAGAGTTACAGTTAAGGTTTGGAGAAAATCACAATTAAAATTGAGTTAATTAGAAATGACTATAATCTAATTCGAAATCCCTATAAGTTAGTAGATGTGTTGGTAACTTAGTTAGGATGCATTACACAACACCGCATGCCTACAGAGGCACCCCAACCCTAAGGTACTTTTAATACCTTAGAGTCATAGTGTGAGGTTACACACATACCAAGACCACAGACTATCCACTAACTCAAAAGAGTAAATAGAATTAAGAATCAAATCAATCATCACCATATCAGTCCATTATCAAAAACCATGACATAATCTCAATGACAAGAAAATAGCATCTACATGTGTCATCACTATATATATATATAAGATCTACAACATGATCTCCAAGACCCAAATCATGATTTTTAGAACACAGGAAATCAATAAATGCTTAGGGTCCGTCATCTAACTTCATATATATGGGGAAAATGGAAACAGGGGTGAACCGGTGAACTACATATCAAATAGTTGAAAATCATTCTCTATGCAGGTACTGGTAGATTTTTCATCATACATACCTTTCTACTTGCTTGCTTTTGAAAATAATAAATGCCTCTTATTTTTTATAAGTTTTTGGGAGGTACCAGCGCCCGTTGACGCCTCTTCTTTCCTAACATGTTTTGGCAGGTAAACAGCCTATTGTTCAGTAGATATTCATGATTCTAGGCGATAGAGTATATACCAGACGGTATGTTATTTTTGTTGCAGTTTTTGGTTCACTTTATGATGTAAATGCTTTCTCTTATATATAAGATTTTGGGATATACTATGTATACTGACAGATTTCTTGTACATGATGTAATTATATAAAAATTTATGAAATGAAATGGTGATGGTTCTTGTTCTTCTTATCCTTATGGTTTATGCAAAGAATATGAATGTCATATGCAAATATAGCAGCGCGAAAAATTTTCATCTTTTTCAGTAGCTTATGCGATCTAATGCGAATGAAATACCGCGAAAGGTGTCGTAAACGGGTACCCGGATCTGAGGGGGTTCACAAGTTTGGTATCAGAGCCGTGGTACCCCGATACGCATATTCGCAGTATTTCAATTCCGATCGCATAAAGTTCTCGGATAGCGGCAGTCTTCCGACTTGTCGTGAGTTCGAGAAAGGAAATATGACATTCGAATTCAATCCCCACAGATATCACCCATTTCATTAATGTTCATATTATATCCCAAGAAGAGAAAAAGCATATATCATAGTATCTGTGAACAATAAATTTTATAACTAAGAAACGGTTCTCATGCAGAGGCATGGCATCCCGACCAGGGCAGGAGATGACTGACCAGTTGGCACGCATACTGACTGCCCTTACCGACCTCCAACAGTAGCAAGCTGCCATGCGAGGTCATCAGGAGCAGATATTGGCCCAGCAGACTGAGATTGCCAACAGACAGACAGACATAGAGATGAGGTTTGAGGACCTATCAAATTTTACGTACCATCCATCACAGGATGGAACACGGCAGGACCAGCACCAGTCTGTTGAGGTAAAGCAGCCTCATCATGATGATCCACTTGAGGAGGTACCTGAGCATGGAGCGGATGATGCTGACTTTGACAGGGAGCAGGACCCTGTTGACTTTGCAGATGAGGGAGCACACGAGTACTCAGCTATTCACAAGCACCAGTCCGTTTTCGCATCCTACCAGCAGGCCAACATACCCTTGTTCGAGGGCACCGGTACACCATATGTTGCTGAGCAATGGCTGATAAGAGTGATGAAGGTGCTCAGGATGATTCGCGTGCCACGAGACATGTGGCTATCTTTCATGGAGTATTCATTGACAGACTTTGTTGAGAGATGGTGGGAGGCTGTAGTATCTGAGTTAGGCCGAGAGCCTACATGGGATGATTTTGAGAAGAGGCTCAGAGCCCACTTCTTTTCGGCGAAGTGGAAGGAGTCCCAACGCAGACTTTTTGCAGAGCTTCGTCAGGGACAGATGACAGCCCGAGATTACTTTATCCAACATACAGAGCTATCACGACATACACGAGCAGATGGCACATTTCCAGAGGAGAATCTGGAAAAGTTTATTGGCGACATGCGAGATGAGGTACAGGAGAAGCTGGCTGGACTACACATCACATCCATCTCTGAGGCTACCGATGCAGCAGAGAAGTTCGAGGACATCAGAGAGAGACGTTTCGGGAGCTCGTCTGGAGCAGCGCCTAGACCACGGCGATTTTTTGGGCCGATTTTCGATCATTTCAGCAGCATAGGTCAGCCAGACGGTTCCGGCCTACAGGTTCGACATTCCCTGGCAGTGCTCGCTCTTCTCCATCGACTACTTTAGGAGGAGCACTTGTCGGATGTGGCACAGATTCCGCTCGAGAATCTGGGTCACAGCGAGCAGACAGACCACCTGCAGGACCAGCCCGAAGCACAGACATGACTACTCCATTCACTCGACCAGTCCGATGTTACCAATGTCATGAGTGGGACATTACCGACCACAGTGCCCACATGCTTCTGGCGAGCCTCAGTCACAGCATTCACAGTCACAACCTCAGACACCGCGTTCAGGGAGTTTCCGTAGCAGGAACTCCAACCTTAGGCGACAGCAGCAGAGACAGACGCAGAGTGTGGCAGGTTCCAATGCTGCACCAGCCGGACAGGGGCAGTTACATGCAATTACTGAGGAACAGGCACGTTCAACGGCTACTGTGGTAAAAGGTATTGTCTCAGTCTTGGGCCGACCTTTCCATGTTTTATTTGATTCTGGTGCGACACACTCTTTTCTTGCTTCAAGGCTACTAGCTTCTCTAGATAGAGTTGCAGAGACACTATCTTCTCCATATCACATTCGAGGGCTGGGTGGCCAGTTGTTTGTCATTTCCCTAATAGTCAGGTACTTGCCCGTATTGATTGGCGGTCAGAGATGATCGCAGATTATCTACTCCTACAACTTGATGAGTTCGAATTAATTTTGGGTATGGATCAGTTATCTGCTCATCATGCACTTGTTGATTGCTTTAGGAAGACAGTTGTCTTCAGGATTCCAGATTTACCTGAGTTCACTTTTGAGGGTACTATACATGACTCCACCATGGAGTACATTTAAGTGTTGCGAGCTCAGCGACTTGTTGATCAGGGTTGTGATTCATATCTTGCATTTGTTCGGGAGGTATCTGATCAAGAGCCGATGATACAAGACATTCGAGTGGTGTCAGAATACCCAATCGTGTTTCCTGATGAGCTACCAGGATTACCTCCTGAGAGAGATTGAGTTTGAGATCACATTGCTGCCAGATATACAACCGATCTCGATGACTCCTTACCGAATGGCACCTGCTGAATTGAGGGAGCTGAAGTTGCGGTTATAGGAGTTACTTGATTTGGGATTCGTGAGGCCGAGCACTTCACCTTGGGGTGCTCCGATTCTATTTGTCAAAAAGGATGGATCCATGAGACTATGCGTCGATTATCCGCAGCTGAACAAGAGAACGGCGAAAAATTGTTATCCTTTGCAACGCATCGATGATTTGTTCGATCAGCTCCAGGGATGGTTTTCTCGAAGATCGGCCTTCGCTCAGGCTACCATCAATTGAGGATTCAAGAGTCTGATATTCCAAAGAGTGCTTTCAGGACACGTTATGGACACTACGAGTTTATGGTGATGTCGTTTGGGCTCACCAATGCACCTGCAGCTTTCATGGATATGATGAACAGGATTTTCCGTCTATATTTGGACAATTTTGTGGCGGTGTTCATAGATGATGTGCCCATATATTCACGGAATGAATGGGATCATGCGAATGATCTACGGACTGTTTTCGATACATTGCGGGAGCACAAGCTATATGCCAAGTTGAGCAAATGCGAGTTCTGGTTATCCCAGGTCTCATTTTTGGGGCATGTCATTTCTGAAGCAGGTATCGCAGTTGATCCTGCGAAGATTAAGGCAGTCATGTCTTGGGAGCAGCCCAAGACAGTTACTCATATTCGGAGCTTCCTCCGGCTAGCAAGCTATTACAGACGCTTTGTCAACGGATTTCCACGCATTGTTCGCCCTTTGACACGATTGACGCAGAAGAGAGTTCCATTCATTTGGGACGATTCATGAAAGCAAGCCTTCAGGACATTGAAGGAGTCATTGACTACAGCACATATTCTTGCTCTTCCTTTAGGCACTCAGGATTATGCAGTCTACACAGATGCATCTGGAAAAGTTCTAGGAGAAGTGTTGATGCAGAGAGGACAGATGATTTCTTATGCATCACGACAGTTGAGGCCGCATGAGCGGAACTACCCCACGCATGACTTGGAGTTGGCGGTTGTTGTTTTCGCCTTAAAGATATGGCACCACTATTTATATGGGGTGAACTTCGAGATTTTCACGGATCACAAGAGCCTAAAATATATCTTTGATCAAAAGGAGCTGAGCATGAGGTAACACAGATGGCTCGAGCTACTGAAGGATTATGATTGTACGATCTCTTACCATCCCGGTAAGGGAAACATGGTGGCTGATGCACTTAGCAGAAGAGCTCATGTTGAGGGTACGGCAAACTGGCTATATACATGGGATATGCTCGCAGCCTTGACTGATTGGCATCCACAGGAGAGCGCAACCATTTCTACTGCCGTACCTCCACGATTCAGCAGTTTGTGGGATCGCATCATCGAAGGTTAGAAGACAGACCTTTGGATCCGAGATAGATACATGCGCGCCGTCAAGGATGAGGTTGATGATTTTGTGGTGACAGAGTCCATTTTATGGAAGGCAGGACGGGTCGTTGTGCCCAATAACGAGCAGCTTCGCAGAGACATACTTGATGAGGCACACAACTCACGGTTATTTATCCATCCAGGTACTGCGTCGACATTTTTAGTGGGATGGAATGAAGCGCGATGTGGCTCAGCATGTTAGCAGATGCATGACCTGTCAGATGGTCAAGGCCGAGCACAGGAGACCACCAGGATTACTGCAGTCTCTCCCATTCCCGAGTATAATATCAATAGATGATTTTATTATTGATCCAATTTGCATGCCAACCCAAAATTACAAGAATAACTACGTACAATAGAAATAAACAACCACATGTGTCGATGATTTTGTAGAAACCACAAACTGAAGTTAAACATTATTGCCAATTGTTCATCTTAACATTATAAATTCAAATGTTTAATATGAAACCAAGTAAACAAAAAATGTGGCTAGATTTAAACTTCTTAAAATTTCCTGTTTTCCAAACGTCCCTAGAACTTATGGATCAAATTATTTTTTTACAAACCCATTTCCTTCTTGCCAATCCATGCCATTGTAGAAACTTTATTCTTGAAGACATCCCAACTTTCTAAGATCTCCATCGTTACTCACTTCAACATTACCAAAAACACATTCTAACCTCTTCAAAAGCTACAAATTAACACCAAATTTATACCCCGCAGTGCACAGTCATCTTATATAGATAGCTCCAATGCCATATTTGTAAAAATTTGATTATAAAGTCAGGTCAGATTTGCTACAACAGGGGATCTGAGATATAATTACCAATAGAATGAAGGTTTGATTGAAGGAGAAGGACGTGAATGGTAGCAAATAGAAGGAGAGGGATGGTACCTTAAATTGCTTCAAAGTTGTAAGAAGGGGATGATCTTGCATGCAACAACAAGGGAGGGAAAATGCTCTTATTCATGCAGCAGAAGACTGATGCTTTAGAGCAGACAACAGTCAAAGGAGGGGCTGGAGGTGCTCTCTACAGCTGAAATTGTGGGAGAAATTAGAAGGGAATGGCTGATATATATAGGGAGATTGAGGGATTAATTGATTGCCAAGTGGAGGAAGATTTTAAACCAAGTGGAAGGAAAAGAAAAAGACAAGTGGAGGCAGCCCCCATCCCGCGCAGGCATCAAGTTCCAACTGGGAACCCTTGCGGCGACATCAGATCCAAGCGTGATTCCTCTTCCAGGCGCATGTGAACAAGCTCCTAGTTGCACCTATCGCCGCTTCTTCAAGACCTTCCTCTAGGCCGCTACATCTTCCAGCAACACTGTTTTTCGCAAGGAAGGAGGAGCATCCCCAGGCGTGTACCCTTGCCCAGGCGCAGAAGCCTCTAGCGACGGCGCATCTGCGTCGCTCCAACTCGTCATCTCACTCCTATGTCACAGGCGGTCCCCCTTCAACGCAGGTCTCCAGAACTCACGCCAGCGGCGCCGTCTTCCTCTCTCGGATCTCGCAGGCGACGCAAGGTCAAGCCCCAGCGACGACAACGAGGATCCCGCACATCCAGGAGTGCATGCGGCGAGCCCCTCCATCATTCTCCAGCCTTCTCGCGCACAGGCGCGCATCCCAATCATCGATGCCGCCCAGCAGCCCAGCCCCAGATCTCATCGCGCATGGTACTCGGCACAATCTTGGGGCAAGACGGTGCACCCAGGCACGAGGCGATCATCTCCCAGGTGTAAGGCGCCTCCTCCCGAACAGCATGGCTGCAAACTCCGTAGGCGACGCTTCTTAAGAATGGGGTTCCGAGCGGGAACCCTAATTATTTTATATAAAAAAATGTGCTTCTATTGTAGGGCTCAGTGGCTCGAAGGGTATAAAAAATTTGGTGAGAGAGAGAGGTTGATCTGTTTATAAAAAAAGAGGGGAGCGGTTTGGCCTTTGGGCCCATGTGTCAGAAAAAAAGGAGGCGCGTACCAATAACAAAAATCGTACTTTTCAAAAAAAAGGAAAAAAAGGCACGTACAAGAAAAAGCCATACGCAAATTTAAAAGAGAGAGAGAGAGGGAAAATTGTTGATGAAAAGTCGATAAAAAAATGTCTACGGCTTATAAAAAAAATGTGTGTTTCGGACCAAAAAAGAAAAGAAAAAAAAGAGAGGAAGATGAATGTTTTTTGAAAAGCTGACAAATTTGTGAACGACTTATTGGTAATTTGTACCCCTATTTATCATTGTCTTCTCCCAACTTTGTCAGTGTTCATTTTCCGACAAGTATGGGAGAAAGGGGGAGTATTGTGTAGAGTCATCGGTCTTCTTCCAGATTCAGAGATTTCCAGACCATTCAGTTGTTCAGACTCTACAGTTTCAGATGAAGATTTTCCATGCGTAGTTGTTCAGACTCGACAGATTGGTCAAAGTCCAAGTTCGAGGCACTCCATGTTTGAGTGACCCATGTTTGAGTTCTCCAGAGAGAGACTCATTTTCAGATGAGCATATGTTTGCGGTCCTTTCAGATGAGCACATGTTTGCCATCTTTTGTTATGGTCCCCATTTTTTCTTGTTTTCGGCCAGAGTTTTCATGTGAGCCATAGGGACTCCACAGTAGCGGACCATTCCCTATGCCATGTGGGCAAGGGTTTTCATGTGGTATCATAGGTACACCAAAGTAGTGCACCATTCTCTATGCTAGATGGGAGAGACCCGGTTCTCCGATGAGGAGACTTTTCAGACTCCATTCTCCAGCGACCGTGGACTCCGACGAGGATTGCACAGCTACGGCTCCTTTTCAGTTCGGCCCTTTTCATAGATGGAGCAGTTGTCCACAATATTGTGACGGGCCAGAGTACTTCGACAAGGAGACTCATTTCAGTTGCAGTGACTCTGACAGGCGCAGTTCAGAGCACATGCTCTCCGACGAGGAGATTCAGCAGACTCACACTCCAGCCCATTCGTCCTCCTCACCTGCACGGCTAAGAAGCAACGTCCTCAACAGCAGCAGTTATGCGCGTTGGGTTGATATTGTCCGTAGTGTCATATAGTGTTGAGTTGAGTTTCTTTCTGTTTGTCCAAGCTGAGCATTGCATACTCAAGCTTGAGGGGGAGTGTTGGAATATTTGTTATGTGCTTCTATTGAGTTGTAGCAGGGTAAATGGATCCTGGAGAAGATCCATTTACCACATCCAGTGTTTAGTCCCACATTGTCCAGTGGTGGAACTTGGAGGCTTTGTGGAGGTTATATAAGGAGCCCCAGACCTCCTGTATCCATTGAGAAAAAGCAATGCATAACAGGCCCCTTTGAGGGCTTCTCCCGTGGTTTCATCCCGCTCTTCACGGAGTAGGGTTCCACGTTAAATCCTGCGTTCATATTTTCATTATCTTTTTCTATGTTCGCTTCCGCATGTTTATTTTCTAACAAAAATAAAGATCAAATTAAAGATTCATCATCCTTAATACAAAGATCCACCAACCTGATATCTGAGTGATAAAAAGATAATGTCTACAATCTGATCTCCTGACGCTACATAAGATGTTGAAATAAGCCCCTTTTGGATCAAATCACGAATATAGTGATAGTCCACCTCAATGTATTTTGTCCTTTCATGAAAGGATGGATTATTAGCTATAAACAAGGCTGCATGATTATCGTATTTAAGATGCATAGGAAGAGGTACTTCAATCGTTAAATCGGTCAGAACATATTTGACCCACATCATCTCAGTACTACCTTGAATCGCACTATATTCTGATTCTGCATCGGATCGAGCAACAACAGTTTGTTTTTTACTCTTCCATGAGACTAGTGAGCTGCCAACAAACACAATAAAACCTGAAGTAAACTTCATGTCATTAGGACATCCATAATCGGCATATGCACACTCTGTAACTGAGAGAGATGTATCTCTTCTAAACAGAAGACCTGCACCTGGAGATAACTTCAAATATCTCAAGATCATGAAAATTGCATCCATGTGTGCATGCCTGAGTTGCTCCATGAACTGACTTACTCTACTCACAACAAAGGATATATCAAGCCTGGTAATAGTAACATACAATAATTTTCCTACCAGCTCTTTGTATCATCTCTTGTCCACCTCCTCAGATATGTCATCATGAAGCTTCGCATTAGGATCCATCAGGGTAGTAGTTGGTCTACATCCTGTCATGCATGTCTCGGATAGAAGATCGGTAACGTACTTGCTCAGTGTCATAACCATTCCCTGCTGATTTCGTGCAAATTCCAGTCCAAGTAACGAAGCATACCAAGGTCCTTGGTAACAAACTGTTGTCCAAGGAAATCCTTAGCTGCTTGAATGTCCTGATCATCGCTGCCAGTGATAACAATGTCATCAACATAAACCAAGATGACTACAATACCTCTCTGGTGTCTCTTTACAAAGAGAGTATGATCTGTAGTAGATCTGACAAACCCCTTCTTTTCAATAAATTACGAGAGCTTCTGAAACCAAGCCCTCGGACACTATTTAAGGCCATATATAGCCTTATGAAGGCGGCACACCATACCGGACTCCCCCTCAGCAGCAAACCCAGGTGGTTGCTGCATGTAAACATCTTCCTGCAAATCACCATACAAGAAATCATTCTTTACATCCAATTGAAAAAGTAGCCAATCACGTACCACAGCAATAGCAATAAGAATCCGCAAGGTAGAGTGACATGCTACAGGAGAAAATGTGTCATGATAGTCCACCCCATACGTCTAGGGGAACCCATGTGCAACCAGCCTGACCTTGTATCGGTCTACCGTACCATCAGCTCAATGCTTCACAGTAAATACCCACTTGCTTCCAACAACAGACGCACCTAGTGGAGCATGGACTAGACTCCACGTACCTCCATGGTTCGAAATCTCGATTTTGATTTCGTTTCGGTCCCACTCCAAAATCGAAATTTCGGTGAAATTTCGAGAAATTTCGACTGTTTCTGTGGAAATGTTGAAAATGACTCAAAAAAGCCATTTTCGATCATTTTGTGTAAATTAAGATCTTCTGAGTTATTACAACAATAAATAGCTTACAAATACACACTTATATTATATATATTGCTTATATATGCCCCTTATATCGCACATATCGGTCATATCGATCATATCGGCCAAATTGATATTAATGTTAATTCTTGACTGATACATACTGGAAATTAATATCATCCAATCTAAGATCTTAAAACAACAACAGCTTATGCACACTTATATCACACACATCTCTCATCCTGTGTCTTATATCACACCATATCGGTCATATCAGACATATTGTTGAGCTGACTGATAGATACTGGAAATGGAAATCAAAATAACTAAGTTAACAACACTTAGAAAACGTCTTTTGTTCATAAAAATAGACGAGCATTTTTTATTCTAATCATTAAACAATGTTTTGTTCATATAAATACCGTCAGAGACAAAGTTCGAATGAATTACAGAATTAATTACATAATTATAATAAAGATGCATCTATTTACGAAGATAAATGGCAAACGAATGAAAGGAACAAGCTATATCAAATATATACAAGCTATAGAGTTTTTTCATCCCCATTGCTTAAACCTAAAGGAGAGGAAGCTCCCCAAGTTGAATAATCGATGTATATACCCTCCTGTCGCACCATACCATGTATCCATGAATTTCAATCAAATGGGTCGATATGTCAATATATCATCGAAATTTCGATCGAAATCCAGGAAATTTTGTACTAAAACCCATGAATTTCAACCGAAATGGTTCGAAATGGGTCGATATGGCGAAATATCACCGAACCTTCGGTCGAAATCTGAAAAATAAACATATATAGGAGTTTTGATACCCATGACCTCTCGAAACCGAAATTTCGGCGAAATTTCACTGAAATTTCGCGAAATTTAAATCTATGCGTACCTCGTGACTTTAAAGCCGCCATCTTCTCCTACATGGTCAAACTCCACTGAATGTTCTACAGTGCCTCCTGATATGATCGTGGTATTGCTATATCCGACAAACCCCACAACAAAATGCTGAAAATCCTTGGAAAGATGCTCCAAGGAAACATGAGAGCTCAACGGGTGCATAGTGCATGCTCGTTTCTGCCGCCGAAGAGCAATAGGCATATCCAGATCCTTAGTAGGAGTAGTAGATATAGTATCTGCACCTTGTACCTCATCCTGTACATGCGAATCACCCGTGCCATTAGAAGAACTCAAATGCTCAGTACATACCTTGGGCATGTTGGATGATGGAGGAGGCACATGAGCACGGGACCTTCGTTGGTAGACCTGCGGAAAGAAACTAGGAGTCGGGGGTAGAGGTGGAGGTGGTGGTGGTTGTGGTGGTGGGGGTGGCGGTAATGGAGTAGAACATGACAATGTCGGAGGAGGCATATAGATCTCTTCTCCATCCTCTAAAGGAGTAAGCCTGTCACCTGTGCGAAAAAAATACATAATAGACTTAAAGAAGGTGACATCAGCACTGACATAGTACCTTCGTCGAACAGGGTCAAAACAATGATATCTCTTTAGTTTTTGGAATACCCAACAAACACACATTTGACAGCTCTGGAGAGAGCTTGTCAAGACCAGGAGAGAGTTGATGAACAAGCGCAACTGAACCAAAGACACGAGGCGTAAGAGACAAAAGATCCATCTCGAAAAACGTAATAAAGAACAGGATCTTCTCCCCTAACATCGAAGACATACGATTTATGAGATAACAAGCAGTTAGAACCGCATCTCCCCAATAGGAATGAGGAGCACGGCTCCGAATCAAGAGGGTTCTGGTTAGGGGTGTACACGGATCGGATAAAATCCATAATCCGATCCAATCCGATGCTATTGGATCGGATTGGTTTGGTTTTATCATTCTAATGGATCGGATCGGATTGGAATTTTCGAAATCCGTTAAAGTATGGATTGGATCGGATCTTTACCAAAATCTGATCTGATCCTATCCGTTAATCCGTTAACACACATGCGTGAATGTAGATACACAAGGTTGCAAAAAACGGTATGCGGTATACAGTCGGTCGGGTCACTGATTACTGTTTAAACGGTATGCGGGAGTTTAAACGGAAATTAAACGGTCTATGCGGTTTTACATTTTTAAATTAATAAAAAATATTACATATATATATTTAATAAAAAAGTATAAATGAACTTTAAAAATATAATCACATATCCACAATTTTGATCAAATATTGTCAATTTCAATGACTTCTTCATCCAAATGTGACATGTCAAAGTAGATAGCATAATCAACATAGGGTTTATGTTACCTTGATGCAAAAAGCGGCCGCTTAAACGGCGTGTAAACGGCCGATTACACCCGTTTAAACGGTCTGACCGTTTACATAGCCGATTAAAGGTTATACAGTCGGTCGAGGACCGAATGACTTTAAACGGCCTTTTAAACGGCCGCCTGAACCGATTTTTGCATCCTTGTAGATACATACATACATACATAAATGCATACATACATACATAATATATATGTGCACCTATTTCGAAATCTCTATAACGAATAATCAATGTCACTTATGTCATTTTTTCCATATCAATCTCGGATACAAATCCTCTTGATATCACTCTTTCTTCTCTCTTGAAAGGCAATTGTTAAATCTCTAAATAATAAAGTATGATTATAACTTGTAAAATTATAAATCCATATTTGATTATTCCTCTCCCAGTTCCCTCTCTCTCTCTCTCATTTCACTATTGGCCGCCAAAATTCCTCTCGATTCCCTCTTAGTCTATTTCGATGATGCCTCCCTCTTGCACAATGTTATTCCTCCAACACAATTTTACCACCACGCATTCCCCATGATGTCTTCGCTCGTCTCAAACAATATAATACCCTCCCACGCGATACCATTTGACCTCCGAATGGTGCCACTCTTCTTATCTTCATTAAAAGAAAATAGATTTGGGATAGTTCTCTGGTACATTTGTTATATATTTTTGATCCCTTTGCTTCTTACCTTTTACTTGCTCTAACTTGCAATCCTAATTTAGTGATGAAATTAGCTCAATTACACAATCAAATATGTCACAGCCATCTAAGAATAAATAAACAATATTTCAATTCCTTTCATTTCTAATTTGATATACATTTTTTATTCTTACTTTTCATAGATTTGCATATTTTTACTATAGATATAATCTTACAAATAAAGTCCAGTTCAAGTCTATTTTAAATGAGGCATGATGCCTAATTGGTAGGCTATATTTAAGTTATGTTTTTCTTGCATACTCAATCGGATATGAATGTTCTATGATTCCCATTTTTAATGACATATTAGAGTCTTGAAAGATGTTCTTGCGAGTAGACGGATTTGGCATGGCTTAACATTTTAAGTTAATCATATACTTCATCAATATCCGATCATATAGATCACATGTTTTATTTATCTAACTTGTATTGTTTTTATTGGAATCATTTGGAGGAAATATATGGTAAAAAAATAAACTAATGCATTATTTATTTATTAAAGAAAACTTAAATTTCAAATTCAATATAATCCTTTAGTTCGATTATGTGGTCTTTAACTTTTTACAATGGTTTAATGGAATTCTACAACTTTCACTTGATGTGGTTTTTCTTTTCATTACTTCTATAACTATTCATATGATCGATTTTTAAAATCATTATTCAAATGTTCAAGGTCTAGTATGCTCTAAAGTATAGACATGTAAAGTAAACTATTGAGGGGGAAATTGTAAGTATAAAATCCGAACCAATCCGATCCAATCCGTAATCCGTTGGATTGGATCGGATTGGATTTAGATATCCAATGGATTGGATTGGATTCGCAAAAACAAAAATCCGTTAAGGTTGGATTGGACACGGATTAAGCTAAAATCCGAACCAATCCGATCCACGTGCACCCCTACTTCTGGTAACATCCAAAAGATGGTGTTGTTTCCTTTCAGCCACCCCATTCTGTTGGGATGTATACGCATAAGATGTCTGATGCACAATACCATGGGGCTTAAGAAATTGAGAGAGCTCAGTACTACAAAATTCTAGAGCATTATCAGAATGTATGTACTTGACTCTGGCAGAAAAAATATCTTTATTTCATTAATAAAAGACTGAATAACAGGACCAGCATCAGACTTGTTCTTAAGAAGAAAAACCCTAGACAACTTAGAAAACTCATCAACAGCAACAAGATAAAATCGGTATCCTTGAAGATCTCGGATACAACTAGGACCCAAATATCAAAATAGAGCAACTCAAACAGACTATGACTACTTGGACCCTGACGACTCTGGAAAGGGGACCGATGATGCTTCCTAAGCTGGCAGGCCTTGCACTGAAAAGTGGAGCGAGGAGAAATCTGTGGAAGAACATGGATCAGCTTTTGCAGAGGAAGATGACCAAATCGCAAATGCCACAAGTACGGAGAAACAGACCCAGTGCTCATAGAAGAAGAGGTGCCAGCGTACGGAGACTGCACAAGTCTGTAAAAGCCCCCTTGCTCACGGCCAGTTCCAATCACGCTGCCCGTAAGTATGCCTGACCAGATGGATCAAATATGGCATGACAATGTAAATCTCTGCTGATTTGACTAATTGATAATAAGTTCATAGAAAATTCAGGAGCATAGAGAACATTAGGAAGCCTCAATATAGAAGTCAATCGCACCTCCCTCTGACCGGTGATGGGGGAATGTATACCATCAGCTATTACAATTGATCGTCCAGGCTGAACAGGCGAAAAACACTAAACTGACCTCTGTCACCACAGAGATGATGGGATGCACCAGAGTCCATGATCCATTCTGATAAGTCTGCCATGTAGCAACTAGTAAAAGCATAGTCTATACCTGATGTAGATGCATATGCTGAGGCTGTAACCTCTGAGGATCCTGAAGGAGTAGTAGACTCAGATGTGTCAGGCATGATCTCTCTCAGTCGTGCAACAAGCTCGTCAAATCTCTAATCAAATGCAAGTGATGGACTCCCAACCTATTGTGTCTGCTCTGCAACTCTAGCCAACACGGGAAACCCATGCTTAGAATAGCAGGTTTCCTCAGAATGGCTTGTCTTGTGGTAGTATGTGTGCACGGCTAACGAGGACCTCCTCCTCTGTCGCGGTTAGAATCCCCTGCCACGATATGGCATATGACTGCCTCTACTACGTGACGCCACCATCGATGAAGAAGTTTGTCGCTGTATAGTATTCCCAGAGGTTATAGATAATATGCTCAATCGGAGATACGCCTCATCCATAGGAGGTATGGTAGCATCAGTGAGGATCTGGGCACGAACTGCATCATATTCAAGATCCAGGGCTGCTAGAAATACCCCAGTCATCACAGAGTCTCTGTATGCCTTGAGCTGCTCTGGAGTGGCAGTCAAGGGTATGTAGCCATGTAGCTTCTCGAACATACCCCTCAAAGAAGCATAGAGGGTGTGAAGAGGACGACCATTTTGCTTCGATGTGAAAATATCATGCTGGAGCTGGAGTATCTTCGATTCATTCTTCGCCGGAGAGTATGTCACGGCAAGAATGTCCCACATAGCCTTTGCAGTAGGCTGACTCAGTATATCATCAGCTATCTCTGTAGATACAATCCCGGATAGCCATACACGAACATACGCATCATCCGCCTCCCATGAGGTGTTTGTCCTAGTCTTGTCACGTAGCTCATCTACCGTGAGAATGTGCTTCTTGCAATTGCACTGCATCAAACTCATGAACTGCATGGCCTACAGTTCATAGTTGGTTCCATCCATCTTGACAATGGGTGTCGGACCTTTGAAGGCACCCAGGGATGGGACATCCACCTTGTTGTCTGACATGATGACAATTATCTTCAAGACTGGGCTAGCAACAGTAGATACCAACGTGTACACTGACATACAGGAAGATGGTTGTGGGTATAGAATCATACCACAACCTCTTCCATTCTTTGAAGAGTTCTTTGGGTAGCTAGGATGCCTCTAGGGTTATACATTATACCCTAGGCAACCAAAATGAAAACCCGCAGGACAGCAGCCCGCGTGAACACAGGTGGGGCCGCGCGACGATGACTGGAAGCGGCTAGACATGCTGTGCAACGGCAATTGGAGGCGACTGGAAGCATCCCCGCCAAGCTGGGTGGACGCGCGCGAAGCCTTAGTGGGATGGGCGATGACGGCGAGTCACGCTTGAATGTGTGTAGCCCTAGAGGTTTGAACGATGGCGGCACCAGCAGCGGCTAGGCGGCGGCAGCGAGCTCGAGAGATTTAAGGTTTTTGGTGGGGGCAGGTTTCTAGGGCACGGGTTCCGGTCTAGGACCGTCGCTTTGATACCATGTTGAAGAAAAAAGAAAAGTTGTCAACCTAACCCTAGAGCTCTCTTATATAGGAGAAAAGTAGTAAGGGTAAATTACATAAACATGACAATAGAAAAAAACAATATAAAATAACATGAATATCTTAACAAATATATTAAAAATATATGGAAGGTTAAGGGATGATGAATGAACTTGGGATATACATAGATAGCAACTTGAAAACTTACTTTTATGCAAGTATCCTGTTATATTTAAATTTCAATACTTATCTACTAACTTTCTTTTGAAACCACTAAAATATCTGTTATTTTTAATATACTGGATTATATGCAACAATTGTTGACATTCGATTGTTTGCTATCATGCTTGGCAGACAAAGCGCCCGCATCGCAATAGACTGGTTGTTGATCCCGAGCATCCGTTGATATACTCGCCAATACATATATTGTTGTTTTTGTTTTTTGTTTTTTTTGAAGCCCAACAAAGGGGGAGACACTCAATGGTGTTCACCCCAATATATTAAAGATAATGTATAATCTTTTTCTTTCTCCTTTGTTAGATTTTCGAATACATGTATACATTGTCAGGTTCTTTTGTTACATATATATATATATATACTAAAATTAATGCAATGTGAATTGGTGGCACTACTTGTTGGTATTGTGGTTGTTTACATCATTATGAATGTCATTTCAAAATGCAAAAAAAACGTTAATTTCTGTAACTAATGTGATCCATTACGAATATAATGTTGTGAATGCCATGTAAACGGGTACCCCAGATCCTGGGGCATCACATATTGGTATCAGAGACGCGGTACCCCGCTACACACATTGGCAGTATAAAATTCCGATCGTGTCAAGTTCTCGGATAACAACAGTCCTCCGACTTGTCGGGAGTCCGAGAGGGAAATATAACATTCAAATTCAATAACCACAGATGTCACCAACAACAACAAAGCCTTTTCGCATAATTAAGTAGGGTAAATCCATGTTGAAAAAATCCGACTGTTATGAAGCAACTTCCTAAATAGTATTTAAAAAAAATACTATTTAGGAAGTTGTCTCTGATTGTTTTACGCTAGTTGTGGGCTACCTAACGCAACCACAGATGTCATCAATTGCAATTAATTTTCATATAGTATACCAAGAAAATAAAAGCATGGTTAGAAATGCCAGCAAACATAAAATTATGATTAGTAATATTGGTTCTCATGCAGAACCATGACGTCCAGAGTTAACCAGGAGTTGGCTGATCAATTGGAGCGTATCATGACTGCACTCATCGATCTCCAACAGCAATAGACTGCTATGAGAGGTCAACAAGATCAGATTCTATCGCAGCAGACAGAGATTGCGGAAAGACAAAAGGATATCGAGATGAGATTCAAAGAGTTGTCTGATTTCACTTTCCATCCATCTCAGGATGGAACACGACAGGATCAGCCACAGCCACAGTCTGTAGAGGTTCAGCAGCCTCGATTCGATGATCTACATGAGGAGATACCAGCACATGGAGCCGAGGATGGAGACTATAGCAGATAGCAGGACCTTGTACTCTTTGCAGATGAGGACATACACGAGCATTGCGCTATTCACAACCATCATTCAGTTGTCACTTCCTATCTGTGAGCCAATGTACCCATGTTCGAGGGCACCAAGACCGCAGATAAGGTTGAGTAGTGGCTAAAGAGGGTAATGAAGGTACTTCGGATGATTCACGTACCAAGAGACTCGTGGTTATCTTTTATGGAATATTCCCTGACAGCGTTAGCCGAGAGATGGTGGGAGGCGACAGTTTTAGAGATGGGGTGTGAGCCCACATGGGATGATTTCGAGACAAGGTTCAAATCTCACTTCTTTTCGAGGAAGTGGAAGGAGTCCCAATGCAAACTATTCGCAAAGCTTCGAGAGGAGCAGATGACAGCCAGGCAGTACTTCGTCCATTACACTGAGATGTCTCGCCACACACCAGCAGTTCTTGCATTTCCAGATGAGAATCTTGAGAAGTTCATCAGAAGTATGAGGGAAGAAGTACAGGAGAAGCTGGTCGGACTACGTATCACTTTCATCTTCGAGGCTATTGATGTAGCGGAGAAGTTGAGGACCTTCAAAAAAGACATTTCGGGAGCTCGTTTGGAGTGGTACCTACGCCTCAGCCAGTCGGTTTCGTCCTTCATGTTTGACATTTTCAGGCAGTGTTCGCTTATCTCCAGTGACTACGTTAGGAGTACTTGTCGGACGTGGCACTAGTTCAGCTCGACCATCTGAGTCGCAAAGAGTGGATAGACCCCCAGCAGGACTGACTCAGAGCACCGACACGACCATTCCACCTACCCAGTCAGTCCGATGTTACTTGTGCAACCAGTGGGGACATTAGTAGTGTTAGAAGGTATGAAGCGATAGTTGGAGTGGAGGGAAAAAAGTGATGAGTAGTACCTTGGAGGGATGTTCTTCCAAGTTTTTACCCATGTCGTACAGGTGAGGAGGAATTAAACGGGCTTGAGTGTGAGTCGAACTAGGTCTCCTCCACAGAAACTGAATGAGCCTCGTCGTCGAAGTACTCTGGCCTGTCACATGTAGACGACTGAATCATGTGGACAACGGCTTCATCTCTGAAGGACCGAAATGAAAAAGCAGTGGTAACATCTTCATCGGAGTCCACAATCGCTAGATAATAAAGTTTGAAAAGTCTCCTTGTCGGAGAACTATCTTCCTATACTGGCTCAAAGAATGGGATCTCTCCTCCGGAATCCCTATGAAACCACATGAAAACCCTAGCCCACATGGCATAAGGAATGTGACATCTGAATCTGAATACTCTGAATCCGACCCGATTAAGGTATTTGATCCGATAAATTTATCGACCAATATAAAATGATCTGAATCGATCCATAGATCGTAATTTAAATATTGTCCGGGATCAATCAATAAAAATTCAATTGCATTATAAAGCGTCACTAGAAAAGCCATGACATAATTAGAATCTGTAAAAATAATCCAAGTCCATTATAAAATTTTTCTCGATAAAATGAAACCAACAAAATCAATCGTTCGTAAATCGGAGGTCGTTTGATAATTTAAAATCGTAAATTTTGATCACTAATGAAGACTGTATTTCGTCAATTTCAGTATCCATCTTGGATCAGAAAAGTATGAAATTTATAATGTTTGATCATCATAAATAGACGGCCAAAACGAGATATTGCACATCTGAATCAGAGATTATAAGTGCAAATGCGAATGAATTTGATATGTCAAATAACGAAGAGAAATGGTTTTAAAAAATAGTATGCATGTATGCATGTATGTATATTCCAAAACAGCAGTTGCTGCGGTTGTCCCTCCATTTGGCATCCAAAATTCTCCAACACTTGGCCTTCATTTCCTCCACTTATCATCTAAAGCCCCCACCCCTCTCCTTAGTTATAACACCCAAAAACCCCTTCTATTTTTCCCCAAATCCCAAATTCCACCAAGTAAGAAAGCTACAGTTATTCTCTTTTGTTGCGGCTGGAGCTGCTACTGTCCAAGTAGCAGCTGGAGCCTCCATTTCTGTAGCAGGAGCTCCTGCTCCCCTTCATTTCAGCTGTTGGAGCTTCCATCAGCAGCTCTCCTTGCTGTTGAAACTGTCATTCAAGCAGCGTTGGAGTTGATGTCTTCATCCACCAGCCATAAGTACTGGTGAGCTCTCGAGCAGCTGGGCCGCAGCTGCTGTCCAGCAGCCCAGAAGTTGTTGCATCCAATCCAAGTGTCCACGGCTGCTCCTAGCAGTTGTAGTTGCTACCCAACCAAGCAAGAAGTGGTGTTGCTCCATTAGAGCTAAAACTACTGTTCAGGCAGTTGATCAAGATGTTGCATGCATGCTTTGATCTCCAAATTTTGGAGATCTTCAAGGTACAATCACCCACTCTTTGCTATCATCCATGTTCCCAAAAACTGAAGTTTTAAATCATTTATATAGCCATTGATTTTATGCATTTAAACTGAAATATTGGAGGTGAATGCATGCACGTTAAATCCAACTTCAATCCACTGTTATACTAGATTTCATGATTTAAAATTTAAAGAATTTGGCGGTAATTTGCATAATGTAAAACTCAAATTCAGTCCACTATTATATAAAATTTAAAGAATTTGGGGGCAATTTGCATACTTTAAGACTCAAATTTAGTCCACTATTATACTTGATTTCATGATTTAAAAGTTAAAGAAATTGGGAGTAATTTGCATACTTTAAGATCTAACTTCAGTCCATTGTTATACTTGATTTTATGATTTAAAATTGAAAGAATTTGCGGGTAATTTGCATAGTTTAAGACCCGAATTCAATCCGCTATTATACTTGATTTCATGATTAAAATTGAAAAAATGGGAGGCAATTTGCATACGCTAAGACCCAAATTCAGTCCATTGTTATACTTGTTTTCATGATTAAAATTGAAAGAATTTGAGTATGGCATACATTTTAGTGCTGAAAACAGTTCACTGTTAGGCGCTAATTTCATGATTGAAAAATGAAAGAAATTCCGGTTATCTGCTTGCATTTTTGTGCAAAAAATCAGTCCACTGTTATACTTGGATTTCAGGAGCAAAATTGGGAGATTTGAGGGTGATTATCATGTATTTAAGATCCAAATTCAGATCATTAAATTGCTACTATTTCATGAGTAAAATTGAGAGTTTTGAGGAGATTAACATGTATGTAAGATCCAATTTTAGATCAGTGAATAGCTACTAATTTCATGATGATTGAGGAGAAATTTAGGATGATTTGGATATAGTTAAGTCAAGTTTAGAACATCAATTAGCCACCGATTTTATGGCTAAAAAAATAGAGATGTGGGGATGAATTAGCATCTAAGTTGAGACTAACTTTAAATGTAATAAGTGGCTCCTAATCTCATGATTAAATAAAAAAAGTTGGGATTTTTTACATTGATTCAAAAACATGAATCCAAATCTAATGATCAGCTCCAAAGCTCATGTTTTAAAAATGAGAACATTGGGATTTTCATACAAGTGACATACAAAAATCTATATTAAAAATATTGCCATTAAACTAAGAGTTAAATAAGAAAAGTCGGGAATTTTACATTAAGTTGAACTTAATCCAAGGAGTAGTTTCTAATCTCATGATTTTAAAAATGATAACTCGTGACCCCAAGGATTGATCATCTTCATGAAACAATCCTAACAATACCGGTCATAGTGATAAAATTTACTAACAAGATAAAATTATTGATCGTAACCCCAAGTCTAATCTCCTAACATTAGATAACATTAGGTCACTATTGATAAAATTTACTAACAAGATACCTAGATCTGTAAAGTTGACTACCAAAAAGATTGAGAAAGAGATGTGTAGGTAAATAAGTGATGATAATTAATAATCCCAGTCATGGTGACCCTTACACCTGACTGTGCAAGAGCTCAGTGACCCTCAGCTCGGCGGGAGATAGGAAGCCCGGTTCGGACAGTGGTCGCCTAGTGCGCGAGTCTAGGATCCCAGTTCTTTTCTTATGGTTTTTACGTGAGCTTGAAGGGTTTGGATCCAGGTTCTTGACCAATTCCGCTGACCATGTTTCAGTAGGATGCTTATGCAAGAGGACCCTCGGTTTTGGTTTTAGCACTCTTTTTACCCGTACTGGTCGGCCAGTTTTCTGGAGTGACTTAGTCCAGAAAGTTTCTCATACTCGTCTCAGGGACGTAGTCCTGGAGTGGGCCTAGTCCTCTCTCGGACCGCACTTCCACTAGGAGGGAGAGACGGAAGAGTCTCTTAGGAGGCTTCCTCACTGCTTGAGTTCTTGGTTATTATTCTGCCAGTAGATCCTAGCGAAGAAAAGATCATTGTCAACTACAATTGAGGTTAGTTACAGTTGAATTTGGCCACAGTTGAGTTGGTTACAACTGAGTTGGTTAAAGTTGAGTTTGGTTACAATTGGGCTTGGCTACAATTGAGTTTAGTTTTCTTTTGTGATTGAACAGAGGAAGACCTCTCAAGGCGGGATTCACCACATCAACACTTCATTAATAGAAAGTTAGAGAACATTACCGTGAAGCCTAAAAATTATAAAGAGCATTACAATGAGACACCACATTCTCCGAGTAGAACCTCTGGTTGTTGAAGATCATATCATTCCGCCCTAACCATATGACCCACAGAGCAGCAAACGGCTTGGAACAGTCAGCCGTTGAGCCCATGCCCACCGCGCGGACCGATCTCCAGAAGGACACAAACCCGTTAGCCTCCACCCATGGGATCCCTGCCTCTCTCCAAACATGTGTCGATGTCGAGCACTCGAACAAAAGGTGATCTGCATTCTCCGTCAGCCCCTCGCACCTGTCACATCATGTGTCCGCCAAGCCAAAAAGCCTCCCCTCCTCGTTTTATCGCATAAACGGTTTCTTCTCAGATAGCATAGGAAAATCTTCACTCTGCATGGGATGTTTGCCGCCCAAATCATCTTCATGTCCCGACAAAGCTCCACGCCCTGCACCATGGACGATCCCCTAGTCACCTCATATGCTTTCTTAACTGAGAATCTCGCCCATTCCCTTTCAAAGCGATCCGCCTCCTGTATGAATACCCCCGGTAGAGGGATTTCCGGCAGCAACTTCATATAGTCCTCCAGGCATTGCTCTGATAGATCCGAGACGAATAGCAATGTCCACGAACCCGATTCCGCCACCTAACAAAGGAGGGCATCCTTCGATGTCGCCAAAGCAAAAAAGTCTTGGAAACGTGGCGAGTAGGTCTTGGCGATAAAAAGATCGTTATACTCCATTAGTAGCGAGTAGGTCCTTGCGAGTAGGGACTGGTGAAGAAAAGATCGTGACACAAAAATCATAAATCATCATCAATCATCAATCATCGACATTTAATCAGAATTTAGAACTACTACGGATGTTGGGAGAAGCTAGTGGACGTGTTGGAAACTTAGTTAGGATTCATTATACTCCACCGCATGCCTATGGAGGCACCCCAACCTTAAGGTATTCTTCACGTCTTAGAATCATAGTGTGAGGTCGCACTCAGACCAAGACCACAGACTATCCACTAGGCTGAAGAAATTAGACAAAGATAAAGATCAGATCTGAAACCCATCATCTACATAGTACAAATCCAAAATCCATCAACATGAGCTATAAGTGATAAAAAGTTGATAACCCGCATAAGGATCATATAATCAATAAATGAAAATGTTATATATGGAAAGTTAAGGGATGGAGGGTAAATAGGGGAAAGGGGATTCACATACGAAACAACTTGAAAACCACTGAAATACATGGTTTTTCTTTTGAAAACACTGAAATACATATTATTTTTAATAAATTAGATTGTACTCAACCTTTGTTGACATTATTTTCTTCCTCACATGTATGGCAGGTAAAGCATCTGCATCACAGTAGTCTGACAGCCGGACGTTGAGCTTCCGCAGTTTCTATTACGGTACACATGTTATAGTTTCTTGTTCAAGATAATGTAAATGACTTTTTTTCTTCTGTTACATTTTTGATACATGTACATAGTGCAATTTCTTTTGTTACATGTAACTGTAAATGAAAATTAATGTAATGTGAATTGGTGACACTTGTTTCTGTGGCTTGTAAATGTCATTTCAAATCGTGAAAAATTTTCCTTAAATTTCAGGTAACCTAATGTGATCGATAGCGAAAATAATATTGTGAATGTTTTGTAAACGGATAAACCAAATCCGCGGGCGTATCAAGGAATGGGACCTCTACTCTAGAGTCCCTATGGATTACATGAAAAATCTAAGACCAAAAAATAAAGATGGGGGCCCACTTTGGTTGTTCCCTCCATTCTTTTTTCAAAACAACTTTTGGCCCATCATTTGTGTGGTCTCCATCTTTATTTTTTGATCTCAAATTTTCATGTGATCTATAAGGACTCCAAAGTCATTTCCTATGCCATGTGGGTTAGGGTTTTCATGTGGTTTCATAGGGACTCTATAGTAGAGATCCCATTCTCTGAGCCAATATGGGAGAGAGCAGTTCTTTGATGAGGAGAGTTTTCAGACTCCATTCTCTAGTGAGTGTGAACTCCGAAGAGGATGTTACCATGGCTTTTTCAGTTCGACCCTTTAGAGATGGAGCAGGTGTCCACATGATTCAGCCTTCTACATGTGGCAGACCAAAGTACTCCGACGAGGAGAATCATTCAGTTTATGTGACTCTGACAAGCATAGTGCATAGCACAAATTCTCCAACGAGGAGACCCAATTCGACTCACACCCCAACCCCTTTGATTCATCCTCACCTGCATGGCATAAAAAAGGGATTAAATCAAATAAAAATCTTAAACTAACTCTAACCGACTAACCGATTGATTTGGAGATCACAGATGATCTCCTTATTTAAGTAAAAATAAAATTGCAACGGACTTTTGTTAACCGTAAATAAAATTAACTTGATATTAATTATATTAGACTTTAATTAAGTGATAAAAAATCTAATTGGACAAAATTGAATGGACGGATGTTCTAATTTTATCCTAATTCGTTGTTTTGTGCCGCATCAAATGTTGGTCAAAACCTTTCTTTCAACAAGGAATAAAAGATCTCTATTAATTCTATCAAAACCAATGTTTCCCTACGCGAACTCTTCCATTAAAACCACATTATCATCATCGACAACATCCCAAAATTCTTGATAAAAGAATATTGGGTTATCATTCGAATTAGTTGCTCTATATGCATTCAACTCTGGTATAATTGATCTCACCTCATCTCATTCAAACCTCGTGATCGAATGTGAATTCTTATAGAAGAGGCTCATGTGCCCAGCCACATCCATTCCATGTGCACCTTTCGGGAAACCCTGCAAAGATATTTCGAAAGCACCTAACCCATCCGATAATTCCCTCCAATGCAGACTGTTAAGATAATTATATATGTTCCTATGTCTATTCTATGTTATTATCTTTTCTCAGGACTTAGCATGTAATTAACCCAAGGGCTTTACTCCTATATAAGAAAGCCCACAGTCTATTCTAATGCATGAATAATTCTTCTCCCAACATGGTATCAGAGCAACGGTCCTAGACTGGGGTTCTCGTATCCCACCCAAAAACCCTACCCCCCCCCTGTGCGTTGTTGCAGCATCTGCCGCCTACTGTCCAGGGCGTCGCTGCGGCTGCCATTCGTTCCCCGGGTACTATTGCGGCCTCCGGTTCCGCCCCAAAGGGGCCCCGCTGCCGCCTGTGGTGGTGCAGTCCATTAAGGCTGTTGCGGATAAGCCTAGAGGTCGGTGCACAGACCTAGGCGCGTAGGAAAAGACCTCTGCTGCCGGTGTTGAGGCACATTTGAGGAGGTCGGGATGGTTGTATGAGTCTACACATACAACCTATCTCTTCTATGGATTTGTAGACAAAGACCTTTTCATTATATCCCTCAGTCGTTCCGTGTTTCATGGCTTTTTCGTATCATGGCGGAAAACAAGGGTGACGTTTTCTCCTCTTCGGGTGCCTTCAAAGGACCAGCCCCAATTGTGAAGATGGATGGGACCAATTATGAGCTTTGGTCTATGCAGTTCCGTACCCTCATGCAATGCCACAATAAGGAGCACATATTGACTGACTCCGAGCTGGCGGACAAGACTGGGGTTAATGCAACATGGAAACAACATGATGCTTATGCACGCATATGGCTCTCCAGGACACTGACTACGGAGATAGCCAATGATATTGTGAATCAGCCCATTGCGAAGGCCATGTGAGATATACTTGCGGATATGTATGGCCAGTTGAAAAATGAAAGCAAGATACTTCAATTGCAGTTCGATATCTTCTCGACCAAACAGAATGGTCGCCCGCTCCATGCTCATTTCTCTCACCTGCGGGGCGTTGAGAGATTACACAGTTTCATGCCCATCACTACCAGCACATAGCAACAACAGGCTTATCGAAACGCCACCATGACTGGAGTTTTTCTATCTTCTCTTGATCCTGAGTGCGATGCAGCTCGTACTCAACTTCTGACTGGAGAAACTATTCCACCAATGGAAGAGGTCTATAAGCGCCTGAGCGGGATTACTACTTCAGTGACCACTGCGCAGCCGACTCCTTCGGCTATGGCTGCTACTAGAGGCAGGGAAGGATCATCTCACTTTCGCAGTCGTGGACCGCACGATCGAGGAGGTGGTAGACATCGTGGCCCGTGTGCTCATTTTCATCGTTCAAGCCACTCCGAGGAGACATGCTTCCATAAGCATGGGTATCCAGCTTCAGCACGAGTTGCTGAGCAGACAGAGATTTCCGCAGCACCTACGTCAGACACTCGCCTTGATGACATTGTATCCAGGCTCCGTGAGATTATGACTACTCCAGCATCTTCGTCTCCAGGTACCACAGAGGCTGCTGCATCCGTCAGAGCATCGTCTACCTCTTCAGGTACTCATTATGCGTTCACCAGTAGTTCATATTCGGACCTGACAGATTGGATTATGGACTCCGGAGCATCCCATCATATGTGTGGCAACAGGATGCAATTTTCTACCTACAGAGCTCTTTCACCTGGCAGATCAGTTGTTATTGCCAATGGGGTTCGATTGCCCATTGTTGGTCAGGGGGAGATATCTATTGCACCTTCCCTCACTCTTCAAAATGTCTTATATGCACCTGATTTTCATATGAATCTGTTGTCAATTAGTCAACTTACAAGAGATCTTCATTGTCGTGCCATATTTGATCCATCATCTTTTGTGTTTCAGGACATACTGACTGGCAGGGTGATTGGACACATGGCGTGAGCAAAGAGGCTTGTATAGGCTTGCCTTACCATCATGCGCTGGAGTTGCTACCCTTCCTTCTGGACCCGTTTCACCACTACTCTGTCATCTTCGCTTTGGTCATCTTCCGCTGCAGAAGCTGTGTCATGTTCTACCACAGATATCCACATGTACTACATTGAATTGTGAAGCTTGTCAGCTTGGGAAACATCATCGCTCTTCCATTCCGAGTCGTCCAAGTCGTCATAGTAGTCGGTCCTTTGAGTTGTTTCATTTTGATATTTGGGGTCCTAGTCGTGTTCCTGATCATCAAGGACATCGTTATTATATGGTTGTTGTCGATGATTATTCTAGATTGCCGTGGGTGTTCTTGCTGAAACACAAATCTGAGGCAGGTGCTATCATTAAAAAATTTCTTCTGGAAGTCAAAAATATTTTCTCTGTAGATATCAAATTCATTCGTACAGATAATGCATTGGAGTTTACAACTCTTCACTTATCAGAATTTCTAAGTTCTATGGGTATTGTTCATCAAACTTCATGCAGTTATACTTCACAACAAAATGGTGTGGCGGAACGAAAACATCGCCATCTTCTTGATGTCACGCGTACATTGTTGATACAGAGTCGTACGCCACATTCTTTTTGGGGGGATGTTGTTCTCACCGCTGGTTACTTGGTTAATCGTATGCCGTCAACTAGTCTTGGAGAGAAAATTCCCTTGATTGCGTTTCCCGAGAAGGACCTATTTTCTCTTACTCCCAGAGTCTTTGGGTATGTGGCATTTGTCCATGATTTCACTCCTGGTTGTGACAAGCTCTCACCTAGAGCGGTCAAATGTGTGTTTGTCGGATATTCTCGCACCCAAAAAGAGTATAGATGCTTTGATCTCGTTGGCAAAAGATACTATGTGAGTGTTGATGTTACCTTCTTTAAATTCATTATGTATTTCTCTCCCACAAGTGACAGGCTATCCAATAGCACTACTGGAGAGGAAATTGTTGTTCCTCCTCCACCGTCTCTTCCACCAAATGGATGTCATGGTACTCAACACCAAACACAACCACCACCACCGCCACCACCACCTCCAACTATTCAACAACGTTTCCTACCTTTGGCTTACACTCGCAGGTCAACTACCGGCAGCTCTGCTCCTAGGACGTCCACATCATCCAGCACGCCACAGGTATGTCATGATAACATTGTTCCAATTGATGCTATTGGCGTTCTTCATGGCATACAGGGTGATTTAGACCATCAGGACAGGGGGGGTGATGATCTTCCTATTGCCCTCAGGAAGCCTCGACGTAAGTGTGCTACCTACCCGTTTGCAGCGCATGTTTCTCTAAATCACCTATCTGATGATTACAAGAGGTTCGTAGTGGGACTATCCGTAGTTACTATCCCACGTACTTACACAGAGGCATTACAGAGCAAGCAATGGCGCCAGGCAATGGAAGAAGAAACGGCAGCGTTACGGTATCGAGGAACATGGAGCATTGTTCCAGCTCCCAATGGTGCATCGATTGTCAGTTGTAAGTGGATATTCTCCATCAAGCACAACGCAGATGGTAGCGTGGATCGCTACAAAGCAAGGCTTGAGGCACGAGGATTCACCCAGACTTATGGGGTCGATTACCAGGACATGTTTTCTGCAGTTGCGAGACATTCGACACTACGGATCCTACTTTCTGCAGCAGTTTCAAAAGATTGGTCGCTATATCAGCTTGATGTCAAGAATGCCTTTCTCTACGGTGACCTTCAGGAGGAGGTATACATGCAACAGCCACCTGGGTTTGTTGCTGAGGGGGAGTCCCAGAGTGTGTGCAAGCTACATAAGGCGATTTATGGGCTGAAACAGAGTCTGAGATCTTGGTACCAGAAGCTATCGGAGTTGATTGAACACCATGGCTTTGTGAGATCTACTGCGGACCACTCACTGTTTGTTCAGAAGACAGAGAAAGGTACAGTTGACATTCTTGTTTACGTAGATGACATTATTGTTACAGGTGATGATGTTCATGGCATTGGACTAGCCAAGGAATTCCTAGGTCAACAGTTTGTGACTAAGGACCTTGGTACTCTTCGTTACTTTTTGGGGCTAGAATTTGCCAGAAACCAGCGTGGTCTAGTGATGACTCAGAGGAAGTTTGTGATGGATCTTCTCTCTGAGACAGGTATGACTGGATGCAAGCCTGCCACTACACCTATGGACCCAAGTATGAAACTATATGACAAGGATACTGAGGAAGTAGATAGAAGGAGATACAGAGAACTGGTTGGGAAGCTGCTATATGTTACTATCACCAGACTAGATATCATGTTTGCAGTGAGCACAGTTAGCCAGTTCATGGAGCAGCCCAGAAAGGTGCATATAGATGCCATTTGCATGATTTTGAGATATTTGAAGAATTCACCTGGTACTGGTCTATTATTTCATAGGGATACATCCCTGGAGGTGACAGCATGTGCGGACGCAGACTATGCAGGTTGTCCCATAGACACGAAGTCTACATCGGGATTTGCAGTCTTTGTTGGAAGCTCACTTGTCTCGTTGAAGAGAAAGAAGCAAAATGTAGTAGCCAGATCAAGTGCAGAATCTGAGTACAGGGCCATGGCACAAGGAAGTACAGAGATGAAGTGGGTTAGATCAGTGTTAATTGATCTTACTATTGAAGTACCTCTTCCAATGCGACTCTTATGTGATAATCAAGTTGCATTATTTATTGCTAATAATCCTGCTTTCCATGAGCGAACAAAGCATATTGAGGTGGACTGTCACTACACCAGAGACATGATACAGAAAGGGCTCATAGCTACCTCTCATATTTCGACAAGGGATCAGACAGCCGACATCTTCACCAAGGCTCTATCTCGAAGTCCATTCCAGAAGTGTTGTTCCAAGCTGAGCATGATAGATATATATGCTCCAGCTTGAGAGGGAGTGTTAAGATAATTATATATGTTCCTATGTCTATTCTATGTTATTATATTTTCTCAGGACTTAGCATGTAATTAACCCAAGGGCTTTTCTCCTATATAAGAGAGCCCTCAGTCTATTCTAATGCATGAATAATTCTTCTCCCAACACAGAACTTGTCCACTTCTACTGATTGTACAAGAATGTCGCCTGCAACTAGCCACCGCATGAAAAAATCGACTATTGACATCCCCATCTTTGATCTACTATTGCATAGATCTCTGCCTCCATTCCAAAACCTTTAACCTATCCACCTCCTGAAAGATCCTATGGAAACCAACTCTGTCTTCAACTTCCTCAACGACATGTCAAGATAGTCTTCTACCTCATCAAGTCTACTTACCTTGTTATGTATCAAACTGTGATGGGAATTTCAACGATCTCCCAACTCCTTGAATTCACAAAAATGCTTCCCTAAGCCCACTAATATGTGAAACACATGAGCCATAGTTGAACTTGCGCAATCTACAAATATCCATTGTTTTGCAACCAACTCTCAATCTTCCAAGAGCCATGGCCTTTCAAATTTGAAAAAGGCAAGGTGCAACTCCCTCCCCATACAAGGGGCCTATGATTCCATCTAGATCAAGGATGAGACAATAACCAAAGGAAAAACCTCCATGAGTCCAATAAAACCTAAAACCCGATCCAATCTAGCATGATATCCGGATCTCTTCTAGGTAAAGATGGCACCAGTTGCATCAAGCACCTCCAACTATAATTTGCCCACAACCTCCATAAAATTTAGGGATCCAGGGTCATGTCTAGAAGTCACGAACTATTAGATTAAAGGAGGGTTAGATTGAAGTCACACCCAATAATCCATATGGTCATCGGAAACTTCACTTTGACTACACAAAGTTCGGCCCACAAATTCGATCGCAACTCCAACTTTGTCGGCCTGTAAATGCATGAAAATATCATATGGATGATCGTGATGCATGCCCAAACAACAACAGTCAACATATATCTGCCACTAACCTTGGTAACCGCAAAGTAGACGTCGATATTCCATGCAATAAGAGTCCCATTAGTGCTCCACAAGGCATCCAAAGCTTTAAACTCAGATCGGCACTTCAGCTATCATCCACAGTTGTTCAGACCACCCGTGAGTCTTAGACCTTCGTTTGTCATAACAATAAGGTGTCACCAAGCCACCTACCCAGCAAAGAACACATTGACTTCTTCTCTGAATCACTGAGACCACTTACGTTCCAAGTAACAGTCTTCATATGGGAACCTTTGTGGACTAGTCTTCATATGGGAACCTTTGTGGACCTTGTAGACCACGTCACACCCATGGTTCAAGCAGCCAACCCACGGAAAACCTCTTTTTCATCTCCATTCTATTCTCTTGCTATTTGTGGCGGATAGCCCGTTTCTTTCATCTCCATTCTATTCTCTTGCTATTTGTGGCGGACAGCCCATGCGAAACCCAGCATCGACAGGGACCCAAAACTGGAAGCAAATTCTGCCAACAAAACCTAAACGCAAATATGCATCAACTACAAACAAAATCTTGTCGTCACAAGCACAAAAAATTGCCATCGTAAATGCATCACATACGAACAAAATACACAGCACCAAAAAGCATCAACACCCCCCCCCCAACACAACCCCGTCCCACCCAATCAATTCACTCCTGGATTGCACGCAACCACCCATATTTCAAAGAAAAAATCCACTCACAATCTACCCAAAGAAAACTATAATTGCAAATAGCAAAAAACAAAAACTATAATTTTGAACCAAAATGGGATAAAAGAGAAGGGCGAATAATTGATTCCCGAGTGTTATGTGTATTTAAACTTAGAAAAGTTATGTTCCCTTCACCTGTTTTGAGATTAGAATCGGAATTGAGAACAAGGTTGACCCAGGATAATACATCAGATACCTAGGGATTATAGATAAATAAATGGCTCAGGTTTTTATAATCTATTGTTGGAATCAAAGCAAGAAAGATAAACATGAAGAACAAGGATTTAACGTGGAACCCTAAAGTACAGGGAGTGAATGGCTCCTTATATAGCCCTTCAGACAGACCAAAGTCCCACCACTCATCCATGTGGGACTAAACTTGAGTAGGGTAATTGGAACTTGGTGAGATCCAATTGCCCACCTATTACATTCTCCAACACTCCCCATCAAGCTGGAGCTGAGAAAGTTGCAGCTTGCAACAAAAAGAAAGTATACAACACATCTTCACACGATACATCACAAGAAGAACACATGTCCGCTACTGGTAGAGGACCTCGCACGAGGGCGGGTCTACGACTTTCAGGACATTGGAACGTATCACTGCCATGCATATAGAGCCGTTGCGATATCAGGTCACCGGAACGTATCTTTGACGTGCCTGCAGGTCACCGGAACTAATCTCTATCATGCCTGGAGAAGATTCGTTGAAGAAGTCCAACGCGAGGAACTGATTAGGTCGTAAAAGAAAAAGTATGCACCTTGATGAAGAATTTGAGGCTCGATGAAGACAGATGATCTGTAGAAATCTGGAGTGTCGGACTGTCAGTCGTGGACGTACACATGTCCTGAAGAATTTAGCTTTAACTCCTACTTTTTCCTATACTTGATAGAATAAGAGCATGGATAAGTTGGGAGAAACCAAAAACATGCAGTTTTTTCTTCATCTCTCTCTTTTTCGCACAATTTATTTTTTTCTTAGCCATTCCTTTTCTTTTCGGCTATTCTCTTCTACTGTTTTTTAAAGTCGTTCTTTCTTTTTATGGCTTTTCTTCTTCTTCTTCTCTCTCTCTTTGCAAAAAAATTCTCTTCTTTTTTCTCTTTTTTAAAACTTGCGTACAACTTTTCTCTTTTTTTGTACATGCCTTTTTTTTCTAAAAAGAAACTCTTATCATTTTCACTTATTTGAACTCGACCCAATTTTGAGCCCATCTCTCTCTCTCTTTTGGTTGGCCTTTCATTCACAAATTGTTTTGTTTATAAAAGTCCCATGACTTAAGGTTCCCACGTGGGAATCCTATCTCTTCTAGAAACTGTCGTTGGAGGAGGACGGGAGGGGGGAATGCCACCGCTGGGAGGAAGCGTCGAGGAGGACGGCAACGATGCTGCCTGGGATGATCGACTGCTCGGGGATGATCGATCGCACCTGCTGGACTGCAAGGGGAGCGGAGGGGCGGAGCGAGCACCGCGTGATGATGCAGCAAGGGGATCTCGACCGCAGGAGTTTGCCATAGGTCGAGGTCAGAGAATCGTCGCCCTGTTGGGAGAGAGGTTATGCGTAGATGTAGCTCGCCGCTAGAGAGGTTGTGTGTCGTCCATAGAGGAAGAAGATGCCATCGCGCACCGCCGTAGGAACATCATGGAGAGGCGCCCATGGAGCTCCCCTCGCCTGAAGGAGGAAGATCAGAAAGAGCTCCGCCTAGGGAGAAATGCATGGAGGTGTGGCAGTTGGCATGAGCTGTGGTTGCCGCCTCCTGAAGTTAGGGCTCACAATGGAGCCCCTGGAGAAGATGTATCGCCTTTGCGAGGGAGAGGGGTTCCACCAGGAGGAGCACAGGCGCCATCGCCTGTAGATGCCGCCTGGAGATACATCGAAGGGGCGGCGATGCAGGGACCCCTGCTTGAAGGCAAGCCTAGAGGAAGGTGCTGCCTGCACAAGTTAGGGGTGCCACCTGAGTAGGTTCCTAGATTGAACCTATCGGTCATAACTTTGCCTTGCGGTACTTAGGGTTTCGCGGAGAAAACGACAGCCATTTTCCAAAAGAAACTAGATCCATAACATCATATTCCTCGAACAAAAATACACAGAGAACAAACCCATAACATAATCTTCTCCCGGAAAAAAAAGGTTACTCAAGAATGACCCAAAAAAGACTTGTTCTTGGTATTAAAATCTCCACAGTAAAAGCCTAGAATCGAACCCCTTTGATACCATGTTTGAATCTGAGAAGCAGAAGCGGAATCGATAAAACAAGAAAGATAAACATGAAGAACAAGAATTTAACATGGAATCCTACTCCCGAAAGAGCGAGATGAAATCACGGAAGAAGCCCTCAAAGAGCCTGGATATTCTATTAGAATTCTCAATGGGTACAGGGAGTGAGGAGCTCCTTATATAGCCCCTCAGACAGACCGGAGTCCCACCGGTCATCCATGTAGAACTAAACTTGAGTGGAATAATTGGATCTTGATGAGATCCAATTACCCACCTATTACATTCTCCTCCATCTATATTATAGTTTTAGTTTTTTTATAAAACCACAACCCCATAATCTTGTCAAATTACATTACAACCCCTATTATCTTCAAAACATAACAACCTCTTTAATCTTGCTATGTTTGACATTGTCGACCCCTACCGACTGAAAAAAAGAAAAGTTGGAAAAAATGCAAAAAAAAATATTTATCCCTTTTCCGAGTTTGTTGCCTCTGTCCCCCTCCTTAATTCCTAGTACTACATGCACCAATGAACCCCCTCATGCCTTCCGATGAGCCACTCTCCTGGCGACCATCCCTAAGCCACTTTTCCACCACCCCTTTTGACGAGGATGAATATGCATGAGCCATGTGCCTCTCAGGACTAGGAAGATGTGCGCTGAAAAGTGGCCCCAGTTTTGCACATGGATTGAAGATAAGTAAGATGGGTTGAAGCAAACTCCGTTCAGCGCCTAATGAACCCCTTCATCTCTTCCTCTCCCTGCGCTTCCCCACATTCTCCTCCTCCTCCACACTCGAATGCACACACCCCATTTCTATCGCCAAACAACCCACCACCATCATTTTTCTCATCGGGATAAATCTCTTCTGCTAAAAATGAAGAAAATCCAGTCTGTATTGTGTATGACTAAGACCAACAAATCAACCAATATGCATTGATGTTCGTATATTGATATAAATAAATCTGAGACCAACGAATCAACAAACTCAAAGATTTCCACATATTAATTCAAATAAACCTACAACATAAGAAACAAGGGATGGAAACAACCCATCAACAACTAAAACAAAATAAAAGAGCTATTCTGTGTACTCTGCGTAATACGATGGGGGATGAAATAAGAACAAAAACGCGGTTTGCAATAGCTTTAATGCACACAAACCGGCCCATTTCTCTTACAGCACCAAGAAATCGAAAAAGACCACAAACCTACCTTTAAATAGGTATATCTCACTTGGGAAACAGTCATATTACCTCCTCCATCATGATGTGGGAAGGTTCTGAAATAGCAGTTTGTGTTTAAAAAGAAAAACGTGCAGTAACCATTAGTGTGGACCTGCAAAAAACTCTTTGAATTCTTTCGAGTACTGATGGGAAGATGCATGTGGCTTGTAGTGAATATTTTAAAGCTCCCCTGTGTTATCTACCTGTCTATTTATCTCTCGCTCTCTTATGGTTTGGGTTAACTCTTTCTTTTCTGCATCACTATTGCTGCTGCTACTATTGCAGCCATTGCTCACAGAGCAAATGCTTGATGGTGGGCAGGGAAGAATACCCAAATTGGACATATATAAAGAACAATAAAATATTTGGGGGGGGAGAAGGTGGCGGTGGCCTCCGCTCGTCACAGGCAACTGACTCAATATAGTTGTGGATGCCTGGCGTGTAATGGTCCTTTTGTAATTCTCATTCTTTTCAGTACTTATGGTTAAGAATAATGTTTTAACAACGGATGTTGACGATAGTGTCGCCGGTTTGTGACAAGTGGTGTTATAATTGGACAAGATTGTAGTGGTTGTGATGTAAATCTCTTTCTGTTTTCTAGAAACTGAATCCACCATTCATTTTAATTCCCTACATGGTAGGACATTCATACATCTTTAAGAATACAACTCATTTACTCTCAACAGATGCCTTCTAAATAAACAGTGAAATTGAAATAAAAACCTAGATGTTATTTTCATGACATGTAAGAAAGCATGTACAAGCATAGCAATCATCAAAATATTATTCCACTAGCAGTAAGTTTGCAACAAGCAATGTCAGCCAGGGTACTAAGCAAACCTGAATATGATTATTAAAAAGAGGCCAACATAGAAACCGAGCTTGACCATTCGGTATTTCTTTTCCCCATTGAGTAGTCTAAATATCTCAGTAACATCTATGAAATGTTGTCGTTTGGTGTATCTACAAAACATGCGATTATGACGGAATTATAAAATATTCAGTGCATTTCACATTATAGAATTATATAAATAAAATAACTATGGTAAAGCACAGGTAGAGCTGAAAGATATGGAGATTAATCCCAATCAGGTTATGTTTTGGAAAAAGAAATGGAAAATAATACAGCATGAGCAAATATCAGAAATACATCATATAAACAATCTGGCACTTGTTTACGGTTCACGATTCTTTGATATATTAAACTGTTTGATAAAGTCATCTTTCAGTATTTTCCTTCCAGATTATGCTTCCAAACTGACTTGATTTGGCCTGGTACGCTACTAACTATTACATAACTTGATGTTCAAGTTGAAGGCAACCTTTTGACAGCTCAACCAAAAGTTGAAGGCAACCTTTCAGTATTTGCAATATTTCATTAATTTTTCTTTTCTTTATTCATTTATTTTGTATTCAAATACAAGTATTTAAGCACTATTTACAGGAAAAGGTCATAGTGTTAATTTGCACAAGATAGCTAATGTTTACATGAATTTATCTAGGGATTTGAAGACAAAATAAAGGAATAAAGATTAGTGAATGGTATTCATCAATTAGGCACACTGCACTACCACCAAATCAGTTAAGTGGGTACAACAAACTTATGGAATTGTAAATAAAAATGGTGAAGCCTTCTCCCACTATAAGTAGGGCTTGCTACATGGATAGTGGAATTGTTAAATTTAAATAAAATATTTTTAGGATATAATCAAAAATGCAATGCAAGAACTGCTCAAACTTTGCGACTTGGCAAATGAGAAGAAAACAAGGTAAGTAGTAGTTACATACAATATAATGTGGTAATATGTCAAAGGTGCCATTATCAGAAAAGGGAACCAATGCCAAGTAAAAAGAAACGTAGCACACAATAATCCTTGGAGCACGAATTCCGGAATAACTACAGAGTTGATGTGGGATGCCGAATCATATGGGTTGATATAGTCAAACTCCAAGTCTGATAAGCATATAAGCTGCAACAATAGAGCAAATTAAATGCATTATTCAAACAAAAAAACATTTGATTAAAATAAGCAGCACATTCAACCTCATTATTTAATGGATCCAAATATACAAATAATAAATCAAGCAAGAGCCCGAGTAAACAGTAGGGTGAATATATTCAATGTTGTTAAAGGAGTCCTAGACACATGCCAAAGCAACCACTTTAGAGGACTTGAAACTCGATCAATCTACTTAGATTATGAGAGATCAGAGAGCACAAAGGTCGGTTGGCACTAGGACAACATCTGGGTCATCCTCTACCTAATCGTGTCCAAAATCAGATTTAGATATGTGCCTTGTTTCCAAGCCAAGTGAGTATAGTAAATTAACGTTTATACTCTCTCCGCTACCTGCTAGAAAGTCATATAAATTCATGAAGATAAGGTGCGCACTTAATTCTTGACATTTCATGAATTAATAAAAAATAATAAAAATAAGTCGCAAAATTGGGGGCTTGGGGGATCCAGAATTTGAACATACTGAAGAAACCCCATAGTCGTAAAATCGGTTTGGAACCCTTTCTTCCCCGCAAGCAAGTGCATAGGCATATTTTTCTCTTCAGTAATCAATACCATATACCTCTTTCTATAAAGGATGGGGAGAGATGGCTTGATAAACTTTTTCCAATATACTTTTACATAGAGCATGCACATGTGATAATAATGTAGTCAAACTCCACATGACATGCATTGTTAGCTCCTGGAAGTGAATGGAAAAGAATGGATTCATATAGAATGTTGAATTTATCAAGACCAGTTCTTAATTGGTCCTTGTTTTGGAGGGATTTTTGGGTGTTTGGATGGCACGGAAGAACAGGTGTTTCACGACAATGAGTGTCTGAAGCATAATCGGTTTGAAGCACAATAGGTCTAACATGAGATCAAAAGGATATGCATTTTGGACCCCTCGTTATTCTGCCTAGTTGATGCTTTGGCAATCTAGTCTTCTTTGACCTATGAGCGTAAGCTTGTTAGAGGTTATCAGATGAAGAGAGTCGAGGAGGGCATATTCCTATTGTTGAATGCAAATAACCATCTATTTTATTAAAAGGTCAATATGGCATGCTTAAGACCTCTATGCTAGTTTTTTTAAAGAATGCGTACATATTAACCAAAGTATTTGGAGATTCTTAAGGGCCAAAGTATAATGAGATTCTTAAGGTTTGCATTCTAATAAAGATAATTGCTACTTTTTCCTGCAAATTTGCATATTTCTTAGTGTTTGCATGCTAATAGTTATGAAATTCTATCGTACCAGCAGTTGGTGGATAGTTCCATATTTTTCAAGTTGAAAAGGATAGATGGATCGTGGAATGGGGATGACGCGATGATAGGGCGCAGGGGGGGCGACGCGACTCCCTTCTCGATCGCGGCGAGGGTTTGCGATGCGACTCCCCTTTTGATCGTCGAGAGTATTTGCGACGCATCTCCGCTCTCGATCGAGGCGGCAACACGGGTGCTGGTGCTGAGGGCGACTCCGCTCTCACTCGTGGCGAGGGTTTGCGGCACGAGTGGGAGCGACGTGCGCGAGTGGAGGGCGATTCCGCTCTCGCTAGAGGTGAAGGTTGGCATCGTTTGTGGGAGCGACGCGCGAAGGTTGGGGAGGGGTTCGGCGCGAGAGCACGTCCCAATGCGTGGGATGTGGCGACTCAGCATGGAGCGAGAGGCGGGTCTCTCAGTCTCGGAGGGCCTCAGCGGGGTCGACAGGTGCACCTTTCTTCGTCGGGTGCGGTGATCTGTGGTTCCGCGCGAGGCTGTCAGGTCCGCGGAAGAGAGCAGCAGAAAGTGGGAAGGTTTAGTAGGGTGCAGTGCGAGGTTCGGAATTTGGGTACGCCTTTGGACCTTTCCGAGCAGGGATATGGCGCGGCGCTTGGGGGTTATTCTCCCGAGGAAGATGGATGCTTTGTTGAGCAAATGAAGTTGCTATCATTGAATGTGAGGGGCCTGGGCTGGCCCGAAAAGAGGCTCGGGGTGCAGAATCTGTTGAGAGAGGCTGGGGCAGATATATTTTTACTTCAGGAGACTAAATTGCATTCTTTGGATGACCAGTTGCGACGGGAGATGAGTAGGGGGAGGTTTTCATGGTGGCTGAGAAGGAGGCAGCAGGTGCTTCAGGGGGGCTGCTTTCCGATTGGCGATCTGATTCGTTCGATCTACTGGGGATTTCCGCCTCCCAGTTCACCTTGTCGGTGAGGTTGCGGCAGAGAGCGGATGGGATCTGTCTGTGCGTCACTAATGTCTATGGCCCATGTCGGTGGCAGGATGGTAGCTTGGCTGCGGATCTGGAGAGTGTTGTGCCTGAGGTTGGCGACGGTATTTGGATCATCTGTGGCAACCTCAATGTCACGTTGTTACCGGACGACAGGCCGGGGGGGAGCGGAGGTTCTGATCCTGGATCTGCTGATATGAGGCATGTGGTTCGGTCTCTGGGATTGTCTGTTGTGGATGTGTCTGGGTGCAAGTACACTTGGAGGAACGCGAGGGCAAGGTCCAGACTCGACAGGTTCCTGATGTCGGTTGAGGTAGGGGAGGTTTTCCCTTTGGCGAGGGCTTGGGCTCGTCCGAGGACTCTATCTGATCACACTCCTGTTCTTTGGTTTTCTGGAGAAGAACGCTTGGCTTGGTTCTCCTTTCGCTTTGAGAAGAAGTGGCTGCTAGAGGAGGGTTTCCGGGACCTGGGGTATGAACATTGGCGGGCTGTAGTGGTGGCGGGCTCGGCGGTGTCGCGATTTGCGGCCAAACTCGATTCCCTGAGGCGGTTGCTGTTGACTTATGGGAAGGATGTCGCTAAGAGGCGAGGGCCGTCAGGGCGGAGGCAGAGGCTGGGATCAGCAGGTTAGATAGGCTTAATGATGATCGGGGACTGTCTCCGGAGGAGGTGGAGGAGAGGGCAGCGTGTCTAGAGGCTGTGCTTCGGGAGGACAGAAAAGAGGAGGTTCATTGGTGGCAGAGGGTGAGGCAGAAGTGGCTAAGGGAAGGGGACACCAACACGCGGTTCTTCCATTCTGTGGCATCCGAGAGGAGGAGAAGGAGCTTCTTGCATGAGATGGAGGTAGGGGTCCAAAGAGTGTCAGGCGAGATGGACATTGGGATCGCCTTGCGGGGGCACTTTGTGAGGGCTTCGAGGAGGGTGCCGGTGGAAAATGGCTGGGGTTGGACGGGTCAGGGGGCGAGGTCCTTGAGTGGAGCCCAGGCTGATTCATTAGTGGCCGATTTCACGGAGGAAGAGGTGTGCAGGGCGGTTTGAGAGCTGAATGCGGACGGGGCTCCTGGACCGGATGGTTTCTCTATATCCTTTTACAGAGAGTTCTGGGATCTGTTGAAGAGTGACATCTTGGAGGTTCTGACTGAATTCAGGGGGGGCAACATGGGTTTTGCGAAAGTTAACAGGGCTTTGATTTTTTTTGCTGCCGAAGAAAGAGACCCCAGTTGGTGTTGGGGACTATAGGCCATTTCTATTTCCAATGGTATTTATCTCATTGTCGCCAAGGTGTTGGAGAGCAGACTTAGAGGCGTCTTGCCCTCTGTGGTCTTACCGGCCCAATCTGCCTTCATTCTGGGTCGGTGTATGGCGGACGGAATCGTGACCGCTTCGGAGATCTGTCGTGAGTGGAAGAGGTCTCAAAAAAAGGGGCAGTTTGGAAAATTGACTACGCCAAGGCCTACGACTGTGTCAGTTGGAGATTCCTTTGGATGGCTCTGCAGAAAAGGGGTTTCCTGGAAGAATGGATTACTTGGGTTAAGAGATGTGTCACCACTAGCTCCTGCTCGGTGTTGGTAAATGGGAGGCCTGAGGGGGGATGGTTCCAACTGCATAGGGGGGTGCGTCAGGGCTGCCCCCTTGCTCCCCTGCTTTTTGTGTTGGTTACAGATTGTCTTGCGGTCTTATTTCAGCGGGCGGTGGAAGAAAACTGGTGCGAAGGCTTCAGAAAGGGGGACATTTCAGTCCCGGTGTTGCAGTATGCGGATGACACGCTGATTTTCCTGGGAGGGACGGAGGAGCAGAACCACAATGCAGCTATGCTGATGGATGTGTTTGGGTGCCTCTCTGGAGTGCAAATTAACAGGCAGAAGTCGGTCTTTGTTCCAATGGGAATGGGTGGCGAGGAGAGCATCGGGCTAATAGAGTGGACAGGATGTCCCCTGGGGAGACTACCGATAACCTATCTGGGGTTGCCTCTGGTTGAGGGCAGGCTGAGGAAGTCCGATTGGGATTGTGTTCAGCGCAGAATGGAGGAGTGGTTGGAAGGTTGGAAGGCTATCACTCTGTCCAAGGGTGGGAAGCTTACACTGCTGAAGCATGTTCTTTCAGCCATCTCGACTTTTTTCTTCTCGACGAGATTAATGCATGTTGGTGTTAGAAGGAAGGTGGAGACTTTGATGAGATCTTTTTTCTGGTCAGATGGAAGACAGACAAAGAGGGGGTTGCACCTGGTGGCTTGGAAGGATCTTGTTGTACCAGTTGTGGAGGGGGGCCTTGGCGTCAGGGACGTGGAATCTATGAACAAAGCTTTGTTAGCCAAATGGGTGGTGCGCATTTGGGGTTCGTCCGACTCGCCGGTCTTGCAGTTGCTGAGAGAGATATATGGTGTTACTGGGGAGTTGGTGGCGATGAGGAAGCGTCATGAGTCTTCCTTGTGGAGTGGGATCCGTGCCGTGCTTCCGGGGCTCCGGCCTCTTCTTAGGCCGATTTTGGGGGTGGTCTCCGATTTCGTTTTTGGCTGAATGACTGGACGGGGGAAGGGGCCTTGGCCTTCCGCTTCCCACGGTTGATGGCATTGGCCGTGGATAGGCGGGCGCGGGTGGCGGAGGTCGTCGAATCTGGATCGTGGGCGCCGAGGTTCCTTGCGGATCTCTCGAATCAGAGGTTGGAGGACTTTTTACGGATGATGTCTGAGAATCCCCCTGCCGGGGAGATGTCGAGAGACCCGGACCAGTTTGAGTGGACTGATGGTAAGTTCTCAGTAAAGGCGGCCTATCGGAAGGTTAATGTGGTTTTGATGGAGCGAGATGAAGATATGTGTGCTGACTTGAAGGTGATTTGGGCAGCTAAGATTCCTACCCGGGTTAAGGTCTTTCTTTGGTGTATGAGGAGAGGTCGTATTTGTGACAAAGTGAGAAGAGACAGACTACTGGGTGGGACAGATCTAAAGTGTGACAGATGCGAAGACGAGTTGGAGGATGCGGACCACATCTTCTTTGGTTGCAGGTCTTCGGCAAAGGTTTGGGAGTCTTTGGGGCTTCCGTGGGTCCGGGCATCCGATGCGGAACAATTTTGGAGGTCGATCGTGGGGTCGGCCTTGGGTCTTCTGATGATGTCTCCAAGCCTCTTGCCGCGCTATGGGCTATTTGGCTTGGTAGGAATGATACAATTTTCAAGGGACTGCGATTTTACTTTGAAAATGTTATTGACCACTGTAATGCTTTGTATAATTTCTACTTATCAAACTGATGTACCCTATGCTTTATTAATGAATGCTTTGGTGTGGTGACTCCCGCCTCGGGAGGGCTCCCCCGTTATCTTATTCAAAAAAAGGATAGATGGATCGTTAACAACTACAAAAGATGTCGTCGAGGGTAAGGAATCTAGTTGTGTTCAAATCGATATTATCAATGTTGAGATATTTGTTTTTATTATTAGTATTATTTCTCGTTCTATTTTCTTTATGTACCTCTCATGTAATTAACCCAAGGTTTTTCTCCTATATAATAGAGTCATAAGGTCTCTTCAAATGTATGCAATTCTTTTTTCCCAACATGGTATCGGAGCAACGGTCCTAGACCGAGGTTCTCATATCCCACCAAAATCCTACCCTACCCCCCCACACCCCAGTCCCTGACCCCGCCATCATCCCTGGTCCCAGCGCCGCCCTCTCGCCTACTGTGCTCCTACGCGCGGCACCTAGGCGCACTACACCTGCATGTGCATCTGCACAACTACACTTGTGCTTGCCTCTGCGGTTGTGCCTGCATGTGCTCCCGAGCACTTGTACATTGTCCTCGTGCGCCACTGCGCACCACGGCTGCATCATCTTCTTTGGGGTATTGTTCGGCCACTGATATAGACCAACACGGTCTGATTTCAATCGGAAATAGTTATTTTCGACATATAAATCACGATTTCCGGCCCTAGACTACAACAAGGATTGACAAGGATGTTTATATGAGTCTACACGTACAACCACTCCTCCATATGATTGTGTAGACACGCTCAGACTAGTCTACTTCCCAATAGTTCTGGATTTTTGGAATTTGCTTATCATATCGAAGAACAAGGGTGAAGTGATTTCGTTGTCCGGTAACTTCAAGGGCCCCGCTCCCATCATAAAGATGGATGAGGGACCAACTACGAGTTGTGTTCCATGCAGTTTCACACCCTTATGCAATGCCATAGCAAGGAGCACATTTTGACTAATTCAAAACCAACGGACAAGATTGGGACTAATGCTTCTTGGAAGCAAGATGATGCATATGTAAGGATTTAGCTCTCAGGGATGCTCACCACGGAGATTTTTTTTTTGAAGTCAACGACATAGTCAATCACCACGGAGATTGCCAACGACATAGTCAATCAACCCACAACCAAGGCCATGTGGGATATCTTAGCTGACACTTATGGACAAGCCAAGAATGAGAGCAAGATTCTCCAGTTGTAGTATGATATATTCTCGACCAAGCAAAATGATTGGTTGCTTCATACCCACTTCTCTCATCTTCGAGGCATGTTTAAGCGACCCCATAGCTTTATACCCATTACTACCAGCACTGAGCAACAACAAGCATACTGGAATGCCACTATGACAGAGGTCAATCTGTCATCTCTTGACTTTGAGTATGATGCAGCACGTACTCAACTACTTACTGAGAGACGATACCTCCAATGGAGGTTTACAAGAGGCTAAGCAGAATCACTTTTTCATTTACTACAATGGCCTAGACTCCCGCTATGGCAGCTTCTCATGGCAGAGGGGATACTTCATAGTTTAGCGGGCGTAGATCACGTGGTCGAGGAGGAGAACGTCAGAGTTGTCATGGCCTCAAATTTCAGCGAAATTCGGTCGAATTTCTGTCGAATATCGATATCCAGTCGAAATCGAAATTCGACTGAAATGACCGAAATGACCGAAATATGGGGGTCCTAGTACAAAAAATGATCGAAATGACCGAAATTTCGGTCGAAATTCCACCGAAATTCCATCGAAATTCTGTTTTGGTCGGTACCGAAATGGTGACCGAAACCGACATTTAAGGCCTTGAGAGTTGTTCATGCTCACATTGCCACCGTCCAAGTCATTCGGATGAGACATACTATCTGAAGCATGGGTATCATGCGTCTGCTCATGTTGCTGAGCAGACAGGGACTACTTCAGCTCCTTCTCATGATGCGAGGTTTAATGATATTGTATCCAGATTGAGAGAGATGATGACTACTCCAACCACTTTAGCTGCAGGTTCCTCAGATGTCGCAGCTGCTACCAGAGCTTCTTCGATTTCGTCAGGTATTGCTTATGCACTTACTAGTTGTAGTACTTCATATTTGACTGATTGGATCATGGACTCTGGAGCATCTCATCATATGTGTGGCGATCGAGCACAGTTCAGTTCTTATATGTCTATCCCTCCTGATAGATAAGTGGTGATTGCTAATGGGGTTTATCTACCCATTGTTGGTCATGGGGAGATTGTTCTAACTCCCTCGATGAATCTGTAGAATGTCTTACATGCTCTAGCATTTCAGATGAATCTTTTATCTATTAGCCAAATTACAAAAGATTTACATTGACGTGCCATATTTGATCATTCTTTTCTTGTGTTTCAGGGCATACCCACGGACAAAGTGATTGGATGTGACCGTGAGTAGAGAGGACTTTACAGGCTTGTCCAGCCTCCTTGTGTTTCAGGGTTTTTGGGTTTGTGGTATTTGTCCACAATTTTACTCCTGGTTGTGACAAGCTCTCTCCTAGAACTGTCAAATGCGTGTTTGTTGGCTATTTTCGTACCCAAAGAGGGTATAGATGTTTTGATCTTGTAGGGAGAAAGTATTATGTTCATGCTAATGTCACATCCTTTGAGTCTATTATATTTTTTCTCCTACAGGTGACAGGTTGTCTAACGTCGATTCTGGTGAGGGCATTTTTGCTCCTCCACCTCTGTTATCTCCAACAACTACACCTCATGTTGAGTCTCAATCATCTTCACCTCCACCTCCTCCACCACATCTACCCTCATCTACCCTGACACAATTCCTACTATGGTTTTGCATTCGCAGGTCCTCTACTCGCCCCTCTACTCATGTGCCTTCCCCGTCATCCAGCACGCCTCAGGTATGTAATGATCACATTGTTTCTACTGATGACATTGGATATTTGCGTGTTCCACAGGATACTATACAGGAGGAGTTGATACTAGACAACAGAGAGGCCACTGACCTAATTGTACCTATTGCCTTGAGGAAGCCGCGTCATAACCGTGCCACTTATCCTCTAGCCGCACATGTCTCTTTGGACCATCTTTCGGAGGAGTACAGGAGGTTTGTTGTGGGACTCTCTGTTGTTACTATCCCACGAACATATCAGGAGGTCGTATAAGATAGTTGTTGGTGACTTGCCATGGAGGAGGAGATGACCACTTTGCAGTCCCGTGATACCTGGAGTGTTGTTTCAACTCCTTCAGGTGTCTATGTTGTAGGATGTAAATGGATCTTTACGATGAAGCAACAGGCAGATGACAGTGTGGATCGCTACAAGGCAAGACTTGCAGCACGAGGGTTCACCCATACTTATGGGGCGGACTATCAGTATATCTTCTCTCCGGTGGCCAGACATTCGACACTGTGCATTCTTCTGTCAGTTGTTGTTTCAAGAACTAGCCCTTTACCAACTTGATGTGAAGAATGCATTTTTATATGGCGATCTACAGGAGGAGGTATATATGCAATAGCCACCATGGTTTGCAGCTGAATGGGAGTCTCATAAGGTGTGTAGGCTCCACAAGGTGATTTATGGCCTGAAGCAAAATCCAAAAGCTTGGTATTATAAGATCTTAGAGTTGATAGAGCAACAGGGGTTTGTGCGGTCCACTGCGGATCACTCGTTTTTTGTTCAGAAGGTATTGTTTCTATTCTTGTATATATTGATGATATTATTGTGACGGGTGATGATGAGCATGGCATTCAGGCTGCCAAGGAGTTCCTAAGTCAGTAGTTTGTGACTAAGGACCTTGGCAATCTTCGATACTTCCTTGGATTAGAGTATACCAAGAACCAACGTGGTCTTGTGATAACCCAGAGGAAGTGTGTGATTGATCTTCTACTAGAGACGGGTATGACAGGGTTCAAGCCTGCTACTACCCCTATAGATCCGAGTATGAGATTATATGATGATGATGACACTAAGGAGGTAGATAAGATGAGATACAGAGAGCATGTTGGGAAGCTCTTATATGCTACCATCACCAGGCCATGCATAAAGCAAGGTGAGCCAGTTTATGGAGCAGACCAAGAAGGTTCATATGGATGTGGTTTATATGATTTTGAGATATTTGAAGACTTCACCTGGTATCGGTCTTATATTCAGCAGTGGTACATCTCTTGAGGTGATTGCTTTGTAGATGCAGATTATGCAGGATTCCCTAGAGACAGGAAGTCTACATATGGCTTTGTTATTTCTGTTGGGAGCTCTCTTGTGTCATGGAAAATCAAGAAGCATACAGTGGTTGCTAGATTCAGTGCAGAATATGAGTACAGGGCCATGGCACAAGGGAGCACAGAGATGATGTGGGTTAGATCGATCTTGACTAATCTTGTTGTTGAGGTTCCTCTTCCTATGCAGCATTTATGTGACAATCAAGCAGCTCTATTATTGTCAATAATCATGTATTTCATGAACGGGCCAAGCATATAGCGATGGATTGCCACTATACCAAAGACATGATTCAAAAGGGTCTCATATCCACCTCACATGTTTCTACTAGATATCAGACGGCTGATATTTTCACCAAGGCCCTTGCGAGAGGACCGTTTCAGAGGTGTTTCAAGCTGAGCACAATAGACATATATGCTCCAGCTTGAGGGGAAGTGTTGAGATATTTGTATCTCCTATTAGTATTTATTTCTCATTTCTATTTTCTTTATGTACCTCTCACGTAATTAACCCATGGATTTTCTCCTATATAAGAGAGACCTAGGGTCTCTTCAAACGTATGCAATTCTTTTCTCCAAATAGTCAATAATACCATTGATTTACGCATATGCTTTCTTTAGGTATGCCAAACTTGTAAAGTGTTGAGTTGTTCCAAAGGGCATCCCAACAATATGCATTTAGCCAACTGAATGTTACCATGCGAGCTATGCATCTATCCACGTAATGGTATCAAACGACTTGTTTGAGATTTTAAATACTCACTGTGAGAGAAATGCAAAAAATGTTTGGGATGACATGTTCGTCTTTAGAGTGGATGTCCTCTTCTCAGAAGGTCTGATGCCAGTGATGCACCTTGTGCGCAATGTTTATTTTGCAATCCTCAAAAACAGAACCTTGTTTCATTTCTAGGTAGAGAATTCAAACCATGTTTTGGGATGACATTGTTCCATTTCTGGCTAGAAAAATGCTCTGGATGACATCTTCATGTTGACTGCATTGATGCCCTCATTCTCAAGAGGTTTCACGAAGGTCATGCTTCTTTTCAACCTTCAGAAATGGGGCCTTACAGGCCCGTAGGCTTTTATGGAACTTTTTAGGATAATGAGTTTTTTAGTTCTTGTAAATCTAAGAGAAATTGACACCTGTGACCCAACCATGGCGAGACCAGTGTGAACCTTTCCTGATCAAGGCCATCCTATGGGAGGTTGTTGAGCCCTCAGAGAAGGTTGCTGAAATTTTCACGGGAGTGTAGGTGCCCTTAAAGATTAAGTTCATTGCACGATTGCGACAATGAGGGAGACTAGTAACAAAAGTATATCGACAGCTAACTCTACCGAAATTGAACTCCGCCCAGCAGTTTGTGTAGTAGAGCTTTGAAAGTTAGATAACATCCTTCTTTTATCCCCTTCTGCCATGGTGGTGTGTGAGAGGACAGGCATGGTTGGGTTTAAATACATCAACGGATGGTTTTTGGAGGACTTCTGAAGGTGGATTGTATCACACCGGTATGGTGTGTAGAGATTATATACGATCTCATTAGTTAGATTCCCCCAATCGGTTTCCAATTACTATCATACAACTCTGAAGCTAATATCAATTGGAGCATCCCGAACTATTGTCACCAGACCCCAAGAGAACGCTCCAATGCACCTCAAGTAAAAGCATGCTGGCATTGCCCAACGAACGCATAGTTTAAAAAAGGAGAAAAAAATTGTCCTGTCTTTTTGCAAAAGAAAGACCGGAGGCTTGAGATAGGAAAACCTCACCTGGAACGCGGTCATGCCGATGAACGCCAAGAGCCAGAGTATGAGCTCCCACGCCATCACCGACCCCTCGCTTGATGTCTCCGACAAGAAAGTTGCATGAACTCCACGATCACAGGGCGGGGAGTAATAGGATTTTGTGGGCGATGGATCGGGGGAGTAAAATGCCCCTCCGGGCTTGAGGTAGTTACAGAAGTGGAGTTTTGCGAGAGGAGCACCGGCTGGCGGCTACCACCACGACAGGCCTCGTTTGAAGGGAGAAGAGCTCTTCTCTCGTGTTAAACGCCGGTAATATTGTAATCCCTCGTCAACAAATAATCTGATACTGGTTTGTCCACAAAATTTTCTAATTATGACATCATAAAAACTTATTTATACGTAACTACATAAAATGGATTTTTATACAAAAAACCGCGTAAACTTTATAAATTACCCGCTTATTCATGTATGTTGGGAAAAGAGACTTCGTTGTTTATTCAGAAAACCCTAGGCTCTCTTATATAGGGAGAGACCTTAGGGTAAATTACAGAGAGGTCTGTAGAAAAGAAAGAAATAACAACAAACTCCATAAAGAGATAATAACACTACTAACTATTTCTACACTCCCCCTCAAGGTGGAGCATAGATATCTATCATGCTCAGCTTGGACGAACATCTCTGAAATGGTCCTCTGAGCAGTGGCTTGGTAAATACATCTGCAGTCTGATCTCCTGAGCTCACATGTGCAGTAGATATCAATCCTCTCTGGATCAAGTCCCTAGTATAATGGCAGTCAACTTCAATATGCTTGGTCCTTTCATGAAAAGCTGGATTGTTGGCAATGAACAATGCTGCCTGATTGTCACACTGAAGCTTCATAGGTAGTGGTACCGCTACATGTAGATCTTCTAGTACAGAGCGAACCCACATCATTTCCGTACTGGCTTGAGCCATGGCCCTATACTCGGATTCGGCACTGGACCTTGCCACAACAGTTTGTTTCTTGCTTTTCCAAGAAACCAAAGAGCCTCCAACAAACACTGCAAACCCTGAGGTTGATTTTCGGTCCTTAGGACATCCTGCATAATCTGCATCTGCACATGCTGAGACAGATAAGTCTGTGCCCTTTCTGAATAGCAGCCCTGAACCTGGAGAAGACTTTAGATACCTCAGTATCATGTGTATAGCATCCATGTGAACCTGTCTTGGCTGCTCCATAAATTGACTCACCCTGCTAACTGCAAATTGAATGTCTGGGCGAGTTATGGTGATGTAGAGGAGTTTGCCCACCATCTCTCTATATCTCCTCTTATCTACTTCATCAGTATCACCATCATACAACCTCACGCTGGGATCCATAGGAATACTTGATGGTTTGCAACCATCCATGCCCGTCTCAGTCAGGAAGTCTGTAATATACTTCCGTTGGGTCATTACCAAACCCTGTGCATTCCTTGCAAATTCTAACCCCAGAAAGTATCTCAGGGTCCCAAGATCTTTTGTAACAAATTGACGGCCAAGGAATGCCTTCGCCTTTTCTATGCCCTGTGCATCATCTCCTCTAACAAGAATATCATCCACATAGACCATAATAACAACCGTACCTGCCGATGACTTCTGGACAAACAATGAGTGATCGGCATTTGACCTCTTGAATCCTTGTTGCTCAATCAGGTTGGACAACTTCTGGAACCATGCTCTGGGGCTCTGTTTGAGGCCATATATCGCTTTGTGAAGTCTATAGACCATCTGCTTCTCCCCCTCAGCAGTAAACCTAGGTGGCTGCTGCATGTAGACTTCCTCCTGCAAGTCTCCATACAAAAATGCATTCTTGACATCTAGTTGAAATATACTCCAATCACGGACTACAGCAACAGATAAGAGAATACGAAGGGTAGAATGTCTCGCCACTGGAGAGAATGTATCCATGTAATCCACACCGTAGGCTTGTGTAAACCCACGAGCGACCAAGCGTGCTTTATACCTATCCAAGGTTCCATCTGCATGGTATTTGACTATAAAGACCCATTTGCAGCTCACAACGGATGCATCAGAAGGTGCAGGGACCAAAGACCATATGCCACGAGACTGCAGGGCCCTCATTTCTTCTTCCATTGCTAATCGCCAGCATTCATTCTGCAAAGCTTCCTGGTATGTCCGTGGTATATCCACGGAAGACAAAGCTGTGGCAAATCTTTGAAAATCACCTGTGAGACGGTGAAAAGAGACCTGTGAAGCAAACGGATAAGCGGCACATTGCCGCTTCTGTTTCCGAATAGCAATCGGAACATCAAGATCATCATCTGATGTACGAGATGGGCTAGTGTCGGCCTGAACTGAAGGATCCTGCACATGTACCAAACCTGACCCGTCAGTAGTAATGCCATCTGAACATACCTGAGGCGGGATGATCGGCTGATGTGTGGTCTGAGCAGGACCTAACCGGCGCGTATAGAATTTCGGTAACGGTGATATGATAGGCCATGGATTGGGTGGAGGTGGAGGAGGTGGTGGGGGTGGTGGGGTGGTGCTGGCGTGGAGACAGACACAGGGGAAGACTCAGGTGTACTCAATGTAGGTGGTGGAGGAACATAGATCTCATCAGTGGTAGTGGATGGTACCATTTGTCACCTGCAGGAGAGAAATACATGACAGACTCAAAAAAAGTGACATCAGCACTCACAAAGTATCTCTTAGTTGTGGGATCATAACACCGGTAGCCCTTCTGAGTTCTGGAATAACCAACAAAGACGCACTTGACTGCTCTAGGAGAGAGTTTGTCAAGTCCGGGAGATAGACGATGCACAAAAGCAACAGTGCCAAAGACACGTGGAGTTAGTGAGAATAACTCCTTATCTGGAAAAATAATGGACATAGGTATCTTTTCACCAAGGACTGAGGATGGCATACGGTTGACCAGATAACAAGCAGTAAGGACAGCATCGCCCCAGAAAGAAATAGGGGCACAACTTTGAATCAACAATGTACGAGTAATATCTAAGAGATGGCGATGCTTCCTTTCCGCGACACCATTTTGTTGTGAGGTATATGCACAAGTGGTTTGGTGAATAATGCCATGTGATGACAGGAATTGTGACAGTAAGCGTGTACAAAATTCAAGGGCATTATCAGTCCGAACATATTTGACATTTGCAGAAAAGACATTGAACACTTCATTAATCAAGTTTCTGATCACATTTCCTGCTTCAGATTTATTTTTCAAAAGAAAGACCCATGACACACGAGAGAAATCATCCACTACCACAAGATAAAACCTGTGTCCCTGATGATCGGGAACACGACTTGGACCCCATATATCTATATGTAACAACTCAAAAGGAGAGCTACTGCTCCGACTCAGACGACGTGGGAAGCTCGACCTGTGATGCTTTCCCAACTGACACGCTTCACATTGAAACAAAGAACTAGGAGAGATCTGAGGCAGAAGATGGCGCATTTTTTGAAGTGGAAGGTGACCAAATCGGAGGTGCCAAATGTACGGAGAGACTGGTCCAGTAGAATGAGAGGAGACACCAGCATATGAATCCCGGACCAGCCGATATAAACCATTCTTCTCAGAGCCACAGCCAATCACCTTGCCCGTGAGTATGTCCTGAAAAATGAGAGAAGACGGGTCAAATATGGCACGACAGTTCAAATCCTTCGTAATATGACTAATAGATAGCAAATTCATTGAGAACTCAGGAGCATGCAGAACATTCCGTAAATGCAAAGTGGATGACAGGAAAACCTCCCCCTGTCCAATAAGGGGAGAATGGGTACCATCTGCTATCTGCACTGAACGTCCGGGAGGAATGTCCCTGTAGGCCTGTAATCTACCTCTATCTCGGCAGAGATGATGTGTGGTTCCAGAATCAATAATCCAGTCGGATATATCATGAGATGTAGTAGATCTACCTGAGGAGCTTGCGGCTGCGGAAGAACTGGCAGAGGCAGTGGCAGCAATATCTGAGGAACCACCAGGCGAATCACCAGAAGCATGTGGCATAATCTCTCGGAGACGGGCGACAAGTTCGTCAAATCGACTATCTGCATTAGAAGTCAGTGGAGACTGAGAGTGCTCTGCAATACGTGCTAATGCTGGAAATCCATGCTTTGAATAGCATGTCTCCTCCGAGTGTCCTGTGCGACGACAATAGGAGCATGTCTGACTAAAGCGACCACCCCTCCCCTGGGGTCCACGGCCACGTCAATGACCACGGCCAGATGGTGGTCCACCTCCCCCACGCGAGACTGCCATCGCTGAAGGAGGTGGAGTAGAAGAGCTGGAGGAGACTGGAATGCGGCTAAGCCGTCTGTAAACATCCTCAACTGGAGGAATAACTGCATCAGCGAGAATCTGAGATCGAGCTGCATCGTACTCTGGGTCAAGGGCCGCAAGAAGAACACCAACCATGGTGGCGTTTCGAAACGCCTTCTGCTGCTCAGGAGTTGCAGTCAGAGGGATGATACTATATAACTTCTCGAACATCCCTCTTAGGGATGTATAAAGAAAATGGAGAGGTCTGCCGCTCTGCTTCATTGTGAATATGTCGTGCTGAAGCTGCAACATCTTCGTCTCATTTCGCACTTGCGAATATGTGGCGGCAAGAATTTCCCACATTGCCTTAGCAGTGGGCTGATGGAGGACGTCGTTGGCAATCTCCGTCGTTAAGGTGTCGGACAACCAGACCTTTGCATAGGAATCATCAGCCTCCCATGAGGCATAGATCCCAGTCTTCTCTGCGGGCTCATCCTCGGTAAGAATGTGTTTCTTACCATTCGACTTCATAAGGCTCATGAACTGCATAGCCCAGAGCTCGTAGTTAGACCCATCCATCTTGACTATTGGCGCAGGACCTTTGAATGCGCAGGTGGAGGGCATATCAACTTTTGATTCTGACATACTGCCGCTTGGAGAAGAACTAGGATATGTAGACGTGATGCTGGATGTCTACAAAAACTGCATCGGATTTGAGTGCGTATGTAGACGTTACGCACTCAAATCCATAGAATGGATGTGGAAGAAACTAGGGCACGCCTAACAAGAGGCTGACAGCCCTTTCAGCGGCTAGGAGCCGCTAGAAGACCTTGTGCGTGTTGCTGTTCACGCATCCAGAGGCCGTGCGCGGGCAGCAGATGGAGATGCTGCCTATTGGCGGAGGCCGTTGGGGGGTTGGATCCAACCAGATGGAGGGCTGGATCCAACCGCGGCGATAGAAGGCTGCCGCTGGAGATGGAGAAGGAGAAGGCGGCGGCGATTGAGGGTTGCCGCTGGAGAGAGAAGCGGTGGGAGGGAGGCGATTCCGAGAAGAGGGAGGCGGGTGGGGAAGGGGCGGCGGGAGGGAGGAGAGCCCTAGGGTGGCTCTGATACCATGTTGGGAAAAGAGACTTCGTTGTTTATTCAGAAAACCCTAGGCTCTCTTATATAGGGAGAGACCTTAGGGTAAATTACAGAGAGGTCTATAGAAAAGAAAGAAATAACAACAAACTCCATAAAGAGATAATAACACTACTAACTATTTCTACAATGTATCCCTAATATTTATCACACGTCCTCCTATAAACTTGTTAACTTCTATGTGAGAATCTCTATGGTTAATATCTATCCACATGTCTGTTAGAACTTAGAAGTGAATAGAATGTTTCAAACGTAGGACATATTCCCCTTCCTGTCTATAAAATTTACAAATCATACCCTTCTCCTTCCTCCTCTCTCTGACCCTCCTCGTTCCACACCACCTACAGACCCACTACCTCCTTGGTGTCGTTGTCACCTTCATCTCCCCACCCCCAACATCGCCCATGTCCTCCTCCTCCTCCCCCTCTCCTACTCGTCAACTCCGATGCCACCTCCCCAAAGATGCCCCCAACCTCCACATCATATTCTCCCATCATCGAACCTGTCACCACCACCCCTCCCTAATGTTGCCTCTAACCTCCTCCTCGTCTTCCTGACATTGACCCTACCGCCACCTCCCTACCCTTGCCACCTCCCCTCCCCAACATCATCCCAACCTCCTCATCCTCTCCTCTCGGCACCAATCCCACTGTCACTTCCCCGCCCAAGTGTCATCCCTGACCTCGTCTTCCTCTTCTCCTCGATAATGTCACCTCCCCAATCCCTACCACCTCCTCTCCCCAGTGTTGTCTTGTGCCTCCTATTCTCTCCAATGATTATATCAACTATAAGAGTCTATTTTGCCCTAACTCGATCTTTCTGCTGACTCCGCGAATGATCGAGGAATCTGATTCCAGACCTCATTGCTCAGGTCCCCAGATTTTCCCAGAATTACTAGTTCAACGCCCTTTCTCTCTCATCTCAAATAATTGGCCTTCTCTTTTCTGCCACATTCTAAAGCTAGTGAAGATATAAAAAATCCATCGTCAATAAACACACAAAGAAGGAGATACGTGGAGAAAAATCTTTAGACTATATACGTTGAGCTTCTATTAACTCTTTGGGCTAGAGAACAACTCCTCCAATCCCACATGTCAGCAGAGGACCACTCCTCCAATCAAGTTGTTAATGACCAATGCATAATACACAATGGACATCCTTGGATGACGGTGTGATTGTCCACGATGTTAGGCTCTTCGATTCCATCATATGCGAGACATGAGGACATAGATGAAGGCATATAACATTTGGCAGTAGGGTAGACTAAATGGGGTTTTTTATCACAGGCGAGTTTCGAGGGACATGGACCGTCTGATGTGTTGGTGGAAGGAGGGAAATAGGAAAAAGGGGGAGAGTTAAAGAAAGGAGAGATGGGGAGAAATGATTTACACTATTGTACCCTCCTTTGGTTTGATTGACTCTATCTTAACTAAAGAAAATGAATTCAAAAAGAATTAAATGGATGGCAGGGGTTGTGGTGTTAAAAGGAGCATGTTTATAGGGTTCACGGAATAATCACAATGAATATTGGTGGTGGGGAGTAATTTACAAAATTTATAGGGTTAAAAAATCATTACATATCACAATTATATTGCATATCTAAAAGCATTTTTGGTATAGATAATGAACCTTGTGAATGTGATACACATGTACTTATGCTACTTTATCCAGCAAGAACTCATGGATGAGAGGAGAGTCTTCATCGACCACCATGTGAGTGGAACCAAGATGAACCAACAAGCAGCATATAAGAGGATTTTTCAAGTCCCATCGATGTGGTGTACATCCCAAGGAAACGATCCTCTGATGTAGTATAGATTGTCTACTCTGTTATCTTACAACTTCTCATGGGAGAGTTGTTAATTCGATGGAATATATGGAAATAATAATTGAAATGGCATTCCCCATTTCATGGAGGGGTGATGAATCCACAATTCATCTACATTATTCATCAATATTATCTCATTTCTCAAGATAATTCAATCAATAAATCCTTAAAATACATAAATAAACGGTCAATATGTTGTATATAATAAGGGCTAATTGTTGTATATCAAATTCGTAATAAAAGTCATATGTTGTTTTTGCATATATTCACCTCTATAACGACCTAAATTTACTTATTTTTAATTAATTTATACTAACTCAAAATTAAATAAATCAACTACAGTATGTACATATCATTAACATTAATGAAGAAAAACAATACAAAAACACCAACTTGTACACATGTGAAATAAAACCATACAAAAAGTTTTCCTTACCACAATTTATCAATGTTATGGAAAGTTGTTGTAGTGTTTAGAGTAACTTTCTGCACAAAATATTAAGAATGATAATAAAAATGACATACTAAAATCTTTCCAATTTTATGATTTTTCACAGTACTAAAACTACTCCTACGACAATAACAAAACCATCAGATTTATCACCATTACCACTACCAACAATCCTTTTTATTACTTTAAGCAAGTTTGAGTACACCATTTTTTTCTTCAAAAAAAATTTATTGTGTATCATAAAACTGTTGGACATATGGGCACACGACGAGCTATTATGCAATAAAAGTTATTGCAATTCACTCTTTAATTCGAAAGGAAGAATAACTAATTTGCATAATAGGTCTCTTAGAGCAATTAAGATTATGCGTCAGGACCATCTTGATATCATACAGTTGTTGATTCAAAAGTTAGATCATAGGGGCTAGTGTAGGGTGGAATATTTAAAGAGTTAGATTGAGGACTCAACCGCACCGTCAACTGATTACCAAGAAGGATCTCCAGTATGAGAAGGAGACGGTAACCTTTATGTTGGAAATGCGAGCCCACGGCGAGCCATTATGCAATAAATGTTATTACAATTCACTCCTTAATCTGAAATGAAGAATACATAATTTGCATAATAGGTCCCTTAGTACAATTAGGGTTATGTACCATGGCCATCTTGATGATCATACAGCTGTTGATTCAACTATTGAATCATAGAGGCTGGTGCTTGGATGAATATCTAAAGAGTTAGATTGAGGACTCATCAAGCACCGTCAAATGATTGTTAAGAGATGATCTCCAGCCTGAGTAGGAGATGGCAATCCTTATCTCTGAAGGCTGATATCTGACCGACCTCTTGATGCAGGTCCTCTGCATAAGAATAGAGATTCGGAGGTGTCAGATTAGTTAGGTCAAAGAGTTGACTTAACGAGATCGAGATAACCAAAGTCCTATATCGTATGTTGTCATGATATAGGCACGCATCCTCTGACCGGAGACAGATGTGTTGCTATATGTCTAAGTATGTACATTTGGCAGACCAATAGGTTGATGACCTAATCAAGGTCTATACACCGGCGCGCTGGTGTGCATATAAGGGCATATGAGTAATACGATCTCTCAAAGGGATCATACAGGTCCAGTTACTGAACCGGAAGACATGAGCTCACTCATGAGATATTGGGAAGAATCAAATTCCGTGCGCACGGTCGTCTCGCTTTGAAAGCTTGACTGAATTTGTAGGTTTGATATATACTTTTGGAAAGTATATGATCAAGACCTAGGTATGATATATGCTTTTGAAAAGTATATGATCGATACCGACTCCCAATGATCGAATGAGAAACTTACTGATAAAACCATGAAGTAGACAGTATAAAGTTGATCGAATACTTCAGGTTTAGTCTGAGTCTTCCAGTATGAAGGATGTACAGGTATTGGGAATACCTGAGGGTGATGTGATCATAAACGATTGTATAACCATGACGCTTCCATTCCTAGGGAGTGATGAAACGGGTCTGGATTTTAGTGACTCCTCTCAGTAGAGAAGTGATCTGATTTGGTCCAAGTATTGGACATTGATCTGAATGTGATTCAGATACAATGAGAAGATTAGATTTACGGTCTTGATTTAATCAAGCATCTATGGGAGGCCCGCGATCTGGATTTGAGATACGATCTCAATATCCATGTCACTATACGTGGAACAATACAATCGCCCTGTCCTTATCTCGAAGTATCTGCGGAGAAAGCGCATTATCCTTGAAGGAGTTCATGGATAATTCTATTGTTGATATATGTATCCAAGCATTGAGAAAATGGATAATTAAATGTGATTTAATTATCATGAGTAATATGAATTTGATTCATATTATAAAGAGAGTTATCTTAGATAATTAAATGAGATTTAATTATCAAAGATGTAAATAATGTGAATGTGATTCATATTATTTGGACACAAGAGAATAGAGATCCAAGATGATTAAATATGATTTAATTATCATGGATATGAATAATGTGGATAGCAATATCCATGTTAGTCATATATATTATAAATACGATTTATAATATATAAGAGAGAGCTATTTGTAATTTACATTTGTTAATTAAATGTTAATGTGAATTGGATTCACATTTGACATCAAATTGAAAATGTAATTTACATTTTGTTTTGGGTTGTGAATGTGATTCACAATTTTTCAATGGCATGATTGCAATGTTCACAAAATAAATTGGATTTATTTTTTGTGAAATAATTTGCAACAAAAGTTGTTGCAAATAATGGAGATTACATAAAAGGTGAAATAGCCACCTTCCTAATGGAGGAGGGTGGACGGCCACCACTCCCATTAGGAAAGGGAGGCCGTCCCCCCTCTCCACATGGAAGGAGGCTATCTCTCCTTTCATTATCTCCATGTATTGATGATTTAATTTTGTAATTAAATTGTGTTGATTTATCAACATATATTTAATTTAAATTAAATTAATTGTTGTTGTGTTTTTAGCAACAAATCATGACCATTGAAAGAAACACAAATTGATGTGGACCATTGGATTTGTGTTGACACATGGATTGAGATCCATGGATCCCAAAACCCTATAAAAGGAGAGGCACCCCATTGCTCTTCTTGGCACATAAGTTGAGGCAACAAATCTCTCTCTCTCTCATTCTCTCTACACGTCCTCTCTTCATCTCTCTCATGTGGTCGTCCACCATGGATGCTCTAGAGAGGTTCTCCATCGCCGCGGCATCGTCGTTATGCTGCCCGATGGTTTGCTCGTGGATCTCCGTCTCCTTCGGTGCGCCACGCTCGTGAAGAAGACATCGGATCTCGTGTGTCGAGATCAGGAGATCCGCCGCTTGGATCATCAACGTGGATTGCGAGAAGCACGCGGTTCATCCCCGCGCTCGCAAGCGTCTCCTCCGTCGGATCGGACTTGAGACAGGAGGTCTCTTTGTTTAGAGACTCGATCGCAACCACGCTTCAAGAGGTAAACCTAATACTTGTTTGTGGTTTAGACGAAACGATCCGAGAAGTGTTCTTGGATCATGTGGTTTCGTCGCAAGAAAAATTTTTAATTTCCGCTGCATAGAACAACTAGTGCGACTAGTCGTTCTTCGTCGTATTCGATGCGACGCTCACGCTTCCGTGATGCGCTTGAGGATATAACCATATCCTACAAGTGGTATCAAAGCCTTAGGTCGGTGGTTTTGGATACGATCCATAAACCGAGGACGACTTGGGTTCATTAGGGTTTGCGAAAGTTTTCTTGCATTTCATTTTCGCATCTCTGTTTTGATATTATTTTCGGCACTGTTTAAATTGTTTAAACACGAAAATAATATTTGGATTTTATTCCCCATTAAATAAGGAAACCGTAGGATCTGAGTTTGCGTGATTTCGATTCTGTTTGCTCTAGATATGCTCATTTTAGTGAACATGTATCCACTGTTTCGGGGACTGCGGATCATGACGTAATTAAGATGTTAATTGCGGATTTGAAACGCCTTGAAATGCGTGCAAATCACTTGTGTTCTGTTGTAAATCAAGTTAGCAAACTTTAGAAATTTACTTTGCTTAATTTGGATTTAAATTGATTGAGATGTGATATTTTTAGTAAGTGAGGGTCACTGCTGAAAATACTTTCCTAATCAAGAACCTAGTGATTGTCATTTAATTAATTAGTAAAATTAAATTGTTTAATTTCCTGGAATAATTATGCATAAATATTTGTGAAATATTTAATGATAATTATGTCCTTAAATGACTTTGCCCTAACCAACAAATGATTAGATGTGATCTAGATCAAGATTGGTTACATGATCTACATGATCAACATTCCAACAAACATGTTGCTTGAATAGGACTTGGGATTTGTTTAGCAAATCTCATTATAATGTTAATCAAAAATGTTTTGATTATTACTATATGGTACAATTTCGGTTGAAGAACCGATGATCATCTCAAGTACAAATTAATCAATTTGGCATTATCCTTTCCCGAGGCGGATATGGTGCCTAGTCGGAGAGCATTGGGGTTGCGGGTTGCAACGTATGTGGTCCGTCCCACTCTCGTCGGTACTGGCCATGACAGCGGGTAGGGCCGGGATAATGTCCGAGGGATTAAGATGTATTTTTCTAATTATTAAAATTCGAAATAATACGTATTTGAGATAATACCATTATTCAAGTAACTATTAAAAATGTTTGTTGGATATTAATTGGATCATTAATTTAATATGATTAGATTAATTGGAATCCAATTAAGATTGAAATACTCTAATATTATTAGAGTTAATAATTCCCTTGGAAGAATTAATTATGTGAATGTGATTCACGATAATTAATTAGAATTTGAATATGATATGGAGGATCACATAAGTGACATCCATGGTCTCCCGTCAAGGCGAAGGGTTCCGTCGCCAGATATTGTATGTAGGAGACGCCTGTCCGAAGTGACAGCTCCTGCATACGATCCATTTGGATCGGGCTCTTCGCTTCTCGAAAGAGTAAGGACGTATGCGTAGTGACCCCAATATCGGGTCCTCATATTATTGGGGCGATATTGGATTGCGCATAGCGAGTTGTATTCCTGTTGACGGTTGGTTCAATTAATGACGGGTCAACATTGCCTTAGGGGTGGTGGGCCCGGGTGTTAAAGACCGAATTGGGAGATGCAAGTTGGACTTGCAAGGCGGAATGTGTTCCCGCTTCTTTTTATCCGAGTTGTAGGTTCTCATATTATTGGGATGCAACAAAGATAAGGAAGGAGATCCCAGATCTTGTTGAGATATAATGGTAAGTATATCTCTTACATTGAAAGTGATTAAGGGAATGAGCTTTCAGTGTTGACAAGACAAGACAACTTTGATATAAAAAAAATCCTAAATCAAAGTAAAATATATATATTTATATATGCAAATTTCTTATTTCAGATAATCCTTCATTAAAACCCACTCGATGATATACTCAATAATAACCAGTGAAATATCTTGGATTAGACTCATGATCCAGATATTGTACTTGCAGTTGGACACATAATGTATGTGGTTGCAATGAGCAAGTTTCCTCGTAATAATGAGGAATGACAATTAAATAGATAATAAGACTACAACCCTAGGGTTTGTATGTCTCTATAGTCTTGATCTCTCATCGGATGTACTTTGGAAGTGACATGTCGATGATGATCGCAATTGTCAAATAATCCTTATAAAATTTATGAAGATATTCTGGCATACATATGTGCTCTTGACATTTAACATGAATGAGATGGTTCACTGCATCATGCAGAATGGTGGCTCTATAAGAGATGATGTATTCAATTGTTTGAGTACCTACCTGAACCTATGTTTTAAGAGTTTAGATGGATGTAGATGATGAGTGTCATCATTCTACTATCTATACTCTGGTCATTCATGAAGCTTCATAATATTCATATTGTATGAATTTAATGAAGCATGTATAAATGTTGAAATGCTCTTACATAAGAGATCCTTAGTCTTAAGCAATGGTTGCTTATAGATAAAGGGAGCGCAGTGGAAGCATGGGTTGGACCCGAATAAGAAGTATGGTCAAAGAGTTGACTATACATCTACGACTTCCATATGTCATCCGAAGAGCTGGATGAATGCCAATACTGCAATAAGGTGATGTGTTGATAGTATGACTATCAAGTCTATCTAGAATCCTTAGAGAAGGACTCGGATGGAGCATCAGATTAATCTACATAAATCATTGATAAGATAAAGTCAAATAATTGTATCTCAATCCTCTGATGACATTTGCAATAGGTTGCATATGTTTTAGAAGACTAAAAAATTTGATCTTAAAGGTTTATAGTTATCCACATGGATATTGATGCAATTGTTGCAACAATCTCTGTTGGATTGATAGACTTGTTAATTTCAGTGGGAGAGTCCTTAGTCTTTGAGAATGTCTCTATGACCTAGATATAAGAATACACTCATTGTTTGTTTCTAAATGTTAGAAATGAACATGAATCTGAGATAGAACTATCATAAAGAGTTATGATGTATATATTTCAGATAGTAATCTAATAATCTAGTGGACTTCAGTAAATTAGAAAATTGATGAATGGTTCATTAACATTTCTAAATACTGAAATTAAACCTTAAGATCAATAGGAGGATGAAGATCATTTGACAATGATCCAGCATCAAGCCTTGGACATTTGTCTATTGATTTGATCAATAGACTAGTAAGAGATGAAACTTTAGAATGTCTAAAATTTCAAAACTTACATACTTATGAATATTGTACTCAAAGAAAAATGTCCAATACACCCTTCTTAGAGAATGGTGTAAGATGTCAAGGTATTCAGGATCTCATACATATTGATGTATGTAGATCATCTATATCATAGTAAACATTATGGATATGTGATATCTGTTGATGATTATGTATGATATGAGATTTCTTCTCTTCACCTAAGAAACCTTTGAAATGTTCAAAGATTTCATAATTTTTGGTTTAAAACCAAAAGTTTGAAGGAAGATAAAATGAATTTGATCTAATCTAGGTAGCAAGTACCTGTTAAATAAATTCAAAGAATACCTTATAGAGATATGAATATCATTTCTATCTCAATCCTCCTAACACACCTTAACTCAATAGAGTTATAGGTAGATACAATTGGATCATGTGTGACATGATCTTATCAATGATGAATTTTAGCATAATTATCCCTTAGTTTCCAGGTATATATGTGTAGTAGAGACTACAATATATATCCTTAATAAGGTTCCATGCAAGATGGAATCTAGCACTTGAGAGTGCTGCTTCATTAGGAAAATAAAGGATGGTATTGGATACCTACTTTATGACCTTGAGATTCTTGAAATATCTCATCTCTGAGAATGTGATTCTTGGAGGTTGAGACTCTTGAGAATCAAGATGAAAATGAAGTGTAGGAACTCATTTAATCTTGAAAAGATAATGAGGTTCCTGAAATTGGAAACTAAAAGGATAATTGAAGATGAAACACCAAAAACCTCTTCAAATAAGTTTGAGGATGGATTCCATGTGTCAGAGAAATCTGACAATGATCAAACTTCATGTGATGAAGCTTCTGAAGATCATGGATAGATGGATGTTAGCAATAAAAGTCTAATGTAGACTTCATGTACAAGTGTTGTATATGGACCCTCGAGGATCCACCTATATGGGTAAGACCCGTAAAGGTGTAAATGGATCTTCAAGAGAAAGGGAACCTGATGAGAAGGTACATACCTTCAAAGCATAGTTCGTAGCAATGAGCTACACATGGAAGAGAAGACATTGCTTGCAATGAGACTTGCTTTTCAATGAACATGCTTAAAATCATCAGAATATTGCTAACCTTAGCTACACAACTTGACTATTGCATCTTCGCGATGTAAGTCCAGATTGCATTCCTCTATGAATATCTCTCTGAGGATATTCACATGAAGTAGCCCCAGGGCTTCATGATTAAGGAAAGCAAGGTGTGCAAGCTAAGGAATCCATCTAAGGACTCAAATAAGCTTCTTTGAGATGGACCATAAGATTTGATGAAATTATAAATGTTATGATTTCAAATGGAATCTTGATGAGCCATGCGAAGCTTAGTGGGAGTGCATATGTGTTCATTGCGCTAAATGTAGATGATATCCTGATCATTTAAAATGATATAAGGATAATAATAAGTGTTTTATAATCTGATTGTTCCGTAACTTGAGATATGATCTCAAGGATACCTCTTAGATCTTAGTTCTGAAGGTGTTCAGGAGCAAAGAGAAGAGGGTATTGGGACTGTCACATTAGTAGTACACCTTGGACATTTTCTATTGTATGGAAAATCCCAAGAAAGGCTTCCATCCCTTAAGATATGGTTCTGACATGTCTGAAGGGATAACACCTCAAAGAGTTGAGGAAATAAATGCTAGAACTACTTGCACTTGTGCATTAGTTACGAGAAGCTGAGTGTATGCTAGATGTGTACAAAAGCCAGATATCTGCCATGCAGTGGGAGTAGTAAAATGTTACTAATCCTACTATGGAGATAAAACACTTAATTGCAGTAATAATAATATCTTCAAGGATGATGAAACTTAGAGATAGTGATCTCAAAGTCTTATCTTCAAAAGTTTAAGACCATGTAGATAGTGATCTATAAAGGTCTAAACTTTAGATAAACTTAGGAGATAGAGATCTCCGGGAATGAAGGTATTCTAATAAGGATTATGGGGATACTGGTTATGATGTCAGGGACACTGTAACCAACTAGATTGAGTATTGGTTGCATGAGATGCAACATTCGCATTAGATGCGAGCACTGTTACTAGGGATATGCAAGTGCCGTAAAAGGACTTGGCGTAGTCTCGCGGGAACAGAGTGACTGATCAGCTTACCTAGCTATTTTCTTAATAGCCTATGATTGTCACATGAGTGCGGGTTTAAATGATTAGCCCATTAATGGCTCTTTGGGCTAGTGGGAGATTGTTGGAAATGCAAGCCCACGGCGAGCCATTATGCAATAAATGTTATTGCAATTCACTCCTTAATCTGAAATGAAGAATACATAATTTGCATAATAGGTCCCTTAGTACAATTAGGGTTATGTACCATGGCCATCTTGATGATCATACAGTTGTTGATTCAACTATTGAATCATAGAGGCTGGTGCTTGGATGAATATCTAAAGAGTTAGATTGAGGACTCATCAAGCACCGTCAAATGATTGTTAAGAGATGATCTCCAGCCTGAGTAGGAGATGGCAATCCTTATCTCTGAAGGCTGATATCTGACCGACCTCTTGATGCAGGTCCTCTGCATAGGAATAGAGATTCGGAGGTGTCAGATTAGTTAGGTCAAAGAGTTGACTTAACGAGATCGAGATAACCAAAGTCCTATATCGTATGCTGTCATGATATAGGCACGCATCCTCTGACCGGAGACAGATGTGTTGCTATATGTCTAAGTATGTACATTTGGCAGACCAATAGGTTGATGACCTAATCAAGGTCTATACACCGGCGCGCTGGTGTGCATATAAGGGCATATGAGTAATACGATCTCTCAAAGGGATCATACAGGTTCAGTTACTGAACCGAAAGACATGAGCTCACTCATGAGATATTGGGAAGAATCAAATTCCGTGCGCACGGTCGTCTCGCTTTGAAAGCTTGACTGAATTTGTAGGTTTGATATATACTTTTGGAAAGTATATGATCAAGACCTAGGTATGATATATGCTTTTGGAAAGTATATGATCGATACCGACTCCCAATGATCGAATGAGAAACTTACTGATAAAACCATGAAGTAGACAGTATAAAGTTGATCGAATACTTCGGGTTTAGTCTGAGTCTTCCAGTATGCAAGATGTACAGGTATTGGGAATACCTGAGGGTGATGTGATCATAAACGATTGTATAACCATGACGCTTCCATTCCTAGGGAGTGATGAAACGGGTCTGGATTTTAGTGACTCCTCTCAGTAGAGAAGTGATCTGATCTTGGTCCAAGTATTGGACATTGATCTGAATGTGATTCAGATACAATGAGAAGATTAGATTTACGGTCTTGATTTAATCAAGCATCTATGGGAGGCCCGCGATCTGGATTTGAGATACGATCTCAATATCCATGTCACTATACGTGGAACAATACAATCGCCCTGTCCTTATCTCCAAGTATCTGCGGAGAAAGCGCATTATCCTTGAAGGAGTTCATGGATAATTCTATTGTTGATATATGTATCCAAGCATTGAGAAAATGGATAATTAAATGTGATTTAATTATCATGAGTAATATGAATTTGATTCATATTATAAAGAGAGTTATCTTAGATAATTAAATGAGATTTAATTATCAAAGATGTAAATAATGTGAATGTGATTCATATTATTTGGACACAAGAGAATAGAGATCCAAGATGATTAAATATGATTTAATTATCATGGATATGAATAATGTGGATAGCAATATCCATATTAGTCATATATATTATAAATACGATTTATAATATATAAGAGAGAGCTATTTGTAATTTACATTTGTTAATTAAATGTTAATGTGAATTGGATTCACATTGGACATCAAATTGAAAATGTAATTTACATTTTGTTTTGGGTTGTGAATGTGATTCACAATTTTTCAATGGCATGATTGCAATGTTCACAAAATAAATTGGATTTATTTTTTGTGAAATAATTTGCAACAAAGTTGTTGCAAATAATGGAGATTACATAAAAGGTGAAATAGCCACCTTCCTAATGGAGGAGGGTGGACGGCCACCACTCCCATTAGGAAAGGGAGGCCGTCCCCCCTCTCCACATGGAAGGAGGCTATCTCTCCTTTCATTATCTCCATGTATTGATGATTTAATTTTGTAATTAAATTGTGTTGATTTATCAACATATATTTAATTTAAATTAAATTAATTGTTGTTGTGTTTTTAGCAACAAATCATGACCATTGAAAGAAACACAAATTGATGTGGACCATTGGATTTGTGTTGACACATGGATTGAGATCCATGGATCCCAAAACCCTATAAAAGGAGAGGCACCCCATTGCTCTTCTTGGCACATAAGTTGAGGCAACAAATCTCTCTCTCTCTCTCATTCTCTCTACACGTCCTCTCTCCATCTCTCTCATGTGGCCGTCCACCATGGATGCCCTAGAGAGGTTCTCCATCGCCGCGGCATCGTCGTTATGCTGCCCGATGGTTTGCTCGTGGATCTCCGTCTCCTTCGGTGCGCCACGCTCGTGAAGAAGACATCGGATCTCGTGTGTCGAGATCAGGAGATCCGCCGCTTGGATCATCAACGTGGATTGCGAGAAGCACGCGGTTCATCCCCGCGCTCGCAAGCGTCTCCTCCGTCGGATCGGACTTGAGACAGGAGGTCTCTTTGTTTAGAGACTCGATCGCAACCACGCTTCAAGAGGTAAACCTAATACTTGTTTGTGGTTTAGACGAAACGATCCGAGAAGTGTTCTTGGATCATGTGGTTTCGTCGCAAGAAAATTTTTTAATTTCCGTTGCATAGAACAACTAGTGCGACTAGTCGTTCTTCGTCGTATTCGATGCGACGCTCACGCTTCCGTGATGCGCTTGAGGATCTAACCATATCCTACACTTTACTCCAAAGGCTGATATCTGATCGACCTCTCTGATGCAAGTCATCTACATAGGAATAGAGATTTGGAGGTGTCGGATGCGTTAAGGCAAAGAGTTGACTTAACAAGATCAAGATAACTAATACATATATCATACGTTGTCACATATAGACACGCATCCTCTGACCAGAGATAGAAGTATTATTATAGGTCAAGTATGTACATTAGTTAGATAGACCATTAGGTTGATGGCCTAATCAAGTTATACATACCGATGAGTGGGTGCGCATAAGAGGGCATGAAGCAGTTCTATCTATAGGGCGGTGTGGAACCGTACGAGTCCATACGCCAGTGAATGCAAGGTCAACCAAAAAATAGCGAGGATTTGCGAGTAATACGTTATCTTAAAGGGCAGGTTCACTATTGAACCGGAAGACATGAGCCTACTCATGAGATATTGGGATAAATCAAATTCCAACTTTTGTCATCTTATTTTAGAAACAAGACATGATTTGAAGGTATGATATATGATTTTGGAAAGCAGATGATCCATACAAACTCCCAATGATCGAATGACAAACTTAATGATAAAACCCTAAAGGAGAAAGTTCAAAGAAGATTAGAACTTCAGGTTTATTCTATGTCTTCCCGTGTACAGGATGTACGGTGTTAGGAATACTCGAGGGTCATGTGATCTTAAATGATTGTATATCATGATGCTTTCATTCCGAGAGAGTGATGAAATAGGTTTAAATTTTAATGACTCCTCTCAGTGGACTTGATATCCAATCTTGGTCCAATTGTTGGAAATTGGTCTGAATATGATTTGGATGCAATAAGAATATGGGATATTATGTCTGACATGATCAAATACCTCTGAGCAGTCTCCTAGATCAGGATATGAGATTAGATATCATTATCCAAGTCATTACACGCGGAATATACAATCGCTCTTACCTTATCTCCAAATATCTAAATACAAGGCACACAATTCTTAAAAGAGTTTAAGAATTGTTCCACGAACAACAATATCTAAGCATTTGGTAATTCGATAATTAAATTAGATTTAATTATCATAATTAAAATGTGGATAGGGATATTTATGATAATTACATTGGATTAATTATCATGGGTTGGATGAATGTGGATAAGAGTATCAACAATAATTATGGATAATGTGGATATGATCCATAATATCATGGAGAGAGAAAATAGTTAATGAGATTCACAATTTATATGTTAATGTAAATTGGATTCATATTACATAAATTAATGTAAATATGATTCGCAAAAAATATAGGATGGAAGTAATTAGTTACTATTTGTCGATAGTTTTATTGTAATTATCACAAATGTGGTTATTTGGTGATAAATGCAACAAATTCAAATATTCAAATTAACAATAAATAAATAATGTTGACTCATTCCCTTATCAAGGGACGGCGTCTATGGTGAGGCATCACCATGGTGAAAGTCTCGTATTTTTGTAATGTGGAATGTCTTTGTTTTTAAATTAATTATTAATTAATTGATGTTCAAATTAATTAAAAGAGATAATTTGGATGTTGTTGTTTAAAACTATTCTTTTGATAAATACTTGTGTTTTTTAAGAAACGCAAATGAACCTAAACCATTGATCTTAAGAGCACATGGATTGGGATCCATGTACTTCCAAAAGCCTAAAAAAGGAGGGCTACCCCTAGACCTCCAAGAGACAATACACAAGTCATATGAAACCATGTTTCATATGACATTTCTAGGTAGAGAATTCAAACCATGTTTTGGGATGACATTGTTTCATTTCTGGCTAGAAAAATGCTCGGGATGACATCTTCATGCTGACTGCATTGATGCCCTCATTCTCAAGAGGTTTCACGAAGATCGTGCTTCTTTTCAACCTTCAGAAATGGGGCCTTACAGGCCCCTAGGCTTTTATGGAACATTTTAGGATAATGAGTTTTTTAGTTCTTGTAAATCTAAGAGAAATTGACACCTGTGACCCAACCATGGCGAGACCAGTGTGAACCTTTCCTGATCAAGGCCATGCTATGGGAGGTTGTTGAGCCATCAGAGAAGGTTGCTGAAATTTTCACGGATGAGTGTAGGTGCCCTTAAAGATTAAGACCATTGCACGATTGCGACAACGAGGGAGACTAGTAACAAAAGTATATCGACAGCTAACTCTAGCGAAATTGAATTCCGCCCAGCAGTTTGTGTAGTAGAGCTTTGAAAGTTAGATAACATCCTTCTTTTATCCCTTTTTGCCATGGTTGTGTGTGAGAGGACAGGCATGGCTAGGTTAAAATACATCAACGGATGGTTTTTGGAGGACTTCGGAAGGTGGATTGTATCACACCAGTATGGTGTGTAGAGATTATATACGATCTCAATAGTTAGATTCCACCAATCGGTTTCCGATTACTATCATACAACTCTGAAGCTAATATCAACTGGAGCATCCCGAAGTAATTGTCACCCGACCCCAAGAGAACGCTCCAATGCACCTCAAGTAAAAGCATGCTGGCATTGCCCAACGAACGCATAGTTTAGAAAAGGACAAAAAAAATGTCCTGACTTTTTGCAAAAGAAAAACCGGAGGCTTGAGATAGGAAAACCTCACCTGGAACGCGGTCATGCCGATGAGTGCCATGATTGCAAAGAACGCCAAGAGCCAGAGTATGAGCTCCCACGCCATCACCGACCCCTCGCTTGACGTCTCCGACAAGAAAGTTGCATGAACTCCACGATCACAGGGCGGGGAGTAATAGGATTTTGTGGGCGATGGATCGGGGGAGTAAAATGCCCCTCCGGGCTTGAGGTCGTTACAGAAGTGGAGTTTTGCGAGAGGAGCACCGGCTGGCGGCTACCACCACGACAGGCCTCGTTTGAAGGGAGAAGAGCTCTTCTCTGGTGTTAAACGCCGGTTATATTGTAACCCCTCTTCAACAAATAATTTGATACTGGTTTGTCGACGAAAATTTCTAATTATGACATCATAAAAACTTATTTATACGTAACAGCATAAAATGGATTTTTATATAAGAAATCGCGTAAACTTTATCAATTACCGGCTTGTTCCTGTATCCCTAATATTTATCACATGTTCTCGTATAAACTTGTTAACTTCTATGCGACTTTTTTTTTTGAAAGTCTGCAAAGTAGGGGGAAGCACTCGGTGGTGCCCGCCCCATCAAAATTTATTCAAATAACTAAAGTAAAGACGCCAAAAGACAAAAAGTTACAGCACCCAACATACACCCAAAGGAGCATTACAACAGCCAGTCATCTAACACCCTCTTTGCAAAGATCCCCACGTTCTCTTTATAAAACCTTTGGCCTGAGAATAGCAATTCATTTCTTCTACGTCAAACCGCCCATGTAGTTAATAGTAATACCTATTCACATGTCTGTTAGAACATAGAAGTGAATAGAATGTGTCAAAAGTAGGACATATTCCTATTCTTGTCTAGAAAATATACAAATCATACTCTTCTCCTTCCTCCTCTGACCCTCCTCATTCCACACCACCTACAGACCCACTACCTCCTTGGTGTTGTTGTCGCCTTCACCTCCCCACCCCAACATCGCCCATGTCCTCCTCCTCCTCCTCCCCCTCTCCTCCTCGTCAACTCCGATGCCATCTCCCCAAAGATGCCCCTAACCTCCACATAATATTCTCCCCATCATCGACCCTAACACCACCTCCCCCCCCCAAATGTTGCCTACAACCTCCTCCTCGTCTTCCTGACATTGACCCTGCCGCCACCTCCCCACCCTTGCCACCTCCCCTCCCCAACATCACCCCAACCTCCTCATCCTCTCCTCTCGGCACCAATCCCACTGTCACTTCCCCGCCCAAGTGTCATCATTGACCTCGTCTTCCTCTTCTCCTCGACCATGTCACTGTTGGACATGTGAGCCCACGGCGAGCCATTATGCAATAAATGTTATTGCACATATCATTCCCTGATCTGAAGTGAAGAATAAATAATTTGCATAAAAGGTCCCTTAGTACAATTAGGGTTATGTACCATGGCTATCTTAATGATCATACAGCTGTTGATTCAATTATTGAATCATAGAGGCTAGTGCTTGGATGAATATCTAAAGAGTTAGATTGAGGACTCATCAAGCACCGTCAAATGATTGTTAAGATGTGATCTCCAGCCTGAGTAGGAGATTGCAATCCTTTCTCACATAGGCTGATATCTGACCGACCTCATGATGCAGGTCCTCTGCATAGGAATAGAGATTCGGAGGTGTCAGATTAGTTAGGTCAATGGGTTGACTTAACGAGATCGAGATAACCAAAGTCCTATGTTGAATGCTGTCATAGCATAGGCACGCATCCTCTGACCGGAGACAGGTGTATTGCTATATGTCTGAGTATGTACATTTGGCAGACCAATAGGTTGATGACCTAACCAAGGTCTATACACCGGCGAGCTGGTGTGCATATAAGGGCATATGAGTAATACGATCTCTCAAAGGGATCATACAGGTTCACTACTGAATCGGAAGACATGAGCTCACTCATGAGATATTGGGAAGAATCAAATTCCGTGCACGGTCGTCTTGCTTTGGAAGCTTGACTGAATTTGTAGGTTTGATATATATTTTTGGAAAGTATATGATCAAGACCTAGGTATGATATATGCTTTTGGAAAGTATATGATCGTAACCAAATCCCAATGATCAAATGAGAAACTTGGTGATCAAACCCTGAAGAAGACAGTGTAAAATAGATCTTGATCTTCGGGTTGACCATGGGTCTTCCAGTATGCAGGATGTACAGGTATTGGGAATACCTGAAGGGTGATGTGATCATAAACGATTGTATATCCATGACGCTTCCATTCCGAGGGAGTGATGAAACAGGTCTGTATTTTAGTGACTCCTTTCAGTAGAGAAGCAATCCGATCTTAGTCCAAGTGTTGGACATTGATCTGAATGAGATTCAGATTCAAAGAGAAGATTGGATTTGCGGTCTCGATTTAATCAAGCATCTGTGGGAGGTTCGTAAGATCTGGATTTGAGATAAGATCTCAATATCCAAGTCACTATACATGGAACAATACAATCGCCCTGTCCTTATCTCCAAGTATCTCCGGAGAATGTACATTATTCTTGAAAGGGTTCAAGAATAATTCATTTGATGAAATATCCAAGCAAGGACTTGATGATTAAATGAGATTTAAGTATCAAGCTTAATATGAATATAATTCATATTATGAAAATGATTGTCTAAGATAATTAAATGGGATTTAATTATCAAGGATCAAGAGAATGTGGATAACACTATCCATGATATATGTGTATTATAAATATGATTTATAATATACATATATAAGAGAGAGAGAATTTATGTGAATAGCATTTGTTAATTAATAATGTGGATTAGATTCACATTTATTAATTAATTGGAAATGCAATTTACTAACTAGTTTGGGTTGTGAATGTGATTCACATATCTTTGATGGCATGATTGAAATATTCACAAATTAATTTGGAATTAATTTGGTGGATATTATTGCAATAATAGTTATTGCAATTTATTAAGAAGTAATAAGATAAAATAAAAGGAGACAAAATAACCCCCTATAATTTAGGGTGGTTTGTTGACTCCATTTTTTTGTTGTCACATTATCTCTTAATTAGTTAAATTAAATTATGTTGATAATGTTGCAACATATTTTAATTTAAATTAATGTTGTTGGTTTTAACCAACAACAATCATAGCCATTGATTTAGCATGGACCAAGCATAGCCCTTGGATCCATGTGTCCGATGGATTGAGATCCATTGGACCCTAAACTAGTATAAAAGGAGGGCTAGGGTAGCCTTTCCAAGTTACAACAACATTCTTGAGTTGACGAACTCTACTCTCTCTCTCTCTATCATTCTCATGGGGTCTCCCTAATATTCAAGTGGCCGTCCACTTTGTGTATTAGGAAGGAGATCATTTTTCTACGCCTCGACGCTTGGATCTTCGTCAAAGGATTGCGGGAAGGACGCGACTCATCATCGTGCCCGCAAGCGCATTCTCCGTGGGTCGACTTAAGATAGGAGGATCTCTACTTTGGGATCTCGCGATCACAACCACGCTTCAAGAGGTATTCCTTGTACTTTGTGGTTTGATGAAACGATCTGAGAAGTGTTCTCGTGATCATGTGGTTTCATCTTTAAAGTTAAAATTTTAATTTCCGTTGCATCTAGCATCTAGTACGACTAGTTGCTCCGATTGCATACGATGCGATCGACACGCTTCCGTGATGCGCTTAAGGATACTCAATATCCTTCAAGTGGTATCAGAGCCATAGGTTAAATAAGGTTTTGGATATGATCCATAGACCTTAGACGATTTGGTTCTTGAAAGGGTTGCGAAATTTTTACTGCATTTCAATTTTTTCGCACCTCTGTAAAATTGAATTTTTAGGCTCTGTTTAAAATGTTTAAACACGAAATTTTCAATTGAATTTTGTTCCCCATTAAACAAGGAAACCATAGGACTTGAGTTTACTAAATTTGGACTTCATTTGCTCAAGATATGGCTTTTTGAATATGACTATATTCACTGTTGCGGGAACTGCGGATTTGAACGTGATTAATGAGATAATTACGGTTTTAATCCGCCTTGAAATGCGTGAATTATCACTTGGATTCTTTAATAAATCAAATAAGCAATCTTTGGAAACTGAGTTTGCATTTTTTGGATTTAAATTGATCAAGATAAGTTAATTTTAGTGATTGGGGGTCACTGCTGGAAATTAACAATTTTGATCTTGAACCTTGTGATATGTCATTCAATTATCATGATGAAAATTAATTGTTAATTTTCTGGAATAATTAGTGATAAATATTTGTGAAATATTTAAAGAGATAATTATTTCATTGAATGACACTTGCCTAAACCACAATGATGAGATATTAGATCTTGATCATTGGTTCATCAACAAACATTGCTTTCATGAAAAACCATAGTTTATCCTACAATAGTTGTAGGACAACATTTACATGAAAAACCCTCTTGCTTGAATAGGATTGGGGATTTTTCTAGCAAATCTCCTTATAATATAATCAAAATTGTTTTGATGTATATTATATGGTATAATTTCGGTTGAAAAACCGATGAACATCTCAAAGTACATGATGGGGTATCTGGTATTATCCTTTCCCGAGGCAGATGTGGTGCCTAGTCGGAGAGCATTGGGGTAGCGGGTTGCAACGTATGTGGTCCGTCCCACTCTCGTCGGTACTGGCCATGACAGCGGGTAGGGACTGTATAATACCGGAGACAGACAATGTGTATTTTTCTAATTATTAAAATTCGAATAATACGTACTTTGAGTATATACCTGCTATTCAAGTAAAAGACATGTTTGTTGATTGATGATTGGATTGATGATTAATTTAATGTGATTAAATTAATTATATCCAATAAACACTCTATTATGAATAGATGTGTATTTCCCTTGGAAGAATTGATTATGTGAATGTGATTCACGATAATTAATTATAAAATTTGAATACGAGGTGGAGGATCACATAAGTGACATCCATGGTCTCCCGTCAAGGCAAAGGATTCCGTCGCCAGTTGTTGTATATAGGAGACGTCTGTCCGAAGTGACAGATCCTGTATATGATTTAATTGGATCGGGTTCTTTGCTTCTTGAAAGAGTAAGGCCGTATACGTAGTGACCCCAATATCGGGTCCTCATATTATTGAGGCGATATTGGATTGCGTATAGCGAGTATTAAGCCTGTTGACGGTTGGTTCAATTAATGACGGGTCAACATCATCTTAGGGGTGGTGGGCCCGGGTGTTAAAGATCGAATTGGGAGATGCAAGTTGGACTTGCAAGGCGGAATGTGTTCCCGCTTCTTTTTATCCGAGTTGTAGGTTCTCATATTATTGGGATGCAACGATGATAAGGAAGGAGATCCCAGATCTTGCTTGAGATATAATGGTAAGAATATCTCTTACATTGAAAGTGATTAAGGGAATGAACTTTCAGTGTTGACAAGGCAAGACAACTTTGATATAAAATTCCTAAATCAAAGTAAAATATGTATATATATAATATATATACCCTTATGCAAATTTCTTATTTCAGATAATCCTTCATTAAACCCACTCAATGTTATACTCAATAATAACCAGTAAAAATATCATGGATTGGACTCATGATCCAGATATTGTACTTGCAATTGGACACATAATGTTTGTGGTTGCAATGTGTAAGTTTCCTCAACATAATGAGGAATGACAATTAAATAAGACAATAAGACATCACCTTAGGATTTGTATGTCTCTATGTTCTTGATCTTTCATCGAGTGTACTCTAGAAGTCACATATCGATGGTGATCGTAATTGTCAAATAATCCTTATAAAATAAAAGAAGATATTTTGGCATACATATGTGCTCTAGACATTTAATCGTGAATGACATGGTTCTTTGCATTATGCAGAATGGTAGCTCGAAAGAGATGATGTATTCAAAATGTTTGAAAACCTGCCTGAACCTAAGTCTCTAAGAGTTAAGATGTATGTAGATATGATGAGTGTCATCATTCTATTATCTATACTCTAGTCATTCATGAAGCTTCATAATATTCATATTGTATGAATTTAATGAAGCATGTATAAATGTTGAAATGCTCTTACATTGAATTTCTTTTTTAATTCAACATAAGAGATCCTTAGTCTTAAGCAATGGTTGTTTATAGATTAAGAGAGTGCAGTGGAAGCATGGGTCAGACCCGAGTAAGAAGGAAAGTCAAAGAGTTGACATACTTCTGTGACTTCCATATGACATCCAAAGAGTTGGATGAATGCCAATACTGCAATAAGTTGATGTGTTGATAGTATGACTATCAAATCTGTCTAAAATCCTTAGTGAAGGACTCAGATAGAGCATCAAAATAATCTACATAAATCATTGACTCTGACTTTCTTATTTCATAAGATAAAGTCTAACAATTGTATCCCAATCTTCTAATGACAATTGCAATTGGTTGCATATACATATTATAAGATTAGAAATTTAATCTTAAGGTTTAGTAATCATCTACATGGATATTGCTGTAATTGTTGCAGCAATCTCTGTTGGATAGATAGACTTCATATTCTCAGTGGGAGAGCCCTTAGTCTTGGAGAATGTCTCTATGACCTAGATAGTAGAATACACTCATTGTTTGTTTCTAAATGTTGGAAATAAACATGAATTCTGAGATAGAACTATCATAAAGAGTTATGATGGAAATATTTCAGATAGTAATCTAACATCTAGTGGACTCCACAAAATTAGAAAATTAATGAATGGTTCATTAAGATTTCTAATACTGAAAATAAAACCTTATAAGATCAATAGGAGGATGAAGATCATTCGACAATGATCTGGCATCAAGTCTTGGACATATGTTTGCTGATGTGATCAATAGACTAGTAAGATATGAAACCTTAGAATGTCTAAAATTTCAAATCTTACACACTTGTGAATATTGTAAAATGTCCAATACACCCTTCTCTGGGAATGGTGTTAGATGTCGAGGTATTCAAGATCTCATACATATTGATGTATGTAGATCATCTATATCATAGTAAACATTATGGATATGTGATATCTATTGATGATTATGTATGATATGAGATTTCTTCTCTTCACCTGAGAAACCTTTGAAATGTTCAAAGATTTCACAATTTTGGTTTAGAACCAAAGTTTGAAGAAAGATGAAATGAATTTGATCTAACCTAGGTAGCTTGTACCTATTAGATAAAATTCAAAGAATACCTTATGGAGATATGAATATCATTTCTATCTCACTCCTCCTGATAAACCTGAACTCAATAGAGTTGTAGGGAGATACAATTGGATCATGTGTGACATGATTTGATCAATGATGAATTTTAGCATAATTATCCTCTTAGTTTCCTGGTATATATGTGTAGTAGAGACTACAATATATATCCTTAATAAGGTTCCATGGATGTAAGCTGGAATCTAGCACTTGAGAGTGCTACTTCATTAGGAAAATAAAGTATGGTATTGGATACCTACTTTATGACCTTGAGATTCTTAAAAGATCTCATCTCTGAGAATGTGATTCTTGGAGGATTGAGACTCTTGAGAATCAAGATGAAAATGAAGTAAAGGAACTCATTTAATCTTGAGAAGATAATGAGGCTCCTGAAATCGGAAACTAAAAGGACAGTTAAAGATGAAACATTAATACCTCTTCAAATGAATTTGAGGATGTATTCCATGTGTCAGTTAAGTCTGACAATGATCGGACTTTATATGATGAAACTCCTAAGGATCATGACATGGAAAGATGGATATTAGCAATAAAGTCTAAAGTAGACTTCATATACAAGTGTTGTATATGGACCTCGAGGATCCACCTATATGGGTAAGACCCATAAAGGTGTAAATGGATCTTCAAGAAAAGAGGGAACCTGATGAGAAGGTAGAGACCTTCAAAGCACGGTTTGTAGCCATTAGCTACACACCGGAAGAGAAGACATTGCTTGCAATGAGACTTGCTCTTCGGTGACCGTGCTTAAAATCATCAGAATATTGCTAACCTTAGCTACACAACTTGATTGTTGCATCTTCAGGATGTAATTCAAGATTGCATTCCTCTAAGAATACCTCTCTGAGGATATTCACATGAAGTAGCCACAGGGCTTCATGGTTGAGGAAAGTAAGGTGTGAAAGCTAAAGAAATCCATCTGTGGACTCAAATAAGCTTCTTGAAGTTGGAACATAAGATTTGATGAAATTATAAATGTTATGATTTCAAATAGAATCTTGATGTACCATGTGAAGCTTAGTGGGAGTGCCATTGTGTTCATCGTGCTAAATGTAGATAATATCCTAATCATTTGGAATGATATAAGGATGAGAATAAGTGTTTTATAGACTGGCTATTCCATACCTTGAAATATGATCTCAAGAATACCTCTTAGATCTTAGTTCTGAAGTTGTTCAGAAGCAAAAAAAAGAGGGTATTGGGACTGTCACATTTGTAGTACACCTTGGACATATTCCATTCTTGGAAATTCTAAGAAAGGCTTCCTTCCCTTGAGATTTGGTACTGACCTATCTAAAGGGATGGCACCTCAAAGAGTTGAGGAAGTGAATGCTAGAACTGCTTGCACTTGTGCATCAGTTACGAGAAGCTAAGTGTATACTAGATGTGTACAAAAGCCAGATATCTGCCATGCAGTGGGAGTAGTAAAGTGTTGCTAATCCTACTATGGAGAGAGAAAACACTTGATTGCAGTAATAATAAAATCTTCATAGATGACAAGATTTTTTGAGATGGTGATCTCAAAGTCATATCTTCAAAAGCTTAAGACTTTATAGATAGAGATCTAAAAGGTCTTAACTGTGGATACCTTGAGAGATAGTGATCTTTCGGAATAAGGGTATTCTGATAAGGATTATGGAAATACTGGTTATAATAATTATTGAGCAATAGTGTCAAGGACACTATAACTGCTTTGATTAGATTGAGTATTGGTTGCATTAGATGCAACATTCGCATTGGATGCGAGCACTGTTACCTAGGGATATGCAAGTGCCGTAAAAGGATTTGGCATAGTCTTTTTTGAACAGAGTGACTGATCAGCTTACCTAGCTATTTCTAAATAGCCTATGATTGTCACATGAGTATGTGTTTAAATGATTAGCCCATTAATGGCTCTTTGGGCTAGTGGGAGATTGTTGGACATGTGAGCCCACAACGAGCCATTATGCAATAAATGTTATTGCATATATCATTCCCTGATCTGAAGTGAAGAATAAATAATTTGCATAAAAGGTCCCTTAGTACAATTAGGGTTATGTACCATGGCTATCTTAATGATCATACAGCTGTTGATTCAATTATTGAATCATAGAGGCTGGTGCTTGGATGAATATCTAAAGAGTTAGATTGAGGACTCATCAAGCACCGTCAAATGATTGTTAAGATGTGATCTCCAGCCTGAGTAGGAGATTGCAATCCTTTCTCACATAGGCTGATATCTGACCGACCTCTTGATGCAGGTCCTCTGCATAGGAATAGAGATTCGGAGGTGTCAGATTAGTTAGGTCAATGGGTTGACTTAACGAGATCGAGATAACCAAAGTCCTATGTTGAATGCTGTCATAGCATAGGCACGCATCCTCTGACCGGAGACAGGTGTATTGCTATATGTCTGAGTATGTACATTTGGCAGACCAATAGGTTGATGACCTAACCAAGGTCTATACACCGGCGAGCTGGTGTGCATATAAGGGCATATGAGTAATACGATCTCTCAAAGGGATCATACAAGTTCACTACTGAACCGGAAGACATGAGCTCACTCATGAGATATTGGGAATAATCAAATTCCGTGCACGGTCGTCTTGCTTTGGAAGCTTGACTGAATTTGTAGGTTTGATATATACTTTTGGAAAGTATATGATCAAGACCTAGGTATGATATATGCTTTTGGAAAGTATATGATCGATACCAAATCCCAATGATCAAATGAGAAACTTGGTGATCAAACCCTGAAGAAGACAATGTAAAATAGATCTTGATCTTCGGGTTGACCATGGGTCTTCCAGTATGCAGGATGTACAGGTATTGGGAATACCTGAAGGGTGATGTGATCATAAACGATTGTATATCCATGACGCTTCCATTCCGAGGGAGTGATGAAACAGGTCTGGATTTTAGTGACTCCTTTCAGTAGAGAAGCAATCCGATCTTAGTCCAAGTGTTGGACATTGATCTGAATGAGATTCAGATTCAAAGAGAAGATTGGATTTGCGGTCTTGATTTAATCAAGCATCTGTGGGAGGTTCGTAAGTCTGGATTTGAGATAAGATCTCAATATCCAAGTCACTATACATGGAACAATACAATCGCCCTGTCCTTATCTCCAAGTATCTCCGGAGAATGTACATTATTCTTGAAAGGGTTCAAGAATAATTCATTTGATGAAATATCCAAGCAAGGACTTGATGATTAAATGAGATTTAATTATCAAGCTTAATATGAATATAATTCATATTATGAAAATGATTGTCTAAGATAATTAAATGGGATTTAATTTTTTTTCAAGGATTAAGAGAATGTGGATAACACTATCCATGATATATGTGTATTATAAATATGATTTATAATATACATATATATGAGAGAGAATTTATGTGAATAGCATTTGTTAATTAATAATGTGGATTAGATTCACATTTATTAATTAATTGGAAATGCAATTTACTAACTAGTTTGGGTTGTGAATGTGATTCACATATCTTCGATGGCATGATTGAAATATTCACAAATTAATTTGGAATTAATTTGGTGGATATTATTGCAATAATAGTTATTGCAATTTATTAAGAAGTAATAAGATAAAATAAAAGGAGACAAAATTACCCCCTATAATTTAGGGTGGTTTGTTGACTCCCTTTTTTTGTTGTCACATTATCTCTTAATTAGTTAAATTAAATTATGTTGATAATGTTGCAACATATTTTAATTTAAATTAATGTTGTTGGTTTTAACCAACAACAATCATAGCCATTGATTTAGCATGGACCAAGCATAGCCCTTGGATCCATGTGTCCGATGGATTGAGATCCATTGGACCCTAAACTAGTATAAAAGGAGGGCTAGGGTAGCCTTTCCAAGTTACAACAACATTCTTGAGTTGACGAACTCTACTCTCTCTCTCTCTCTCTATCATTCTCGTGGGGTCTCCCTAATATTCAAGTGGCCGTCCACTTTGTGTATTAGGAAGGAGATCATTTTTCTACGCCTCGACGCTTGGATCTTCGTCAAAGGATTGCGGGAAGGACGCGACTCATCATCGTGCCCGCAAGCGCATTCTCCGTGGGTCGGACTTAAGATAGGAGGATCTCTACTTTAGGATCTCGCGATCACAACCACGCTTCAAGAGGTATTCCTTGTACTTTGTGGTTTGATGAAACGATCTGAGAAGTGTTCTCGTGATCATGTGGTTTCATCTTTAAAGTTAAAATTTTAATTTCCGCTGCATCTAGCATCTAGTACGACTAGTTTCTCCGATTGCATACGATGCGATCGACACGCTTCCGTGATGCGCTGAAGGATACTCAATATCCTTCAGTCACCTCCCCAACCCCTACCACCTCCTCTCCCCAGTGTTGGCTTGTGCATCCTCCTATTCTCTCCAATGATTATATCAACTATGAGATATAAAAAAATCCATCGTCAGTAAACACACAAAGAAGGAGGTACGTGGAGAAAAATCTTTAGGCTATAGACGTTGAGCTTCTATTAACTCTTTGGGCTAGAGAACAACTCCTCCAATCCCACATGTCAGCAGAGGATCACTCCTCCAATCAAGTTGTTAATGACCAATGCATAATACACACTGGACATCCTTGGGTGACGGTGTGATTGTCCACGATGTTAGGCTCTCCAATTCCATCATATGCGATACATGAGGACATAGATGAAGGCATATAACATTTGGCAGTAGGGCAGACTTAATAGGGTTTTTTGTCACAGAAGAGTTTCGAGGGACAGGGACCGTCTGATGTGCTGATGGAAGGAGGGAAAAAGGAAAAGGGGGAGAGTTAAAGAAAGAAGACATGGAGAGAAATGATTTACATTATTGTACCCTCCTTTGGTTTTATTGACTCTATCTTAACTCAAGAAAATGAATTCAAAAAGAATTAAATGGATGGCAGGGGGTTGTGGTGTTAAAAGGAACATGTTTATAGGGTTCACGGAATAATCACAATGAATATTGGTGGTGGGGGTAATTTACAAAATTTATAGGGTTCACATTGTAAAAATCCCTAAAAAATCATTACATATCACAACTATATTGCATGTCTAAAAACATTTTTGGTATAGATAATGGACCTTTTGAATGTGATACACATGTACTTATGCTACTTTATCCAGCAAGAACTCATGGATGAGAGGAGAGTCTTCATCGACCACCATGTGAGTGGAACCAAGATGAACCAACAAGCAGCATATAAGAGGATTTTTCAAGTCCCATCGATGTGGTGTACATACCAAGGAAACGATTCTCTCATGTAGTATAGATTGTCTACTATGTTATCTTACAACTTCTCATGGGAGAGTTGTGAATTGGATGGAATATATGGAATAATAATTGAAATGGCATTCCCCATTTCATGGAGGGGTGATGAATCCACAATTCATCTATATTATTAGTTAATATTATCTCATTTCTTAAGATAATTCAATCAATAAATCCTTAAAATACATAAATAAACAGTCGATATGTTGTATATAATATGGGCTAATTGTTGTATATCAAATTCGTAATAAAATTTATATGTTGTTTTTGCATATATTCACCTCTATAACGACCTAAATTCATTTATTTTTAATTAATTTATACTAACTCAAAATTAAATAAAGCAACTACAGTATGTACATATCATTAACATCAACGAAGAAAAACAATACAGAAACACTAACTTGTACACATGTGAAATAAAACCATACAAAAAGTTTTCCTTACCACAATTTATCAATGTTATGGAAAGTTGTTGTAGTGTTTAGAGTAACTTTCTGCACAAAATATTAAGAATGATAATAACAATGACATGCTAAAATCTTTCCAATTTTATGATTTTTCACAGTACTAAAACTACTCCTACGATAGTAACAAAACCATCAGATTTATCACCATTACCACTACCAACAATCCTTTTTATTACTTTAAGCAAGTTTGAATACATCGTTTTTTCCTTTAAAGAAAATTTATTGTGTATCATAAACTGTTGGACATATGAGCCCAGGACGAGCTATTATGCAATAAAAGTTATTGCAATTCAATCTTTAATCCGAAAGGGAGAGAATAATTAATTTGCATAATAGGTCTCTTAGTGCAATTAAGATTATGTATCATGACCATCTTGATATCATACAGTTGTTGATTCAAAAGTTGGATCATAGGGGCTAGTGTAGGGTGGAATATTTAAAGAGTTAGATTGATGACTCAATCGCACCGTCAACTGATTATCAAGAAGGATCTCTAGCATGAGAAGGAGACAGTAAACTTTACTCCAAAGGTTGATATCTGATCGACCTCTCTTATGCAAGTCATCTCCATAGAAAATGGAGGTGTCGGATGCATTGAGGCAAAGAGTTGACTTAACGAGATCGAGATAACTATGACATATATCATATGTTGTCACATATAGACACACATCCTCTGACCAAGGATAGAAGTATTATTATAGGTCTAAGTATGTACGTTAGATAGACCATTAGGTTGATGACCTAATTAAGTTATACATACCGATGAGTGGGTGCGCATAAGAGGGCATGAAGCAGTTCTATATATATGGCATTGTGGATCCGTACGAGCCCATACGCCAGTGAATGCGAGGTAAACCAAAAAATAGCGAGGATTTGCAAGTAAGACGTTCTCTTAAAGGACAGGTTCACTATTGAACCGGAAGACATGAGCCCACTCATGAGATATTGGGATAAATCAAATTACAACTTTTGTCATCTTATTTTGGAAACAAGACATTATTTGAAGGTATGATATATGATTTTGGAAAGCAGATGATCGATACAAACTCCCGATGATCAAATGACAAACTTAACGATAAAGCCCTAAAGGAGATAGTTCAAAGAAGATTAAAACTTTAGGTTTATTCTATGTCTTCCCGTATACAGGATGTATGGTGTTATGAATACTCGAGGGTCATGTGATCTTAAATGATTGTATATCATGATGCTTTCATTCTGAGAGAGTGATGAAATAGGTTTAAATTTTAATGACTCCTCTCAATGGACTTGATATCCAATCTTGGTCCAATTGTTGGAAATTGGTCTGAATATGTTTTGGATGCAATGAGAATATGGGATATTATGTCTGACATGATCAAATACCTCTGAGCAGTCTCCTAGATCAGGATATGAGATTAGATATCATTATCCAAGTCATTACACGCGGATTATACAATCGCTCTTACCTTATCTCCAAATATCTAAATAGAAGGCACACAATTCTTAAAAGAGTTTAAGAATTGTTCCATGAACAATAATATCTAAGAATTTGGTAATTGGATAATTAAATTAGATTTAATTATCATGAGTAAAATGTGGATAGGGATATTTATGATAATTACATTGGATTAATTATCATGGATTGGATGAATGTGGATAAGAGTATCAACAATAATTATGGATAATGTGGATATGATCCATAATATCATGGAGAGAGAAAATAGTTAATGAGATTCACAATTTATATGTTAATGTAAATTAGATTCATATTACATAAATTAATGTCAATATGATTCGCATTAAATATAGGATGGAAGTAATTAGTTACTATTTATCGATAGTTTTATTGTAATTATCACAAATGTGGTTATTTGGTGATAAATGCAACAAATTGAAATATTCATATTAACAATAAATAGATAATGTTGACTTATTCCCTTCTCAAGGGACGACGTCTATGGTGGGGCATCACCATGGTAAAAGTCTCGTATTTTTGTAATGTGGAATGTCTTTGTTGTTAAATTAATTATTAATTAATTGATGTTCAAATTATTTAAAAGAGATAATTTGGATGTTGTTGTTCAAAACTATTCTTTTGATAATTATTTGTGTTTTTTAAGAAACACAAATGAACCTAAACCATTGATCTTAAGAGCACATGGATTGGGATCCATGTACTTCCAAAAGCCTAAAAAAGGAGGGCTACCCCTAGACCTCCAAGAGAAAATACACAAGTCATATGAAATTGTTTCATAGATGAAACTCTCTCTCTCTCTCTAGATACACACAGACACACACATATCCAATCTCTACCTCTCCACAACCCTAAGCCATCCCTCTGCCTAAGGTTGGTGGAGATCACGATCATCGTTGTGTTGCTAACTTGTTGTCGGATTGATCACTTAAGGAACTCTGTCCTCTTTTGTGCTTCATGCTTATGAAGGATACAAATGATTTCGTGAGACAAAATTAGGAGATCACTTGCTTGGATCGTCGCTCCGGAGTGCAAAAATCATGTGGTTCTTCATCACGCCCGCAAGTGCACTCTCATCGATCAGACTTGAGTTAGGAGGATTTTCATCGAATTTGATCGATAAATCTGCAAGTACATTGATCCGATCTACTGTTCTAAATCAGGATGGTGAAGGTGTCTAAACTGGGTTATGTTTGGCTTGGTTACCTAATTAGCGTCTTGCATGTCAAGGACATGCTCCCTCCCAGCATATATCTGAGCGTTTGGCCGGATACATTTTCTAGGAGGGGTAATATGAGTAAGTCAAGTTGTACTCTAGTTACTAAAAATCAGAACAATATGTACTTATGAGAGCTAATACTATATAGCAATATCAAGCAAACCCTGACTATTTGTTGGTTGCATTGGATTGATGATTAATTTAATATAATTAAATTAATTTGATACAATTAAAAGCCACACTCTATAATATAGATTGGGGTTTCCTTGGACGAATTAATCATAAGAATATGATTCGTAATGATTAATTAAATTTGAATGGGATATGGAGGATCATAAAAATGACATCCATGGTCTCCCGTCAAGGCAAAGGATTCTGTCATCATAAATTGTATAATGGAGATGCCTATACGAAGTCATAGATCCGGTATACAAGAGCACATGGATCGGGGCTCCTTGCTTCTCGAAAGAGTAAGGTTATATGCGTAGTGACCCCAATGTTGTTACCGATATAATTGAGACATCATTGGATTGCGCAGTGCGAGAACTATTCTTGTTGATAGTTTATTTAATTAGCAATGGATCAACATCACCTTAGGGATGGTGGACCCGGGTGTTAAAATTCGAATCAGGAAATGCAAGTTGGATGTGCAGGGAGGAATGAATTCCTACTTCCTCTACCTGAGTTGCAAGTTATCATATTATTGGGATGTGACAAAGGTGGAAGAGAGCTCTCGGATCTCGCTTGAGGTACTTTGGTTAGCATACATCATGCTTTGAAAGTTCGAAAGGGAATGGACTTTCAAGGTAATAAAAAGCGAGACAACATTCATTTAAAAATATTAATAGCCTTAATCAAAGTAAAATGTATTTATGCAAATTTTCTTATTTCAGATAATCTTCAATAAACCCGCTCAAAACTATACTTGATCATAACCAGTAAAATATCATGGATTGGATCCTTGATCAAGATGTAGTCCTGTAGTTGGATACATAATGTACGTGGTTGCAATGTGCAGTTTTCCTCGTGATAATAATGTTTGACAATTAAAAGGACAATAGGACAATAACCTAGGGTTTTTATGCCTTTACAGTCTTGATCTCTCATCGAGTGTGCTTTGGATGTAACATGTCGATTATAATCATAATTGTCAAGATCCTTATAAAACTGAAAAAGATGTTTTGACAAACACGTGCACTTTCAACATTTGTTCATGAATGACATGGTTTACTGCATTATACAGAAGAATGGCTCCATAAGATATGATGTACTCAAAATGTTTTAGTACCTACCTAAACCGATGTCTTTAAAAGTTAACATGGATGTAAATATGATGAGTATCATCATTCTACTATCTATACTCTAGTCTTACATGAAGCTTAATATTTCCTATTGTATGAATAGGATGAATGAAGCAAGCATAAATAGTGAAATTTTTTTATAATTAAGTCCTTTGAGTTCAATTCAAGAGATCTTTTATCTCAAGCGGTGATTGTTTATAGATCAAGGAGCATTACGAAAGCATGGGTCTGATCCAAAGGAGAGTCAAAGAGTTGACTATACTTTAGTGACTTCCACACCTATGACATCCAAAGAGTTGGATAAATGCCAATACTACAACAATATGATATATTGATAGTATGACTATTTGGACTATATAGGATCCTTAGAGAAGAACTAAGATAGTGTATCAAGATATTCTACATCTATATATCATTATTCAAGTTGACTCTTATTGGATAAGATTGAAGTTGGATAATTGTATCTCATTCTTCTGCTAAAACTTGCAACCTGTTGCACATGTTTTAGAATAATAGAAACCTAGATTTTAATTTTAATAGTCATCCACATGGGAGTTGATGCAAATGTTGCAATAATCTCCATTGGATATATAGACTACATATTTTCTATTGGAGAGCCCTTAGTCTTAGAGAATATTTCTATGACCTAGATATTAGAATATATTCATTGTTTATTTCTAATTTTGTTGGAAACAAATATACATTCTAGAAAATACTTATCATAAAGAGTTATGATAGATGTATTTTAGATAGTAAACTAATATCTAGAAGAATCTACTAAATTAGGATTTTAATAAATTGCTCATTAATATTTCTAATACTAGATATTACACATTAAACATCAATACGAGCATGACGATCCTTTAACAATGATCTAGCATCTTGACTTAGACATATGTCTGTTAATGAGATCAATAAACTAATAAGTGACAGAACTTTAAGTTGTGTACCTTACATACTTGTGAATTGTATATTCAAATTAAAATGTCACATGCATCCTTCTTTGAGAATGGTGTAAGATGCATAGGTATTCTAGTTCTCAACCAAATGTGTGAAATCTTTGAACACTTCAAATGTTTCTAATATGAAAAGAAGAAAACTCATACCACAAATAATCATGACATAAAAACTCTAGTTTTTCTCACAATTATTATGGGAAAACTTTTGCATGCAAAATTGAACTTGTATGCTTGATATGACTAGAAATTTAGGGTCTTTAAAAATATTTTATGATGCCTAAATCTCTAAGTATGTTATATAGTATAATGATGTTTATCAACATTGATCGATAAAACCACAAGTACATTGATCCAATCTCTTTTTCTAAATCAGGATGGTGAAGGTGTCTAGATCGGGCTATGCTTGCTCGGTTACCTAATTAGTGCCTTACATGTCAAGCAAATGCTCCTCCCAGCATATATTCGAGCATCTGGTTGGATCCATTTTCAAGGAGGGATAATACGATTAAGTCAAGATGTACTCTAATTACTAAAAATCATAATAATACGTACTTGTAAGAGTTAATATTATATAGTATATCGAGAAAAAAACTAATTTTTTGTTGGTTGCATTAGATTGATAATTAATTAATATGATTAAATCAATTTGATCCAATTAAAAACAACAATCTATATTTAATATAGATTGGGTTTCCCTTTGAAGAATTAATCATAAGAACATGGTTCATAATGATTAGTTAAATTTTGAATGTAATATAGAGGATCATATAAATGATATCCATGTTCTTTCGTCAAGGCGAAGGGTTTCGTCGCCATGAATTATATATATTGGAGACACCTATGCAAAGTCATAGTTTTGGTATACAAGCGTAAATGGATCGGGGCTCTTTGCTTTTTGAAAGAATAAGGTCGTATGTGTGGTGACCCCAGTGTTATTCCCCATATAATAGAGGCAACAATGGATTGCACATAGCGAGAATTATTCTTGTTGACGGTTGGTTCAGTTAACAATGGGTCAACATCACCTTAGCGGTGGTGGGCCCGAATGTTAAAGACTGAATTGAGAAATGCAAGTTGGACTTTCAAGACGGAATGAGCTCTTGCTTCCCTCACTCGAGTTGCAGGTTCTCATATTATTGGGATGTGACAAAGTTGGAAAGGATATTTCAGATCTCACTTGAGATAATTTGGTTCACATTACCCCATTCTTTTAAATTTCTAAAGGGAATGGACTTTCAAGGTAATAAAAAGCGAGACAACTTTGATTGAAAAATATTAATAATCTTAATCAAAGTGAAATTTATTTATGCAAATTTTCTTATTTCAGATAACCTTCATTAAACCCACATAAAACTATACTAGATCATAACTAGTAAAATATCACTTTGAGATGGAGGGATGGTGCTCCTTCTAGATGCAGAGGATCTGGAGATAGTTGATGAGGCATGGAGATATAGAAAGAAGACGAAGATGGATGAAGATGGTGGTGGATTGATCGTCAGAGGTCAGAGATGGAAGATTGGATTTGGATGAGGGTAGATCGCCTGGTGATTTGCAGGAGCTTGGGCTCCATCAATTATTGCTTCAAAGAGGTGGCAGGGTCTTTTGAAGCTCGTGTAACTCGAATATGAGCTACAAGGAAGGGGGTTTCTTGCCTTCGGATCTCACCTGAGATGGGTCTCTCAACCATCATTGCCTGCAAGACTACCCTTGGGTGTTATCACTAGGCAAGGGGACGAAGTTGTTGGCTATCTCTCCCTCCTTCCCGTTTGGTAGATGGTGTGAGATCGACGGTGGAAGTGACTATTTATGGGAGGTTGGCATCGAACGAGAAGTGCAAGGGATTGTGGTGAGTGGTAGGAATTTGGGGGCACGGGGAAGATGGGCGAGCAGTTGGTCGCACGATTGCAAGATGAGGAGAGAGAGAGAGAGGGAGGTGTAGGCAAAGAGGGAGCTAGTACAAGTCATAGACGAAGAGAGAGAGAGAGAGATAAAGAGGGCTGGAGGTTGTAGGGGTCGTGTGCAAGCGGAGAGGGATGCGACAGTTACATGCACTATCGCGTGAGTTGGGGCATCCAGTTGCCGGCGGTGCGTCACCTGAGGAAGAGGGAGAGGAGTGCCACCTCACGTAGGAGGAGGCAGTCACGTGGCAGGTTGAAACAAAATTTTTAAAATCAAAAAATAAAAATGATTAATAACTAAATAAATAAAATAAATAAAAACAAAAAATGAACATAAAATAGAATAAAAATAAATAATATTATATTAAAAAGAAAATAATAATAAATAATTAAATAAAATAAATAATAGAAATAGTAGAAAATAAATAAATGAATTAAATAGATTAATAATTAATTAGATAAAATAAATAAATAATAGTAATTAAATAATAAAATAAATTAAAGAAAATAAAGATGGGGGCAATATGTGCCAACTCCAAGAACAGCCACATGTCGCTCCCTAAAATTCAAAAACTAAAACCAAAGAAAAAAAGAAATAACAAACGAAATCAAATAAAAAAGTGTCAACATGAAAGTTTCTCGTCTCGACAAGATCTACTTTTTTCTTAAACGACCCAAAATCAAAAGAAATCATATGTATAGAAGGTATTTTTTGTGGTATCCTATAGATATAAAATATTACATTTTTTGTATTTTGCAAATTTTATGATATTTTTAAATAAGACAAAAATAAAAATATAATATAATATAATATAAATACTTACAACTTAATATATTTTTTAGATTTTTAATAATAAAGAAATAAAATAAAGAGGATATATGTACAGACTATATATAAAAACTCATGTGGATTTATTTTCTTTGATTTCTGCTCCAATTTTTATTTAAATTTCTGCACATTTTATTAAAACATAAATCAAAGGAAAAAATTCAAAAGAAATAAATCAAAAGGAGTTATTTTTATACATAAAATAATGAGGTCAAAATAGGTCAATGTGTACAATATATAATAGGGGCCCAAAACCCAAGTTTCATATATGAACTCTGATTTTTTTAATTTGATCTTGTTTTGTAGATAATTGAATGCACATTAATTCAAAAGTGAGTAGGGTCCATAGGAGACTATGTGGGAGAGATATTCACATTTTATGACTTTTATCTCGAACTAGGGTTTGGGTTTTATTGGGTAAATTTACAAGTCAGTATTTTTTTGGCATTTTTCTTTAATTAGTGTTAATAATATGTGCACTATAGAGTTGATTTTATTTTATTCTTTGTTATTTAAAAATAAATAAAAATAGGAGAAATAATGGTATAATACATGTGATAATTAAAAGGGAATTATGGCTTCTTATATAATGCAAATATTTACGATAAAATGCTAATATTATTTCTAAGTTCTTGAATGATAATAATGTAGAATAAATGGAGAAATGCAGCTAACTAATCGGGAACGAAGCTCTATTATCATCTTTTAGAGTAATGAATCATATATACATCAACCACCTATACTTAAACATTGCTCATCCTCGGGCATCTAAAATTAAATGCAAAAGTGAAATGATTTTGGGTTGCATACCAAGGTCATGAACGAAAGGTGATAATGGAGCTTGACTCGGCCTTTGGATTAATAATGTGGCAAAACTCCTTATGAGAATTACGGTTTTAATAACAACAGTCTCCAAGTTTGCACAAGTCAATATCGACCCGACTCAATAGTCGTATTAGATCAACAACCTCCTTAAGCATTGATGAATCTCCATTTAATAACCTATATTCATTCATTTTGGCCTTAAAACCCTAGCTTAATACATGTATATATCATTATTTTATATGAATTAATATTTATTATTTATTTTATAATTCTTATATAAAACATTGTTTTAATCTAAAATAAAAGAATAAAGAAAATAAAATAAAAAGAAATAAAATGCCAAGGTTATTTTATGATCCAAAATCCTGAGACCTATGCATCATGATGACCGGGTTGACAAGGAATAAAGTAGGGGGAGACAAGGGTAAAATACACAAGAAAACCCCTTTTTATTGCATTTTTGGACCCATTTTGTTCTTTATCATTTATACCTCAAATAAAGAAACTTTGTACATGAAAATTGTAGATAAAAATATATAGAAATACAAAATTAATTTCACACAAAAATAATATACAAATGAACTTTTTATACTCAGAATAAAAAGCCAAAACCCAAACTTCCCAGACCCATATCTTCTCATATGAACTCAAAAAGCATAAAATCACTTCTAATTGTATATAACTTTTTATTAGCTATTTAATAAAGTGGTTTCATTTAGTTTGGAGTTAAGATGCAAAAGTTAGGTTTTGGACCTATATTATACTAAATAACAGAATAAAATGTTCAATTTATTTATTCTTTATAATTGTTTATAGATTTTTATTTTTATAATTTTGTAAATATTATTTATAGTATATGTATATATTTATAATATAATAAAACCATAAAGAAAATAATAAAGTAAAATAGTATACAAAATACATAGATGAATATACTATACTTATACTTATATAATTAATACCAATACTCATTTAAGTGATAAAAATACATCAAAAAAATAAAAAATTTTATGCATATTTAAAAAGTTAGAAATTTATAAATTATGAGTATAAAATAATAAAACAAAATACAAAATAAAAATAAAATACCCATAATATATGTAAAAATACTTATAAATGGACCTCCAAAAAATAACTTGTAATAAATTAATGGTATAAATAAATAAAAATAACAAAAAACACTACATAAATTAATAATCATTTTTCATGTTTTAACAAAAAATTAATAAAATCATTTAATATTTTATTTTTAATTATTCTTGAATTTTGAATTTGTTTTGTCCTTATGTGGTGACGTGGCCCAGTCAGGGCCCGCCCCCAATTGACTGGGGTCAACTGTGGAACCCAACCCATTGTCTGTCAGACCATTGTTGAACCCATCTTCTTTGAATTTTTCATGCTTGATTCTTGCATCCATTGAGCTTGATGTCTTCTTAACTTTTACTCCTTGAAGATTGAACTTGCATGCTAACCCTTCGTATCGATCTAAGCGCTTCTGAATTATGCACGAGGATTGAGTCAACCGCACATGTGTAAAACATCACCTCTGACTTTCCTTTACCCTTTGATCCTTCTTCCTAACCTTGTCCCTCGATCGAGTCTTGGTGACAACACCACTCCCTCTAGCCATTCAGTGATGCAGTTTGGCATTGAATTGATCCGATCGGAGCTCTATCGCCTCCTCTGCCTAAAGTTCTGCTCTGGGTGGTTCTGGTACGGTGAGCTCCTTCTTTTCTTATTTTTTTATCTTCCATAGCATAGCAGAAGTCTAGGACCGATATTTGTTTTGTTTAATTTCACCTTATTTTTTTTATAGAATCCAAAAAATCCCTCATCGGAACTCTGGCTCTGCCGCCTTGTTTCACCATACTCGACCGTTCTCCACCCGTTCAATCATCCCCATCTCCTTTCCCATTATATCCCCTTCACCCCAGCTCCTCCAGACACCAAGATCTGGAGATCGAGTCTTTCTTCACCCGTGTATGTCAGAAGATCTCGCCCCATGTCACCTCCACTCCTTCCACCACCTGAAGCTTCATGGAGCTTCAATATTTTGTCGTAAGTTTAACCATGCAGGAAACGGAAGGAAAACACCTCCATCGGGGAGTCATTGACAAAGGAGACCACCTCCCAGGTCTCGGGCCTCCTCAGAGCTCCTTCATGGGTCTTGAGCCATTTTGAAGTACCTCGGAGCTTTGTCGGAGCTGCGGGAAAATGTAGAGCAAGCCGAAGGTGCGCCAAGTGGTCAGAGGATCCCGTTTCACCCGATCCAGACTCGCTTGTGGTAAGTTCATCTTCGGTTCTTCCACATGCCTCGAGCATCGTCTGATCAAGAGCAACCACCATAACATGCAGGAACTGTCGGATCTATTGAGAATCGACCGTATGATCCCAACTGGGGTTCTAATCTCCTCCATCCACAACCGAAGTGTCATCATGCATCTCATCTCGCCTCGTATCCAATTGACCCATCCTTCGTAGCATGTTCTGGCACTTAGTGGGTGTATTTTTCACCTTCATCCCCCCTGCTTTTGTCTATTTATCTTTTAGACCTGTAAGTTTTTTTATTTAGTTTAAAACTTTTGGTAAAAGTTGCAAGCACATTGATGTACTTATTTCATATTGCCTTTGGGTACTTTCTACGTCACCTCATGTGCCATCCCACGTCAGGTGGCGATCTTACAGAAACACCCTCACAGGTTCTTGTATTTACATTTAGTCCATAAACTTTCAGATATAGTTCTAAAGTTTTGGGTATTCTGTAGAAACAACCTTGCCTTAATTTAATTGCGATTATAGCCTTCCTGGTTAATTTATTTTGTATTTTTTCTATTTATTAGAAAGAACATCCGTACTCCAAAGATCATGACAAATTGGGATTAAGTGCCTGCTAGGATCTTCTTTCACGTTATTTTTTTGGATATGCATTTTAGGCATTTTCTCTATTTATTAAAAATCAAAATAACATTTTTTTATTCATGTTTGCTAATAAAAATACAAAAAAATATGAAACCTTTTTTGAAAAATATCAAAACAAAATAATTTTTCTTAATTATTATTTTGTGGGTCCATACCAAAAATCCCTAAAAATAAAAAAAGGACAAAAAATTAATAAGCTCCAAAACTCTTTATAAAAATATCAAAAATCACCAGAATTTCAAAAAAGTTTATTTCTATTTTTAAAATTTATTTGTATTATTTATTTACATGTTAAAATTGATTGGAAGAATTTTTAACACTTTTTACTTTTTTAGTCTTTAAATCAATTTATCATATTCATTTAATCCCTTTTTTGGGATATTTTTACTTTGATATATATAAAAAATATCTAAAAATCATAAAATAATAGAGAATTATACAAAACACAAAAACATTTAATTTAATAATTTTTGGTTATTGTTAATTGTATTTATAATTATATTACTCTATAATGTATATATAGTTCTGTATATTTATAGTAACTACTAAAAGGAAATCGAAAATAAAAAATAAAAAAATAAAAATAAAATACAAAAAATAAAATTAATAAAAAAATATAAAAATTAAAATCCATAAAAAATGTAGTAAATAAAACCCCATAAAAATTACAAATACCTTAAAAAAGCTCAAACCCATTTATTGTCTTTCTTTACCAACTTTTGATTATTTGTCCTCAGTTGTTTCATGTGTTCAACCCCTACTGTAGTTGTCCATTATATAATATTTTGTAAGGTATAATAAATTTCGACCCCTTTTCTTGAGTGACTTAATTATTGTGTGGGTTAATTGTTGATTTAAAAAAGACATGATTGTTGAGAGGCCACCACAACGACTGAGCCCTCACCTTGTGATACTCATTTTAGACCACTCGATATATACATTTATCAAATGGCATCGTTGCCCGGGAGCAACGTGTAGGATAGAATTTTGGATCATTTTTGTTTCATTATTTTTATTCATTTATTTTCTTTTTTATTTGATATTATTGTTCATTGTGCTAACACCCATCTCTTCTATTTTTCTAGCGAGGGACTTTGAGATGACAGCGTGGTTGAGACACCTGATTCGAGAAGACTTGGTCATTCTTCCTATTGACCAAAAGGAGAGATCAAGAAAGAGAGAAAGATAGAGACTTTGCATAGATTTTTGTTTTATTCCGTGAGAGAGTGTTTTATTTCTGCATTAATTAATTTCTAATAATACATGTACTTTGAACTTTTGACCCTCGAGCCTAATTTCCAAGTGTTTGTTCACTTAGGGGTTCATCGGATTTTTTGTGATTTTCATTGCCTTTATTTTCTTCATTTTCATGTTTTATGTTTTTTTCCTTTGTTTTCTTTATTTTCTTTGATTGAGCCCTTAGATCCAGGTGTGCTTACTCGGTAGCTAGGTCCACATCCCTAAGGCAATTTATGTACCTATAGATTAATTTGCGATTGTACTTAGCTAAAATATTAATTGTTGAATCTTGGATTGATCATTGAGAACCAAGAGAGGCACTGCACAATGCTTGCAGGACCAGTTGTGGCGGGCACCAAGGCTTCCTCCAAGATCGAACTTTTCGGTGATCCTTCTAGGATTTGACATTTGGTTCTTCACGATAATATCACTGCTTGCTCTTAGGATGATTTCATCGTTGCATTTTCTTATAGATTAGTTTTAAACATTTCTACCTTGCATCCCACATGGAGAGAGATGGGAATCACAGTGAGTCTTCTAACTGAGCATTCATCATCGTTTTCCGGCTTGTATTTGTATTCCCGCATTTTCCCTCTGATTTTGACAGCATAAAGCAAAAAGAAAATCAACAAAATGTTAGGCACTTGTATTGAATCTACTCTAAGCAAATGATAACACAAAAAATTAAAAAAGGGACTGCTAAAAATACTTGACCTAACAAAATGATTAATTGGACTCATTGCGTTGGGTAAGCAAATGCTGCCTTGTTTTTAGGGACTGTTGAGGGAGGTGCCCTTCCCAATGAGAGAGTGATATCATAAGGATTGGAGCCAAAAACCCATCTTGAATACTGCCTTGTTGTACACCTGGATTTTCAAAGTACCAGTACCACTATCTTTCATGGGCGAGTAGGACTTGGTCAACGAAGGTGATTCTCTCTTGTGTAGAACACCGATCGTTTCCGAAGTATTTGAGCTTAGGCTACATCTTCATGAGTGTGTCGGTTGCGGACGAGACATGAAGTATTTGCTTCACCACTATCGGCTTCCTCTCTCTATTTCTTTGGCTGAGTAGGGAATCCAGATCCGGACACAAGGAACTCAAAAAGTACAATATACGTGTTATAAAGGAGGAGGACAAGTATGGGATACTTTTCTGGCAGTACTCTTGCTCCTATAGGATTAGTGCTTAAGGAGTCGTGAAAAGATAATTGCCTAAAAATCAATCTAAAACTTACAAAGATAATCGTCGAACCTTCACAGCTTCATTGTTCGAGTTGGTAAATCAATTGTATTGAGGTTTTGATTGATTAGTTTTGTTAAGTCATTATCAATAACATCGTGCCTTTGTACATTTTTTCACATTTCCCTTTTGCATATTTTATATTGAATCCATGCTCGCTTTGAGTTTTCTATTGTTTTACACTCCTTTTATTTGTTGTTTATCTCTAGATCATTCATTTATAATCTATGTTCTTTTAACCCTCTTAGATGTCATCCCATAGATTTAGTCAGGCCTCCACCAATACCCACATCGATTCAGTATCGTCGGCATCCCTAATAATGAGGAGTGATCTCCAAGAGATCAGTTTGGACCTTGCGAACTTATCCTTGGACTCCTCTATTCTCTCTTACACTTGCCTTTATCCAATAAACCCACTATTCGAGATGGACTCACAACCCAAACCAGTGCTTCCTCTCCAATAAACCGAGACTGCTCTTGTCACCGACCTAACCACTTGTGGATAGAGATCTATTTCAGTCAATATCATAGGCTTCATTCACAACCATATGGGATTGACCTTAATCCCATATTCATCTCCATAGTTGGTGTTCAAACATAGACTAATCAGGGTTTATTCAACCATGCAGATCAAGAACCTGATCAAGAGCCAGAACTTCAAGCAGATTCAGAAATGGCTCCCACGAGAAGAGGAAAGGGACCATAACCCCAGCCAACCGAGAAGCCAGATCAGGGGGAAAACATTATACCCCATAGAATGATGTCAACAACTAGCTCCTCGTTTCCATTTAAGCAATCCAATAACAATTGACCGATCAAGTATTGGCCCATGTCTCCTTTCAAGAGATGCTTAATGATATGAGGAGGAGGGCTGAAGAGAGAGATGCCAAACGAGAGGATAAGCAGAATAGAGAAGATGAGATTAACATGGAGGATTCTTAAGACAACTATTCAGAAGGTAGACACCGTCATGGAGGAGGAGAGGTGAGACCACCATAGACCAAGCCCACACTAAAGCATACTTACAACCCAGGGGTTGGCCATGTCACCGAGGGGATTCAGATTCCACCCATCCATGCCCATTTTGATCTAAATCCACATTTCTTGTCTTTACTCCCATCATTCCACAAGAACATAATTGAGGAACCATATATCAACCTGCAACAATTTGGTTGCATCTGTGACACAACTCATTACCCCAACATTCCACTGGGGTTGTCAAGATGACTAACTTCCCATTCAGTCTATACGGTAAGGCTTTTTATTGGGTGAACCATCTCATGTCTCCGGTTCATCCAACAACTCCATGAGACAATCCATGAAGTGTGAGAAAGATTCAGAGATCTACAAAAGAAGTGTTTCCACCATGAAATTCTGAAGACCGGTCTGGTTCAACAATTCTTCGGTGGGCTAACACTTGAGATTTAAAGATTGGTTGATGTTGTCTTTGGTAGCTTGCACTTTAACAAGGACGAGGACATCGTAAGGGAAATCTTTGAGGAGATGGCCGAAGGCAAGGTCGCCCAATCCTCGTCGTGAGCCTACATGAAGGTGCCCCCATCCAGCCACAAGCATGTAAACATGGCAGTCCAAGCAGAGAACAAGGATGAGAGCTCCAACCTGAGCATCATAGGGAGCCACTTGTCTAAGGTGGACATCATTGAGAAGAGGTCGCAAGACCTCGAAAAACTTGATTGCATTGAGAAGAGAACCCAGGGCTTGGACAAGCTCGATCAGATTACCATGTAGTTGGAATTGCTTGTCAGAACCATCAACACTTGCAACTCACTGTATCCACTACTGCCGAGACTCATGTTGAGCAGAAGGAGCACACAACGACACAATCTCCTCAATCAAGTCCTCAGCCATCTCAGACCATCCAACAAGTATACTACATGCATACCCCTAAGCAGCAACAATAATAGACCCAGATGGTGTAGTACCATCCCGAGCTCCATCCTGTATACCGAGAGCAGTTCAGTCCACCCCTGCCACTCATTCAGGAAATCAATGGTGTGTGGGACAATGAGAAATAGCTAACCCATCCTCAGGAACAATTCCATGGTCAGAACTTGTCCAATCGACCAAACCACCAGCAACAACCAGGGGTAGGAACTTCCAACCCTACCAATCATAGTACCAGCAGGCTCCGTAGCATGGTAACAATTGGAGGTAGGGATACCAGCAGCCTGACTATCAGGCATCACAATATCACCAACAACAGCCGGCTGCTCATTATCAGAATTCCTCTCAACAGTACCCATGGTACTCTTCTTGTTCCCCTCCTCACCACTATTCTCAAAGATATAAGCAGCAGTCTCCCCAACCCTATTAGAGTCAGAGGCCTCATCAGTCCAATTCTTTTGAGGTTGCACCAGTAAATCCGACACTTACATGCTTGTAACAATTAATGAAAATTATGGTTGAAATGAGCCAGATGATTGACGACCTTACAACTGCCAAAACCGTCATTCCAGCCCAAGTCGAGGCAAATCCAAATAATTTTTGATGCAAGGAGTAGGTAGATTGCATCATTCTACCCAATTCAAATGAAAATAAATTTGTTTATATCTAATGTTGTTACTCTCAGGAGTGGTAGAACACTTTAGCCATTAGCAATCGCAAAGGGAAAGCATATTGCATCTGATGGTGAGTCATAAGCCCGACCAGAAGTATGAGTCAAACATCTTTTTGGAGGAGCACCCTCTGCAGAAAAACAACAAAAAATGAAGAAAACACAAAAACACAAAAAAGATAACAGCAACACTAGACCCAGTGGAGACTGGTCAGCCTTGGAAATGTCAGCATTTGCAGCAGACCTAGAACCAATCAAGGAAGTCGAGCCTACAATTTTTGGTCAACCACTTATAGTTGATTTGGATTCTTTTTGCCATCTACATATACATAATGATATGGACAAATTTTGAATGAAGAAGTTTTTGCTTTTGTACATATTTCATTTCCTGAAGCAATGAAAAACATTTAAAAAATCAAAATTTTGAAAAATTCTTTGTTTGATCCTTCAATTGTGGTAATCTTCAAAACACTTTCTTGAATATGCCATTGTTGATAGCCATGGAGTACATGTCGGCAGTAAAGAAAGGACTCGAAGAAGCATGTACGACTAGGCACCGACCTTGGCCCCATAATCCCAAAAGCCTGAGTGGAAAAAATGAGAAGCATATCCTCACCATTGCCACTATCAATGCCATAAGCAATCTCCCTGATAAAAAGAAAGACAAGGGAGCATCATTCATCAGGTGCAACATGTTCAATCAAGAGTTTGAGCGAACATTGCTCGAAAACGGGTCTTCTGTCAACCTTATGCCAGTTTTTCTACTCATAAAATTTGGTTTAGGACTGCTTAAACCTATCAAGATGATTCTACAGTTTGCAGACAAGTCAGTCAAGTGGCCTAGGGGAATGTTGGAGGATGTAATCGTCAGAGTTTAGGGAGTCCAGTTCCATGTTGATTTTGTTGTACTAGACATGGACATCTTCGCACCTCTGCTCCACACCCGCATCATCCCTGATCGATCGTTCATATGAATAGACAAGTCAATGGTGAACTATGACATTGAAGAGACCACTTTCGGCTCCACAAACTCAAAGTGCATCTGGAGACCATAACTGAACCGAAACTAGCGGAGGCTGCATCTGGATTGAGTGTGCTTGCACCTAACTACCAAGAACACTATGAATTTATTGTGAAAATTCAAGATACAAACTTATTCATGGATGACATTGATATCCACGAATTACTCTTCCTCGAGGAAGTAGTGGAAACAACAATCGAATTTCCCTCTGTCAATGATAATGAGATCTTTGTTGATGCGCTTGATGAATTCTATGTGGGCCCTCTGAGCCTCGAAGACCAAGAGCGGATTATCAAGGATTTTTGCAATTAAGAGGATATCATTGAAAAATCCTGTGAATCATTGAATGGAGAGACTAAACTGACTCAAGTGGACACAGAACCCATGAAAGAGCCAACACCTGTTGTGATTTCCGAAGTCACCGTTGAAGTAGCTCCCACTCTACTAGATCTCAAACCTTTTCCATCCAACATGAAATATGATTTCCTTACGAGAGAGTCAAACATGTATCTGGTCATTATTAATGCCCATTTGACCGAAGACCATGAATCTCGTCTGATGGAGGTTCTTGAACGAAACTGCAAGGCAATAGGCTGGAAGATATTAGATCTCCACATCAATCCATCCATGTGCTCGCATCAAATCTACCTCAAAGATGACAACAAACCCTCCCACAAATTATAAAGGAGACTTAATACAAACCTCCGAGAGGTCGTCATGAAAGAAATTCAGAAATGTTGTGATGCAGGGTTCATATATCCCATCTCTGACAGTAAATGGATGAGTCCCCTGCACGTTGTGCCATATTAATTAAATTATTAATTGTTGGTTTTTTACCAAGAACAATCTTGACCATTGGATTAAACACAAATCAATCTCATCCATTGATTTGGTGTATCTCATGGATTGTGATCCATGGACTCCCAAAACCCTATAAATAGAGAGGCATGTCTTGCTCTCTAGGGTTATGATATTGAGATACAACTCTCTCTCTCTCCCTTCCACACGTCAACCCTCTTCTCCCCTCCATTGATGGCCGTCCACCAAACCCTAGAGGAGAAACTTCGTCGTCGCTTCGCCACCGCGCCGTCGCCTCGACGTTCCTTGGTTCTCCTTATTCTTTGGAGTGATCCGCTCATGAAGAAGGTGTTTGATCTCGTTCGATTAGATCAGGAGATAACCGTGCTTGGATCAACTTCTTGGATTGCGAGGATCACACGACTCATCCCCGCGCTCACAAGCGTCTTCTCCCAAGATCGAACTGGAGACAGGAGGCCTGTTTTCATAGAGACTCGATCAACCATGCTACAAGAGGTATTCCTAAATACTTGATGTGGTTATAGATGAAGCGATCCGATAATCATACTAGGATCATGTGGTTTCATCATATGAAAATTTTTTAATTTGCGCTGCGTAAAACAACTAGTCCAACTATATTTGATAAACCAAATATAATTCAATCCTAAATCAAATCAATCAAATATGAAGAGATTAGCATGGAGATACATCTCCACATGGAATAGGTAGGACAGATACCAATTTCCTTGTGGGACTTGGTATCCGTCCACCATGATTCCATGGTTGAATCTCATGCAATCTCATGAGATTGCATATCTCGATGAAAATCTCCCATATTTTCCAACAACTTTTGTTGTGATTTATTCTACAAAAAATAATTCATAATTAATTTTGAGATTATTGCAATCTTACCATTGGAAATTTGTGAATCATATTCACAACCCAAAACAAAAAATAATTTACATTTTCAATTAATTATACAATGTGAATCCAATTCACACCAACCACATTCATCAAGATAATTAAATCACATTCAATTATCAATCTCTCAATGCTTAGATATAATTCAACTATGGAATTATTTTGGAACCCTTTCAAGAATAATACGCTTTCTCCGCAGATAGTTGGAGATAAGGACATGATGATTGTATTGTTCGACGTATAGTGACTTGGATATTGAGATCACATCTCAAATACATATCTCATAGACCTTCCATAGATGCTAGATTGAATCAAGGCCGTAAACATAATCTTCTCATTGCGTCTGAATCTCATTTAGATCAATGTACAATACATGGACTAAGATCATGTCACTTCTCTACTAAGAGGAGTCACTAAAATCCAAACCTGTTTCATCACTCCCACGGAATGGAAGCGTCATGGTTATACAATCATTTACGATCACATCACCCTCAGGTATTCCCAACACCTGTACATCCTACATACTAGAAGACCTATGATCATCCTGAAGATATAGATCAATTTTTCACTATCATCTTCAGGGTTTGATCACCAAGTTTCTCAATCTTGGTCATTGGGAATTTGTATCGATCATATGCTTTCTCAAAGCATATATCATACCTTCAAATTCTTGACATGCTTCCAAAACATGACGACCATGCATGGAATTCGATCAATCCCAATACCTCATGAGTGAGCTCATGTCTTTTGGTTCACATGTGAACCTGTATGATCCCTTTGAGAGATCGTATTACTCACATATCCTTACATGCACACCAGCTCGTCGGTGTATAGACCTTGGTTAGGTCATCAACCTACTGGTCTGCCAAATGTACATACTTAGACATATAGTAACACATCTGACCCTGGTTAGACGATGCATGCCTATGATGTGACAGTATTCAACATAGGTATTTGGTTATCTCGATCTCGTTACGTCAACTCATTGACTCAACCAATCTGACACCTCCGAATCACTATTCCCATGCAGAGGACCTGCATCAAGAGGTCGGTCAGATATCAACCAAATGTGAAAGGATTGCCATCTCATACTCAAGATGGAGATCATCACTTAACAATCATTTGATGATGCTTGATGTGTCCTCTAACTCCTTAGATATGCATCCAAGCATCAGCCTCTATGATTTAATCAATGAATCAATAGCTGTATGATTATTAAGTTGGCCATGGTACATAACCTTTATTGTAAAGAGGGACCTTATAGTGCCTTCATTAATTTAATCTCAAAAGGAAATGTAAATCATTTATTACAATAACATTTATTGCAAGAATGGTTCGCCTCAGGCTCACATGGCTAACAATCTCCCACTAGCCCTCAGAACCATTCAGGAACAATCCTTAAACCCATACTCATTACATGATGGTTGAAAACCTTCTATGTTAGAGGTTTGATAAGAGGATCAACAACGTTGTCGGTAGAGGCCACCTTGGTGATGATGATGATTTCACCATACTTTTGAATCTCCCGAATGATGTGGTATTTCCTTTCCACGTGCTTTCTCTTTTGATGCCATCTGGATTCCTTCGCTTGGGCAATGGCTCCCATGTTATCGCAGAGTAGCGGGATGGGAGTATCAGAGGAAACTACACCAAGCTCGAGGATGAACTTACGCAACCACACCGCCTCCTTTGCAGCATCCGCTGTGGCACTATACTTGGCTTCTGTTGTTAAATCTACTGTAGTGTCATACTTCTTGCTTCTCCTACTCATAGCACCACCGTTCAACAGGAATACAAACCTTGATGTCGACTTTCGATCATCAATATCCTATTGGAAGTCAGAATCTGTATATCCCAAGATTTGGAGATCACCATCTCCATAGACCAAGATGTAATCTTGCGTCCATCTTAGATATTTCAATATGTTCTTTGCTGCATTCCAGTGTTGTTCTCCATAGCAGGATTGGTAATGACTTACCACTCCCACTGCATGGCAGATATCTAGCCAAGTACACATCATGGCATACACTAAGCTTTCTACAATTGATGCATAGGGGCATCCAGCCATGGCTTTCTTTTCCTCAACAGTTTAAAGAGCCATCCCTTTAGACAGGTGGATACCATGTCTTAAGGGGAGGAAACCTTTCTTGGAACTATCCATATGGAATCGTTCAAGAATCTTCTTAATGTACCAATGTTGTGACAATCCGAATATCCTCTTTTCTCGGTTTCTGAACAACTTCAGACCTAAGATGTAAGAGGCTTCTCCAAGATCTTTCATCTCAAAGCTATGGTATAGCCAAATTTTCACACTGGTCATCATCCTTGTATCATTCCCAATGATAAGGATGTCATCTACATAAAGCACGATGAACACATTGGCGCTCCCACTAAGCTTCTTGTACACACAAACTTCATCAAGATTCTGCACAAAATCATAACTCTATGGTTTTGTCAAATCTGATGTTCCAGCTACGAGAAGCTTTCCTGAGCCCATATATGGATTTTGTTAGCTTGCATACTTTCCCATCCTCAATTATGAAGCCCTGGCGCTTCTCCATATAGATATCCTCCTCGGGGTATCCATTGAGGAAAGCCATCTTGACATCCATCTGCTAGATGTCGTAGTCAATATATGCAGCTATAGCTAGCAGTGTCCTGATGGATATAAGCATAGCCATAGGAGAGAGATACTATCTGAAATGGCATATTGGCCCTGACATTGATATTGTTGCTGCTGAGGTTGCGGGTTCTGATAACCCTGACAGTACTGATGACGCTAAAATTGTTGTTGCTGCTGAGGCTGGAAGATGGGCCGAGATTATGGTGGAAGAGGGTTCGGAGTAGAGTTCATGTCCAATCGATTGACAGGATATGGGCTATTCCAGACTCCATTTATCTCCATGACTTGTGGAGGTTCCTCGTAAATAGTTTGAGCAGAGATTTTTTCTGTTTGATGGGAAAAGACTTGGTATCCCCCCAATGGCTCTGTTTCCCTACCCCTTGCCCTTGAATATAATGAATTTAGTGTATGGGGGCAAGGGGTGAAGTCAGGGCAGGAATCTGCATATTAGATACCATGTTAGCTAGTTCCTCAATTTGCTTAGGCAATTTAGCCAATTTCTCCATATCAAATGATTTATGGAATTCATCGACCTTCTTATAAATCTGTTCAACCATAGTTAGCTTATATATTATTATTCCCATATCAGTTCTTTGATCGGTCATCAGATTAGTCACCATCTTCTTAGAGCTGGCTTTGTATGCTCGGCTGATGGTTTGTGCACGACCGGATTCTGCTAATCTCTCAAACACCTTGTAGACGGTGTCCTTGTGGCGTCCCATGTAGCTTCCTCCGCAGGATGCACTTACTAACCCTCGGGTCTCAGGTTTTAGTCCACTAACAAGATTTTGGATCAGCATCATTTTACTTATCCCGTGCCCTGAACATTTATGGATTAGGTCTGTGAACCTTTACCGAGGTTTCATGGAATGGTTTGCTCGGGTGTTGGGTGAATCTCATGAGTTTGATCCTCTTCTTATTCATTCTACTTACTGGGTAGAATTTCTTTAAGAACAATCTCTTGAAGGTGGCCCATGTGGTGACCACTTCCCCTAAGTTTTTCAGCCAGTAAGCCGCTTTATTAGTCAAGGTGAAGGAGACAGCTCTCAGCCTTATGTAGTCTTGACTAACCCTAGGGTGGCATATGTCAGTGCCGACTAGCTCAATGTCAAGGGGGAAGATGTATGGTTCTTCATGATTATTTCCTCCGACCATAGGCAATAATGGGAGAAAATGTGGTTTGTGCTCATACGCATCCGTGGGGGGTACCAACCTCAACAAATTATAATCTTAATCTAATTTGGGGAGGTACGTATCTTCCATAGCAACTTCACCACGTTGCATTTCTTCTATATGTTCTCTAAGGAGTTCATTGTGTTGTTCGACGGCAGTTATTCTAGCCAGAAGTGCATGAGTAGGGTCATTATCATTATCATCCTTCTTTGGAGGCATCTTGACTTCTTCTTCACCTTCAGATGCACAGAAATTTGAGTTAGGCTCATGCTTGGAAGGTTTAGGGGTTCTACCAAAGATGAAAGTTTATTTGGCAGGAAGGGAGTAGGAGATAGGGATAGTTGGAGGTTGAGTAATGCCTATATGTGAAGGGTGAACCATGGTGTGGGGAAGAGGGTCATCCCCATACCATGGGGTTTCGAGAAGAAGGTCATCTCAAAACCGAGGAGATGAGTTACTCGAAGAGCTCGGGTATTTGTTCGTAATTTCTAAATGAAGAACTCCAGAAGAATCCATCTCGAATGAAAGGAGAAGTTTGGATCACAAAGAAATATCGAAGAGAGAATCTACGAGAAGTACAAGGGTACAGAAGATTCACACAAAACAAACACAATTCAAACTTGTCAATTCACCCACTCAACACTTGGTGAAGGCACGTTAGGGCTCGGTCACTTTGCTTTTCAATTTTAATTTAATGATAAAGCAATCATGAAAATTAAACGGAGTTGTTAGGTACCGAAATATCTTACAAAGACTGTCCTAAGTTCATACAACTAGTTGCATCTACTTTTAGAAAATATGGGTGTAAGTACGGACAGTTAGATAACTACCCATGTTACTTGAGGACAGAGCCTTTTACGGTGTCCTCTAAACCACCCACTATTCTAAGGGAAGTCAGACCGTAAAACAGCTACCTGAAACCCTCACTGAGAAGTAACTAGTGTTTCTAAAACAGTAGTCTGAATGAATATTTTCGGTTTTTGTCGTTGTCCTAAGTGTGTGATATGGTCCTTACAAACAATGCGTGGGTTATTCTCTACCAAACACAAGCTTGATTTTAGGTTAAATTATTTACAGTCACATTGATTAGCAGACCCAGTTTTAGATTAAGGCTATCATGAAAGTTTTAGATGAGCATAAAAATTCACATCTAATGAGCAGTCTCGATTCGTTCAATTCCTAAGTTGCAAAATTTGAGGAGAGAGAATCAAAAAAGCCAATGCAAGCGCAAATCAATGATGCATGCTTAAGAAGAATACTTATAGTGATTCCCTGTGTTTTTCATGCGGGATGCAATACAAGGAATTTAAATTTACACTAAATGATATGCTCATAGGAAAAGCACCCTAGGCAGATAGTTCTATTAGCGGGAAGAATTGATTTCAATTTGGCTAATGTTGAAAAATATATAGTGCGTATAATTAGTGAAAGATCTGACTTAAAATTTACGAGCACATGCAAAAAAAAAATAGGCTAGAGTATATGTGCCTAATTCCTACGCCACTCAAGTCAGGTCCCAATCATACAAAAGTGGTTGAATTAGGCCCGACACACCACAAAGAAGTCCAATTTAATTTGTTACAAGTTAGAGGGTTCAGAGAGAGAGAGAGAGACCCTATGAATAACGCAGAAAATAAACTATCTAATCTCTCTCTCACAAAATTAAAATATAGTCTTCTACTTCGTAGATCCTTGAATTATATCAAAAAATCGCTCTGTGTAATCCGCAAAGAGAGAAGATGTGGTTAGTATCAGAAGTGAGAGAAAGATGTAAAATAAAATGCAAAAAGGAAAAAATGACACATAAAGTAATTTCACGAAAATTTATTATAGAAAAAAATTTAAAACCCTAAAAGTACATCGTTCCCCTATGACAGCACCATTTGATGATGCTCGAAAATCACCTCATTAATTCTTGAAAATTATAGTATAGGAGACGAAATTCGGTCAACCAAAAACCATAATCTTTGAATGTTGTGGAGAATTTTTCTTGGCAAGTATACCAAGGTCGAACACAGGGAACAATGACTTTTAGTTAAGTCATTTTAAATTAAATTAATTAATTTCTAAGATAATTTCTGTGTCAGAAAATTAAATGGAAATGAAGTGCAATGCAAAAAAAAAAAAATACACAGAGCGAGGATCTGTGATTTTATACGAATTAAATTCTCAATGATATAATTAATAAATCCTCAAAATTAATCACAATTCAAAAGATGTAGTTTCAATAGAAATATTCAAATTAATTCATGACTACGGGAAGAAGATTAATTAATACTCATAAGAATTTTGAAGCAGAATATATGTCCTCAAAATTTCTATGATTTAATTCGTCAATTAGTCAACAATATTATTAATGGAATAAAACTTAACTAGTCCTTCTATAAAAGTTGAATCTTTACATATATCAATATAGTAAAAGAATATCAAATAAATCCAAGTCCTCGCACTTAAATCTCTCTAATTTAATCCTCAAGTAAATCGAGTTGAAACGCATAGGATATTGAGAATTAAATTCATTTATGCTCAATGAAATCCCCTGTACAGATCAAATCCACAAATAATGATCCACAATAGCCAGAAGAGGATTGATCAAATTAAAACCCTCAGAAGAACCCCTGCAAAATAAATCATTAATTTTCTCAATGAAAATAGCACAAATATGTCAATTTTGAGCCTACACAAATCAAAAGTCTCCTCAAATAATAATCATCAAGAAATAGCCTTATGTCCACAAAGTATGCAAAATGATATAACATGAAAATAGCTTCAAAACAACATATTATATGCTAAAATTGAAGTTCGTATAAGTAAGATATGATGAAACAAAATAGTAGGGACTAAAATGTAATAAAATAAATTATTTCTCCTTCAAATGGGTCCATGGGGGACTTATCTGTAATTTACAAAATCTGCCCGGGCCTTTCTATAATTTTCCTATGAGGGCACATGTTTGGCACGTGACTTCATGTGGTGAGGTTAGTCTACAAATTTACTAAGGGGCACGTGCCTAAAACAGGCCTCCTGGCTTGTGGGGACCTTCTTGCGATATTGAAGGACAGTAGGAGGTTGCAGTGCAATTTCCCCCCCATGCACGAGCATTGCATGCGTGCTTGGAGGCTCCAGAGAGCTGCTACTTCAAAAGGAGGTTCGGGTGAGGTTGTAGGCTCGAGAGAGTTTCGTTAGATCCGAGCCTCATGGCTTGATCCTGTTGCACATGCGAGCCCATAACGAGCCATTATGCAATAAATGTTATCGCACATACCATTCCCTGATCTGAAATCAAGAATAAATAATTTGCATAATAAGTCCCTTAGTACAAATAGGGTTATGTACCATGGCCATCGTAATGATCATACAGCTGTTGATTCAATTATTGAATCATAGAGGCTAGTGCTTGGATGAATATCTAAAGAATTAGATTGAGGACTCATCAAGCACCGTCAAATGATTGTTAAGATGTGATCTCCAACCTGAGTAGGAGATGACAATCCTTTCTCACTGTTGGACATGCGAGCCCACGGCGATCCATTATGCAATAAATGCTATTGCGAATATCATTCCCTGATCTGAAATGAAGAATGAATAATTTGCATAATAGGTCCCTTAGTACAATTAGGGTTATGTACCATGGCCATCTTGATGATCATACAGCTGTTGATTCAACTATTGAATCATAGAGGCTGGTGCTTGGATGAATATCTAAAAGAGTTAGATTGAGGACTCATCAAGCACCGTTAAATAATTGTTAAGAGATGATCTCCAGCCTGAGTAGGAGATGGCAATCCTTTCTCATTTAGGATGATATCTGACCGACCTCTTGATGCAGGTCCTCTACATAGGAATAGAGATTCGGAGGTGTCAAATTAGTTAGGTCAAAGAGTTGACTTAACGAGATCGAGATAACCAAAGTCCTATATCATATGCTGTCATGATATAGGCACGCATCCTCTGACCAGAGACAGATGTGTTACTATAAGTTTGAGTATGTACATTTGGCAGACCAATAGGTTGATGACCTAACCAAGGTTTATACATCGGCGCGCTGGTGTGCTTGTAAGGGAATATGAGTAATACGATCTCTTAAAGGGATCATACAAGTTCATTTATTGAACAGAAAGGCATGAGCTCACTCATGACATATTGGGAAGAATCAAATTCTGTGCATACGGTCATCTCGCTTTGGAAGCTTGACTGAATTTGTAGGTTTGATATATACTTTTGGAAAGTATATGATCAAGACCGAGGTATGATATACGCTTCTGGAAAGTGTATGATAGACACCAACTCCCAATGATCGAATGAGAAACTTACTGATAGAACCCTGAAGTAGACATTGTAAAGTTGATCTAATACTTCGTGTTTATTCTGAGTCTTCCAGTATGTAGGATGTACAGGTATTGGGAATACCTGAGGGTGATGTGATCATAAACGATTGTATAACCATGACGCTTCCATTCCTAGGGAGTGATGAAATGGGTCTAATTTTAGTGACTCCTCTTAGTAGAGAAGTAATCTGATCTTAGTCCAAATGTTGGACATTGATCTGAATATGATTCAGATGCAATGAGAAGATTAGATTTGCGCTCTTGATTTAATCAAGCATCTATGGGAGGCCTGCGATCTGGATTTGAGATGTAATCTTAATATCCAAGTCACTATACGTGGAATAATACAATCACCCTATCCTTATCTCCAAGTATTCGCGGAGAAAGTGCATTATCCTTGAAAGAGTTCAGGATAATTTCATTGTTGATATAAGTATCCGAGCATTAAGAAAATAGATAATTAAATGTGATTTAATTATCGCGAGTGATATGAACTTGATTCATATTATAAAGAGAGTTATCTTAGATAATTAAAGGAGATTTGATTATCAAAGATGTGAATAATGTAAATGCGATTCATATTATTTGGGCACACGAGAATAGAGATCCAAGATGATTAAATGTGATTTAATTATCATGGATATGAATAATGTGGATAGCAATATCCATATTAGTCATATATATTATAAATGCGATGTATAATATATAAGAGAGAGCTATTTGTAATTTACATTTGTTAATTAAATGTTGATGTGAATTGGATTCACATTGGATAATTGATTGAAAATGTAATTCACATTTTATTTTGGGTTGTGAATATGATTCACAATTTTCCAATGGCAAGATTGCAATATTCACAAAATAATTATCAATTATTTTTGTAGAATAATTTACAACAAGTGTTGTTGTAAATCTTGGAGATTTCCATGGAATAATGTAATCTCATGAGATCTCACGAGATTACATGAGATTGCCACCAAATCCAATATTATGGAAGGAGGCAATCTTCATTCCATAATCTCCATGCTTGATTGATTTGATTTGAGATTGATTTATATTGATTTATCAATATAGATTTAATCTATATTAAATTAATTGTTGTTGGTTTTTACCAACACAAATCTTAGCCATTAAAAGAAACACAATCAATGAGAGCCAGAGCCATTGAATTTGTGTTGCCCATGGATTGAGATCCATGGATCCCAAAATATTATAAATAGAAGGGCACCCCTTTGCTCTTCTTTACACAACACACAAGAGAACATAAGTCTCTCTCTCTTTCTCTCTACACATCAACCCTCTCTCTTTCTCTCTCATGGTCGTCCACCATGGATGCCCTAGAGGGAGTCTCCATCGCCACAGCGTCGTCGTTATGTTGCCCGATCGTTTGCTCGTGGATCTCTGTCTCCTTCGGTGTGCCTTGCTCGTGAAGAAGACGTCGGATCTCGTGTGTTGAGATCAGGAGATCCACCACTTAGATCATCAACATGGATTGCGAGAAGCACGCGATTCATCCCCGCGCTCGCAAGCGTCTCCTCCGTCGGATCGGACTTGAGACAGGAGGTCTTTTTGTTTAGAGACTGGATCGCAACCACGCTTCAAGAGGTAATCCTATTACTTGTTTGTGGTTTAGACAAAATGATCTGAGAAGTGTTCTCGGATCATGTGGTTTCGTCACATGAACAAAATTTAATTTTCGTTGCGTAGAACAACTAGTGCGACTAGTCGTTCTTTGTCATATTCGATACGATGCTCACGCTTCCGTGATGCGCTTGAGGATCTCAGCATATCCTTCAAGAATATCTGTTGGATTGATAGACTTCTAAATTTCAGTGGAAGAGCCTTAGTCTTAGATAATATCTCTATGACCTTGATATTAGAATACACTCATTGTTTGTTTCTAAATGTTGGAAATAAACATGAATTCTGAGATAGAATTATCATAAAGAGTTATGATGGATATATTTCAGATAGTAATCTAACATCTAGTGGACTCCACAAAATTAGAAAATTAATGAATGGTTCATTAAGATTTCTAAAACTGAAAATTAAACCTTTAAAAAGATCAATAAGAGGATAAAGATCATTTGATAATGATCGGGCATAAAGTTTTGGACATATGTATGTTGATGAGATCAATGGACTAGTAAGATATGAAACTTTAGAATGTCTAAAAATTTCAAAGCTTACATACTTATGAATATTGTATTCAAAGTAAAATGTCCAAAACACCCTTCGCTGGGAATGGTGTTAGATGTCGAGGTATTCAAGATCTCATACATATTGATGTATGTGGATCATCTATATCATAATAAACATTATGGATATGTGATATCTATTGATGATTATGTATGATATGAGATTTCTTATCTTCACCTAAGAAACCTTTGAAATGTTCAAAGATTTCACATTTTTTGTTAAGAACCAAAGTTTGAAGAAAGATGAAATGAATTTGATCTAACTTAGGTAGCTTGTACATGTTAGATAAACTCAAAGAATACCTTATGGAGATACGAATATCATTTCTATCTCACTCCTCCTGATAAACCTAAACTTAATAGAGTTGTAAGGAGATACAATTGGATCATGTGTGACATGATTTGATCAATGATGAATTTTTAGCATAATTATCCCTTAATTTCCAGATATATATGTGTAGTCGACACTACAATATATATCCTTAATAAGGTTCCATGCATGTAAGCTAGAATCTAGCACTTGAGAGTGCTGCTTCATTAAGGAAATAAAGGATGGTATTGGATACCTACTTTATGACCTTGAGATTCTTAAAATATCTCAACTCTGAGAATGTGATTCTTAGAGGTTGAGACTCTTGAGAATCAAGATGAAAATGAAGTAAAGGAAATCATTTAATCTTGAGATGATAATGAGGTTCCTGAAATCAAAAACTAAAAGGATAATTAAAGATTAAACATTAACACCTCTTTACATGAGTTTGAGGATGTATTCCATGTGTCAGTTAAGTCTGACAATGATCGGACTTCATGTAATGAAGTCCTGAGGATCATGACATGGACAGATGGATTTTAGCAATAAAGTCTAAAGTAGGCTTCATATACAAGTGTTGTATATGGACCCTCGAGGATCCACCTATAAGGGTAAGACCCGTTAAGGTGTAAATGGATCTTCAAGATAAGAGGGAACATGATGAGAAGGTAGAGACCTTTAAAGCACGGTTTGTAGCCATGAGCTACACAGCGAAGAGAAGACATCACTTGCGATGAGGCTTGCTCTTTAGTAACCATGCCTAAACCCATCGGATTATTGCTAACTGTAGCTACACAACTTGGCTTTGACATCTTGGAGATGGAAGTCAAGATTGCATTCCTCTATGAATACCTCTCTGAGGATATTCACATGAAGTAGCCCCGGGGCTTCATGGTTGAGGAAAGCAAGATTTGCAAGATAAAGAAATCCATCTATGGACTCAAATAAGCTTCTTGAAGTTAGACCATAAGATTTGATGAAATTATAAATGTTATGATTTCAGATAGAATCTTGATGAGCCATGTGAAGCTTAGTGGGAGTGCCTTTGTGTTCATCGTGCTAAATGTAGATGTTATCTTAATCATTTAGAATGATATAAGTATGATAATAAGAGTTTTATAGATCTGGCTATTCCATACCTTGAGATATGATCTCATAAGAAGCCTCTTGGATAGTTCTGAAGGTGTTCAGAAGCAAAGAGAAGAAGCTATTGGGACCGTCACATTTGTAGTACACCTTGGACAAGTTCCATTCTTGGAAAATCCCAAGGAAGGCTTCCTTCCCTTAAGATTTGGTACTGACCTATCTAAAGGGATAGCACCTCAAAGAGTTGAGGAAGTGAATGCTAGAACTGCTTGCACTTGTGCATCAGTTACGAGAAGCTGAGTGTATGCTAGATGTCTACAAAGCCAGATATGTGCCATGTAGTGGGAGTAGTGAAGTGTTGCTAATCTTACTATGGAGATAAAACACTTGATTGCAGCAATAACAAAATCTTAAAAGGTGATGAGACTTAGATATAGTAATCTCAAAGTCTTATCTTCAAAAGTTTAAGATCTTGTAGATAGTGATCTATAAGGGTCTTAACTGTAGATGTCTTAGGAGATAGAGATCTCCATGAATAAAGGTATTCTAATCAGGATTATAGAAATACTGTATATGATAATTATTAAGTTGTAGTGTCAAGGACACCATAACTAATTGAGTATTGGTTGCATAAGATGCAACATTCGCATTAGATGCGAGCATTGTTACTAGGAGATATGCAAGTGTCATAAAAGGACTTGGCATAGTATTTTGGAAACAGAGTGATTGGTCAGCTTACCTAGCTATTTTCTAAATAGCCTATGATTGTCACATGAGTGTGGGTTGAAATGATTAGCCCATTAATGGCTCTTTGGGCTAGTGGGATATTGTTGGACATGCGAGCCCACGGCGAGCCATTATGCAATAAATGTTATTGCACATATCATTCCCTGATCTGAAATAAAGAATAAATAATTTGCATAATAAGTCCCTTAGTACAATTAGGGATATGTATCATGGCTATCTTAATGATCATATAGTTGTTGATTCAATTATTGAATCATAGAGGCTGGTGCTTGGATGAATATCTAAAGAATTAGATTGAGGACTCATCAAGCACCGTCAAATGATTGTTAAGATGTGATCTCTAGCCTGAGTAGGAGATGGCAATCCTTTCTCACATAAGCTGAAATCTGACCGACCCCTTGATGCAGGTCCTCTGCATAGGAATAGAGATTCGGAGGTATCAGATTAGTTAGGTCAAAGAGTTGACTTAACGAGATCGAGATGAACCAAAGTCCTATGTCGTATGCTGTCACGATATAGGCACACATCCTCTGACCGAAGACAGATGTGCTACTATATGTTTGAGTATGTACATTTGGCAGACCAACAGGTGGATGACCTAACAAAGGTCTATACACCAGCGCGCTGGTGTGCATATAAGGGCATATGAGTAATAGGATCTCTCAAAGGGATCATACAGGTTCACTACTGAACAGAAAGACATGAGCTCACTCATGAGATATTGGGAAGAATCAAATTCCGTGCACGGTCGTCTCTCTTTGGAAGCTTGACTGAATTTGTAGGTTTGATATATACTTTTGGAAAGTATATGATCGAAACCAACTCCCAATGATCAAATGAGAAACTTACTGATAAAACCCTGAAGTAGACAGTATAAAGCTGATCTAATACTTCGGGTTTATTCTGGGTCTTCCAGTATGCAGGATGTACAGGTGTTGGGAATACCTGAGGGTGATGTGATCATAAACGATTGTATAACCATGACGCTTCCATTCCTAGGGAGTGATGAAACGGGTCTGGATTTTAGTGACTCCTCTTAGTAGAAAAGTAATATGATCTTGGTCCAAATGTTGGACATTGATCTGAATGTGATTCAGATGTAATAAGAATATTAGATTTATGGTCTTGATTTAATCAAGCATCTATGGGAGGTCTGAGGGATTTAAGATGTGATCTCAATATCCAAGTTACTATACGTGGAACAATACAATTGCCCTATCCTTATCTCCAAGTATCTGCGGAGAAAGCACATTATCCTTGAAAGAGTTCATGGAAAATTTCATTGTTGATATATGTATCCGAGCATCAAGAAAATTGATAATTAAATGTAATTTAATTATCATGGATAATATGAATTTGATTCATATTACAAGGAGAGTTATCTGAGATAATTAAATGTGATTTAATTATCAAAGATGCGAATAATGTGAATGTCATTTATATTATTTTGGAACATGAGAATAGAGATCCAAGATGATTAAATACGATTTAATTATCTTGGATATGAATTATATGGATAGCAATATCCATATTAATCATATATATTGTAAATATGATTTATAATATATAAGAGAGAGCTATTTGTTATTTATATTTGTTGATTAATTATTGATGTGAATTGGATTCACATTGGATGATTAATTAAAATATAATTTACATTTTGTTTTGGGATGTGAATGTAATTCACATTTTTCCAATGGCATGATTGCAATATTTCACAAGATAATTATGAATTATTTTTGTGAAATAATTTACAACAATTGCTGTTGTAAATCCTGGATATATCATGAGATAATGTATCTCACGAGATAATGAGATCTCATGAGATGTTGGTAGCCATCCCCCCTTTTTAGGGGATATGGTTTATCAACTCATTATCTCCAGGGATAATTAATTGATTTGATTTGAATTTCAATATATTGATTTATCAATATATATTAAATTAAATTAATTGTTGTTGTTTTTTTACAACAAGATCATAGCCATTGAAGAAACACAAATCAATCTCAACCATTGATTGTGTGTTTTCCATGGATTGGGATCCATGGATTCCCAAAACCCTATATAAGAAGATGCATCCATTGCTCTTTAAGATACATGATTAAAATGAATGCTCTCTCTCTCTCTCTTATCTACATGCCAAGTCTCTCTCTCTCTCTCTCTCTTATAATGGTCGTCCACCATGGAGCCATTGTGAGAGTCATCATCGACGCAGCATCGTCGTTATGCTGCCGGATCATCTACTCGTGGATCTCCATCTCCTTCGGTACATCTCGCTCGTGAAGCAGATGTTGGATCTCGTGTGATGAGATCAGGAGATCCGCCGCTTGGATCATCAACATGGATTGCAAGGAGCACGCGATTCATCCCCGCGCTCGCAAGCGTCTCCTCCATCGGATCGGACTTGATACAGGAGGTCTCTTGGTTTAGAGACTCGATCGCAACCACGCTTCAAGGGGTAATCCTATTACTTGTTTGTGGTTTAGACGAAACGATCGGAGAAGTGTTCTTGGATCATGTGGTTTTGTCACATAAAAAATTTTAATTGCCGCTGCATCGAGCAACTAGTGCGACTAGTCGCTCCCGATCGCGTTCGATGTCATCGTCACGCTTCCATGATGCGCTTGAGGATTTTCCCTGTATCCTTCAGAGCCGAGGCTCGGGTAAGCGATGTGGTGAGAAGAGGGCCATAGGATCAAGGACCGGCCCTTGATCCAATAGCTTCTAGAGCACGATGGTGAGAGAGCTCCACGAGGGAAGCATGGTAGTGGTACGAGAGCAGCTGTGGTGGCGATCAGTGGCGTTCGAGTGGCGCACGGCCCGAGGTAGGGCGTTGTTGGTGAGGCGGAACTAGGGTAGGCAACACATGGCCGGGAGCCCTAGCGATCGATGGATATGCAGTGATGCGGAGCAAGATGGGGCAGAGTGCAGTTGTTGTACCTGCAAGTAAACAAGAAAAGTACAAAATGGGAATGAGGATCTATGGAAGCGAGGGAGGTTGCGGATCGAAGAGGAGCTCCGACCTTTACAAGGTCAGAGATGGTAGGTCTAAGGGTTAACAGAGAAGAGATATGATCGTAGAGTCGGAGTGATGGTGTGGAAGGTCGGATGGGGAGGTTGGTTGATCACCTAAGAAGGAGTTGATAGCTCCTTGGACTTTGCTCAAGGGTCCGGCGAAGAGGACCCGAGCTCCATCGTAGGATGGAGAAGATACTCGGCGTAGAAATGGCTAAGGATATGATTGTTCTCCTCTCATCTTCGCAGGTGAAGAAGCCCTTCGTAGCTGTCACCTACGAGGGTAGCAGCTGGAGAGGAAAGTTTAGAAATGGTGGATGGGGAAGAATGCCAACGAGGGGAGGGCTTTATAGGAGGGGCGAGATGGGTAACAAACGGAGGTAAAGGGGGTGTTACGAGGTGAGGTCAGCTGGCATGGCGGCGGTTATGAAATAGGGAGGCAGAGGCTTGTAACCATCGAGGGAGGAGCTACGGCCAGTGCTGGACGAAGAGGGTGATGGTGTGGCACGTGTTGCGCACGCGCCTAAAGAGGAGAGGGTCAGCACATGTCGTGCACATGCGGGTGGAGAGAGTGGGGATGGGAGGTCACGTGCGACGCACGTGACCATGCTGGAGTGAGGGAGAGGAGGTGTGACATGGCACGCCCAGGAGCGACCATGTGCCACCCCAAAAATTTTCAAAATTAAAAGAGGAAGAAAAATAGAAAATAAATAGAAGGAGACCTCGGATCGAAAAATTTCATTCACAAAAGTTATTCATCTTGACGAGATCTACAACTTTTATGTAGGACGCATGAGCAAAAGAGGTCATCTATACAAAGTAATATTTTTGGTGGTCTCCATGTGTATAGGAAACCGATTTTGAGGGGTTTTGTAATTTTTTGGTGGTTTTAAAAGAGGATAAAAAATCAAAAAAATAAGATAAAATAAAAGATACTTAATTACACATTAATCTATTTTTTTAGATTTTAAGTAAATAATAAAATAAAGAAATAAAATAGAAGTACGAAACACAAGTTTTTTAGACAGACTCATAGAGGACGCTCGGACGCAATCAGGTTCTTTAATTTTAGTCTTGATCTAGATTTGGATTTTTATGCAATATGATAAAACTTTCATCAAAGAACACAAATGAAAAAGAAATAAAATAAAATAGGTTAAATATGTACATAAATACTCAGGTCAAAAATAGAAAAAAGATAAATGCGTAAAAGATGTCCAAAACCCAACTTTCACATATAAGCTCCGAAATTTAAGAAATTGTTCTTCTTTTGAAGGTATTTGAAATCGGAGTAATTTAAAAGTGAATATACCAAAATTGGACACTGTATGAGGAAGATATGCATGTTTTAATCCATCTGATATGAAATTATATTTTGAATTTATTTATCACTTATTTGAGTTAGCAATTTTTTGTATTTTTATTCTTGTTAGTAATATCTACACAATGAAAGTGGTTTCAAGTCAATCGGAGTAAGGATGTGAAATTTAGCTGCTTATTAAGTCAAATTACGCTTTGTTTTTTGGGTTATTATTTTATGCAATTATGCATGATGAAATGTGAATATTATTATAACATTTATGAATGCTAATGATGCTATATTAATTATTAAATTCATATGGATTTTAGGAAACATAACCTAATTGGCCAATTTTAGCACGATGAATCTGAGACTCATCAACTTCATGGTCTAGTATCTGGACATGTTCCTAAGGGAAGGAGAGGTTTGGCTCCACCACCACGTCATCATAGTTGATCACGTACCTAGGATCTCGGATGTACTTCTGAAGCTTCGATAAAAGGAATACATCGTGAATGCCCTCAAGGTATGGTGGAAGGTCCACACTGTAAGTTACCTTCCCAACTCGGGCCAAGATCTCGAACTGTCCCACAAAGTGCAGTGTAAGTTTGCCTTTACCACTAAACCGGTGCACACCCCTCATTGGGGATACTCGTAGGAACAGGAAGTCCCTAACCTATGATTATGAGGGATACTTCATGCACACAAGGTTTGTTAAGAATCATAACTTTAAGGTATGAGTGTAAGATATTATACCTGAAACTCAAGCTCTCGACACCGTTGGTCAGTGTAGGTCTTTTGTCAGCTTTGCGTGGTCAACAATCTCTTCCATGCAGTCCCCACAACTCTAGTGGTATCCTCTATGATCTGTGGGGTAAACAAGGTGTCGTCACCAACCTTCTACCAACGCAAGGGAGTGGTGCATCTCCTCCCATACAAGGCCTCAAAAGGTGTCATACCTATACTGACATGATAGATATTATTGTATTTGAACTCAACTAGCAGAAGGCCATCCTTCCATGATCCCTTCCGGTCAACAACGCATGCCCATAGCGTGTCCTCCAATGTCTGAATAGTCCTCTCAGACTGTCTGAATGTTAGGGGATGGCAAGCTGAACTCAGACATAGTTCACTCCTCAAGGCTCTCAGTTCCCCAATAGAGGTAAAGCGTGAATCTCTATCTGACACTACCTACTTGGGTATCCAGTGCATCCGAATGACATATTGCATGTATAATCTGGCTAGCTCAACTGGAGTACATGTCATGTTGATTAGAATGAAATGGACTGGCTTGGTCAACCAGTCAATGATCACCTATATCGCATCATGCCCGTTTGGGGGTAAGCGGCAATGATATGACAAAGTTCATAGAGATACTCTCCCACTTCCACATTGGAATGGTAAGAGGCTATAGTAAACAAGGGGGTCTCTAGTTCTATGCCTTCACCATCTAACACATAAGGCATTAGCTATTGTGCTAAACTAAACCTCTTCATGACCTTCCACCAAAAGTGCTGACAAAGGTCTCAATATATCTTGGTTCAACCTGGATGAACAGAAAGTCTCAAACTGTGCACCTCATCCAGAATATCTGTCCTCAGCTCCTCATCATTTGGGACACACACAATACCCTTTCCATAGCATGGATTCACATACCCAAAATCCATCGAACTTATCCTTCAAGAATCTGTGGTACAAGTCTTGAATCCTCTGATCTGTCTCTTTATTTGGGATAATTCGATCCCACAAGATAACGTACTTCGTAAATATAGTCACTGCATCAGATGTGCCCTAAAATGAATGCCCCTCACTAAGTGTAGTGAGCACATCCCAAGTTTGTAACCAAGTTGTTGAACCCTCAGTGTGTGACTGGCTGCTCAAATAGTATGCCATCACATTCCCCTTACCAGGGTGGTATGAAATGGCACAATCATAGTTCTTCAGTAGCTCCATCCACCACCTCTTCCTCATCTTCAACTCTCTCTAATAAAAAATGTACATGAGGCTCTTGTGGTCAGTGAAGATCTCAAAAGTCACCCCATAAAAGTAGTGGTGCCATATCTTCAGTGTGAAGACCACATCCGCTAACTCCAAGTTGTGAGTGGGTAGTTGCCCTCATGGGCTTCACTTGCCGTGATATGTAGGACACAACATGTCCTCTTTACATCAGTACAATGCCCAGCCCTTTCTTGGAAGCATCGGTGTAAACCGTGAAGTCTAAGGTACCGGACAAAAGGATGAAAATGGGTGTAGAGTTTAACTGCTCCTTAAGAGTACGGAATCTCAACTCCCATTTGTCACTCCAGACAAATGGTCTACCTTTTGCATCAACCAGGTGAGGGGTAGGGCCAACTGAGAGAACCCTCTGACAAATCTCCTAAAGTACCTGGCAAGACCAAGGAAACTTGGGACCTCTGTAACCATCTTGAGATGCTCCCAAGACACAATTACCTTTATCTTGTCAGGGTTAACTGACACCCCTTCCCCTGAAACCATGTGGCCTAGGAATGCCACTAGAAAGCTAGAACTCACACTTGCCATATTTGGTATATAAATGATGCTCTGCAAGTGTCTCTAGCACAATGTGAAGATGGGGCTCGTGCTCGTACTCATCATGGGAGTAGACTAGAACATTATAGATGAATATGATTATGAACCTGTCCTAGTATGGACAGAAGACTCGGTTCATCAAATCCATGAATATGGAAGGTCCATTTGTAAGTTTGAAAGGGCATCACCACAAACTCCTAGTGACCATATCTACTACGAAACATAGACTTCTTCACATCTACATCATTGGTCCTCAAATGATGGTATCCAGATCGCATATAGATCTTGGAGAACAACGATGCTCCCTATAACTGATCAAACAGATCATCAATTTGTGGGAAAGGATAACAGTTCTTGATCATTCAATTATTTAGTTGTTTGTACTCTATGTGTAGCCTTAAGGATCCGTACTTCTTCTTAACAAAGACGCCCGGTGATCCCAATGGTGATGTACTGGGGACGATGAATCCCTTCTCCAACAGCTCTTGTAATAGCACTTTGAGCTCCATGAGCTCAGCAGGTGCCAACCTGTATGGAGGGATAGGGATCAGTTGTGTATCTGGCAATAGCATCATCTCAAACTCTATATCCCACACTAGTGATAGTCTAGGTAAGTCATCTGAAAACACGTCAGGAAACTCATTTATGACTCTAAAATCCTTGATCATCCGATCATGTATGTTGAGTCTACTATATAGGCAAGGTAGCCTACACAACCCTGATTAAGAAATTTATGTTCCCTCAAGGAAAAGATGCACTCGATCCTACCACTAGATGTACATCTGTAAAACTGAAATGGTGGTACTCCAGATAGATGGAAGACCTTCGTCTTTCTGAAACAGTCCAGACACGCATTGTATCTCTCCAGCCACTCCATGCTTAAAATGATGTCAAATTCTCAAACTGAATTATCATTAGTAAAGTGGGCATCTCGTTCCAACCTATCTTCACGGTTACATCCTTCACTGCCTGGAGGATGATAAATAATTTCCCCCATGAGCCCTTGATATAAAATGACGATGGAACCCTCATTATGGACTTGTCCAATGTGGGCACCATACGATGCGTAAGGAAGGAATATGTAGCCCATGAATCAAACAATGCATGTGAATCAATCTCATGGGATGAAATCATACCTCTATCGACCAATCCATAAGCATGGTCCTGCACTTGTGTCACTGCAATCACCGTCCTCATGGTGGTACGCTGGATCTCAATGCAATGAATACTTATTATGGGGCTCACTGAAAGTCATGGTCTCCATGTCGGAATACTAACCCCTAAAACTGTGCAAAAGACCCAGCTAGTCTTCTATGCTACTATTCCTACATGCTCAGATGCTGGAACGCAATCGACATTGGGCCTTTAAGTGGCTCGGCTATCCACATAGTAACAAGTACGACTACTTGTCTTTGACAATCTCCCTCCAGAAGCAAAATTGTTGCCCCCATGCCTATGAATTTATGTCTACATAGGGGGACATGAAGAAAATGAACCACGACCTGCTAAGGCCTGTCTCAAGGTAGGGGATGGCGTGAACCTGCTAGTTGTTGGTGTCATCACGGTCGAGTGGTGGCGACAGTCTCTATAGAATCGAGAGAAGTCTTGGCATATTGCTTTGTTAGGATGGGTTGGAGGTAACTGTGACCGACATCCATGTTAATGACTCTATGTAGCCTCCCACTTTGTCACCTTCATAGTATCCTCCTTTATGGAGGTAAGGTCCAAAGTAGATAGTCTGTTTTGGACCTCCTCGAGCATCCCCCAGAAGAACTTCTGTAAGTTCTCTTGTGGATAAGCTATAGTAGCAGGGGAATGGCAATACGACTCCATGTAACAGATTAGGTACTCATGTGCCATCATCGACCCCTGGTTAGCTCGGTGAACTCTCTCCTCTGATCTTTTGCCCAATGGTCTGGGTAGAACTCTGTACGGAACTCATCAAAGAAGACCTTCCAAGTGATGACCTCAATCAGGTGCTCCTTAGTGGCATTCCACCACCGATCTGCATACCCTACTAATGAGTACTCCACAAAAGGCATCCATACACCCTCAAGCACATGGATCATCCTCAGAACCTTTCCTACTTGTGTCATCCAAAACTGTGCATTATCAGGGGTGGTGGTGCTGAAGAACTATGATACACGAGCCCTCTGGTATGCATTGTTGGTTCTCTAATGCTTATGTAATGCATCCACGTCCTCCATCTGCTCAGGCCCTAAAGTCGTTGCTCAATCGCCTATTGGTGCTACTGGATTCCATGTACTTCTTGTATAAGGTAGGATAGATGTTTCTCTACATCCAGATCCATACGAAGCAACATTGTTCTGCATAGAGAACCAGAGCATTAATAGTTGCTTTACTTAAGAGAGATACATAGACATGGATATAAAATATGTTATTCTCCTTAGGACTCATGTTGGATCAAAATACTCTTAAACAATATCATGTATTTCGAACATCAATGAGGATATGCATGGAATGGAGTATGACATCTCTAATATCAAGCTGTTATGACCATCCCCCTCGGATCTAGGTACTTGACAAACTGATTCCAAGCACATACATTCTACATGATATAAATATAAGAACGAGAAAATAGCACAAGAAGATCGGATTTCAAAATTTCTTTCCATTCATAACATGTTCGTTCATTAGTTATAATCCATGTCCACAAAATATTACATGTATGCATTAAAAGTGTGTCCATACATATATTGTACATCTCATGTCTCTCAAAATGCTACAAGTAGAGTAAGCAATAAAGCTACAAGTAAGAGCTCTCTACAAGCATAGTACCACAAGGAAATCGTGTAGCTCCACAAAAAGTGTATCTCTAACCCTAGCAGCTCGAAGATGTCGCATCTTCTGAGAACCTATGGAATCTAACACAAAGGCACATTATGAATAAAGTTGCACAGTACAATACTAAAACTACAACAAGTAAGATACAAAGGAAGTGTGCAAAAGAAACAACTTGGTAAATCCTCCTCATAAAGAAAACAAACTCTAGTCATTCTCATTAGCCTTGAATAACCCAAGCTTTATGGATAGCATCTGGTCTTGTTCCTCGTGATATCTCACACTATGGCTCTTAAGAAAATAAGAAGAACTTAGGTTTGAGGTTCCTCCATATGCATTCGGTGGGGTACAATGCATCCTAACTAAGTTCCCAACACTTCCACATAGCTTTACTCACCAAAATGTAAATTCCATGTTAAACCTCCCTAGTATTCCACAAGATTTGCCATATCCACAATTCTTAAATCAAGTTACAACCTGTGAACTATTACGAGCCATCCAAGTTCACTGCCCACATGTAAAAGTCCATGGTGGCATAGGGTACGAGTCAGGACACCGATTATTAATACCATTCATACCATAGTCAGAATCCCTACGATTATCTCAATCCTTTGTATGCACATGAGACTTGTATTTCATTCTCAACTTCATTAATCGCATATCTTGAAACTCCCCTCTTAATTCAATTAGTTTACATGTGATATAGATCATGACAACCGTATTAAAGTTTTCATACACGCAAGACCATAACATTGGTTATAATAGACATGATTAAGAAAAAGGAAAATTGAAAGGAAACCTAGCTCTACATGTTCTATGGAAAATGAACAATCATCAGTGAGGTGGTGTTTTTAAGAAACTTTATATTAGATTAGTCTATATATCTTATATGAGAATATTATCAATTACTAATATAATGATGCTAAAGAGGTCTAATTTTGAGAAACATCATATCATCAACTACATAGTAGCATGCCGTAAGGATACTTGGGGCTCTACAAGTGTGCAATCATATGGAACTGAGAATCACGTGGAACCAACAACAAGAAGAAGGGGAACATCGGTATCTCAAAACTCGCCTCTTCGGTACCTCCATCCAAGGAGAAATGGTGTGTATGGTGCACCATTGACGATGATCACCCGTGCATGATGATGATCATGATCTCCTCTATGTGGTGGTGGCTTTTGATTGTCGATCTGAAACACTCTGACAAATTGTAGCGGTGTTCTGGTGAGGGGAAGGGAGGGCAAGGTAGTTGTTCTAAGGGATAGGATTTTGTGTTAAACCAAAAGTTTATTTTATATGGTAGAAATCCAGATCCACATCTTGGTTCGGATCTAAAATGGAATCCGACCCTATTTCGCTAAAATGGTCATAACTTGAGCTCCCAAATTTGGATTTTGATGTTCTTGGACTCATTGGAAAGGTCTTGACGAGTACTCTAAGATATACTAATTATTCATCTTATTTGAACACTGGATTAGAGCATAATTTGGGGGGAAATGGGTCCCATTACGACAGGTCTGACAATTCGATAGGTGGAACCTTCCCCGCAAAGAGATGTGAGGAAAAATGCTATATGTAGTGTACAACTAACACTATTGTTAGGAATAAGTGATGAGTCCTATCATACCAAGGACACACATGAGGAAGGTTGTAACACCACAAACATAATGCAAATACTCGCAAACTATGAGAGGGGGTAGTAAGTGGTGGAGATTACCACTAACAACCTGAAAAATACCTTGGATGGATGTCAATGAGTCCAATTGGATTCGAATCCAACATATTGTCCATGGCGGTTTTTCCAGATAACAACTCGGGTCTAGACCTAGAGGCGTTACAACATGTGGTGACTGAGATGTCCCTTGGATCTTATTTCAAATGATGAACACAATCTGAGGAGATGGAACCTTCACCTTTGTAATACTTTTTACTTCTGTATTGTAGGTTATAATTTTGCAAATAACGTATGTAATTTCTATAAAGATGGCACATGTTTAAGTGCCGACTATTTTCTTGTAATAAACCTTGAGCAGATGTTAGATCTATCGTTTATAACAAATATTATGCTCGATGGGAAATGTGTGTGGTTCCATGCGTGCATGTTTGGTTAAGGTATGATTGTATCACTAAATTTTCATTGGATAATATATAATTTTGGTTAATTGGAATGCAATATCTCAGCCATGTCACAAGCTCATCCATCCCCACCTATAAAACTTCCTTCATCCACATGAGTACGGATGCGTCATCATCTACTTTTATGTTGGTAATTTTGAATGTTCAAGAGAGTCATCCATTGTTGGAGTTATATGGGTGAGAACCACATAAAAGACGACTTATGTTCCTTACCAACATGTACCGATATTGAGGAGGTGATGCTGCTTGTGGAATGCACGTCATTACTCGTGCGGCTTTAGTGAGGATTTATCATGTTTTAATGATTGAGAAAGGTATTGTTTAAGATCAAATGCATCTTGAGTTTTATACATTCTAATTTCTAAAGTGTAAATGGACATTATGACGCTGCTCTGTGTGTTGTGATATCAACATGCATGCACCCTCTCATATATGAAATTCAGGATATATACACCGATAAAGAACTCATATACTTGTGTGTATTAGTATGCTTAGTGTGCCTAGAGCTTAGGGTATACCTGTACATATTACATATATACCGTATAACCCTTCACAATTCAAAAAATCATGAGTTTGAGCCTATACCAGTATAAGTCCCTTACCGATATGACCTCCTTGGTACTAAAATGCTTGATGCCCTCGTAACGCTCATATGAGATATCGGTATAATCTTGCACCGGTATATGAATGATTTATCTTTACAAAAAGTTTGGCTCTGATAGCTTATAGACCTCTTTGATATATCGTATAGGGGCCTATACACTGGTATATGTGCTTGACAGTAGTTGTTTATGCATGTCTAAAATGCCTCATTGTTCAAAGCCTGCTTATGATTGAGCTAATGATCTTATGCTTTATCATGATATGTTTTTACTGAATAATGATGTGCAGAAATGTATAATTAATCTCCGAGCAAGTGAGAAATATAACATGATTAATGTCTTATATGAGTGGTGTTATTGTGCTTTATTATTAATGGAAGCCTGGGATTAATAAGCCATTAGTTTTATTGAACATGCCTGCTATTTTGAGTATCATATCTAAACCTAGAACTGTAATTAAAACTCAAATGTCACGATCAATGTTACAATGGACTATAAGTTACAAACTGAAATACATACAAGTTTTTTTACTCATAAAGCTTAAGGGCATTGGCCATGCTTCTTATTTCAGGAAAAAACAATACAATTGTGACCTTCATGGGGACTTACAAGGAAGACAAAGGGAGGACTAAATGGTGATCACATGTACTGTGAAAAGAAGACAAGACATTGTTCTATGTATTCATCACGCAAGTTGCCTTCTTCCTCTTCAACGGCTAAACGTCTGTGTCAAAAAGCTGCAATCAGTTGCATCGTTCACAACCTGAGAATATTTGCTTGATGTCTCACAATTGCTTGGATAATGCCATTGATTTATGCCCAAGTCGCCTTCTGCTTCCACATGTACACTCTGGTTCAAATTTTTGGGCAAAAGTGGAGTCCACCGATAATGTCATTGACTTATGCTTCAACTTGATCAAACAACCGTGATGGAGATTCTCTCTTTTTGATTTCATTGCCGCCAATCTTTTGCCTTATTCTGGAATATTATGCTTCAACTTGACTAAAGCAGCATCCGATATGATCAAAATCTTTAAAACACCTGTCAATGATCATCTTGGTGCATCGAATATGATCGATTCTTTAAAAAAATCTCTACCTGTTCAGTTGTTCACGGTCCCACCAAGAATCAAATACAAAATGATTTATGTATGCAGTTCGAAAATTATTGTCCACAGAAAAAATCGAATCATTAAAACTTGATGCATGCAGAGGTTAGAAATCAGTAATTCATTTAATATGATCAAATCTTCAAGTAAAAAGTGCATATCCACATAATGTTTAAGTTAGCATGAGGCTAATGTGATCATATCTTTTAAGAAGAAGCCTCCAGCTTTGTTGCGAAAGAAACAATGCGTCATGCTATATGATCAAGATACTTACAACTGTACCTGTGCAATGGCTAGTTCTATCTTTTTTTCATGAAACCAGACTTGCTAGTTCAATGTGAGACCTGGTATGATCAAATAATTTTGAAAAGCCCTATTCATGCACCAGATAGTTGACTAACTTCCGTAACATGATCAAATATTATAAAGCCCTAACTATGCTGTGCGAAAAGCAATGTTTCACCAAGAAATATCACATCTTCAAGAAGACTACTCATGTTGCAGCTGTATCAGTGTTCATGATAAAATATTTTGAAAAAAACATTTACTAGTAGAGAAGCTTACCTCAACCGAATCTTCAACACGTTTATTTTTTTAAAAAAGCATAGGTAGACCTTTTTGAGATTAATGATCAAATAGAGATTTTGTTAATCTATTGTGTGATCATATATTTTGGCAAGAAGCCTCCAGCTATGACTAGGTAGAAACATCATGTCATCCAATATGATCCAAAACTTAAAACTCTAACTATGCAATGGCTGGTTCAATATTTTTCATAAGAAAAAAAAGAAACTGGCTGGTTCAATCTGAGACCTGTTATGATCAGATAATCTAAAAAAGCCTCTATTTATGCAGTGGACAATTTGACTGACTTCTGTAACATAATCAAATAGTATAAAACTCTAACTATGCAATGCCAAAGTCAGCATTTCACCTAGAAACATCACATTTTTCAAGAACACTACTCGTTTTGCAGTTGTATCAGTGTTCATGATCAAATATTTTGAAAACAAATACCAGTAGAGAGATTTACCTCAATCAAATGTTTAAAGCTCTTTAAACAAAGCATAGGTGGACTGTTTTCAGATTAGTTATCAAATAGGGAATTCTATTGATATGCCATTATCTTTTAATTTAATGCATATTCAAGTATAAAATATCCACCTATTTTGATGGTTAAGTCACAAAGACTTGGTTTTATCAAATCTGAAGGAAGAAAAGTGTCCAACCGTGCAACAGGTCATCCAATATGAACTATATTGATGAAAATTCTAGCTATGCAATGGTTTATTTAATATGTTGTCAGATATAACCAAATCGTTAAAAGTAGTTTTCTATCTATGCAATGGTTAAGTGGCATCTCTGTCAGTATGATAAAAAAAACTCTATCAATGCAGTGCGGAAATCAATGCTTGCCTCAAGATAAAATCTTAAATATTTCTACTTATAAAGGGGTTAAATCAGTGTTGTTGTTGTAAAGTAGTTTAATCAGTGTTTCCCAATGATGATCAAATATTAAAGAAAATCATGGTATGCACGATTAAGTCAGTTTCTTTGCAATGTTTTCTATTCCTTGGGAAAAGAGGAGGTTTCTACCTATGAAGTGGTTAGACCAGTATGCTATCGAATATGAACACAAAATTTAATACATCAACCTATGCAATGATAGATTTTAAGTCCCATCCGACACAATCAAGGCTAAAAAAAGAGGCATCTGCTTATGCAGAGGTTCAGAGGATGTCCCTCAATATGATCAAAATCTTCTGAAACTCTACTGGTTGACCCAATGGTCACCTGAAAAAATCAAATCTTTTAGAAAAAGAAAGAGTCCTCTACCTATGTATTGATCGAATCAGTGTCTTAAAATATGATCAAAGTCTTCGAAGACTCTACTGTGTCATGGAATATTTAGTATGTCACTCAACATGTTTATGCTTAAATCTTGGATGGGGTAGGGCTCTACTTATGCAGTGGTGTATCAACTGAACTACCCAATATGGTTAGTTATCGAAAACCTCTAGCTATGCGTGGTTAAACCAGTTTACCTTAATAACTAATACCTATGCAGGGGTTAGTCAACTGGACCTAACAATGTGTCACCTAATGTGGTCAAATCTAGAAAAGGTGCTGGAATTAGCTTTGCTAGAAGACCTGGGCTTGGGTGTTACACGGGTCTGCCTGGTCCTCACCACATTCCAAATGTATACGGCCTCTTTCCATGCCACGCCCAATGCTAATTTCCTTCTGTCAGGAGTGGCAGCCATGCAGGTGATAGAAACAGGCACTCCATGCTCATCCACGAATGGGATCTTTTCCAACTGGAATTTCGTGCGGTACCTCCAGGAAGCCAGCATTCCGCAGGGCTGACCATGTGCACTTAACAAGGCTTTGTCATCCATATTCCATTCCAGGCCCCAAACCTCCGAGCATGCATTGATTTTATCCTTCAAAATGCCAGTGCGGGTGTCCCAGAACTTGATGTAGTGATCCTCGTCTGCACCCCCGGTGACCAGGACCTCGCTGTCGAATGGACACCAAGTGAGGGCCTTGACAGCCCCACAGTGCCCCTGCAGCTTATGGCAACGCTGGGCGTGCCTGAGATCCCATGTACTGACAACGCCCTTCTTATCACCGCTGGCCAGCTGCACACCATCAGCGGCAAAGCGCAATCCGCAGACTAGAGACTGGTGGCCAGAGTAGTGACTCTGGTGGGGACCCGGGACTCGCATATCGATGGATGAGATCAAGCCCTGCCTTCTCCCCGTGGTGAGGCAGTGAAGGTCTCTCCAGGACATTGAGCAGACAAAACCCGCGGTTGGACCTCGGGGCACCGTCCGCACAAGGCGGCCGACTAGGGCATCGAAAAGCAGGAGGCCGGACTCAGCCGTAGCGACAGCGATTTGGGTGGATTGCGGCGCCCACGAGACGCACGTGATCGGGTATATGCCAACGTGGAGGGCCCTTTGGACGATGGTGGAGTTGCGGACAATGAAGAGCACATCGTGGAGCGGGAGGGAGAGGGCGTCGTCGTGTGCCCAGTCGAGGAGGTTGAGGTAGGGGAAGTCGAGAATGCCGGTGGCTGCGATGCTCCCCTCGTACACCAAGTGATGGGACGTGTTGGGGAAATCCAGTGGAAGGGGAAGAAGACGAGGAGGGGCGCGGCTGTTGTAGGAGAGCATCCTGGCGTTGGTGAGATCGAGCGCGTCGGCAAGGGCCCTCGCGTAGCGACTGGAGTTGATCCTCTCCTCGGAAAGAAAGGGCCAGGAACTCGAATCTATGACGGGCTGCGTCCGCACAGGCAGGAACCGGTCCCCCATGGATCGATCACCCTTCTCCAGGAAACAACAACGAGAAGAAGAAGAAGAAGAGGGATAGGAGTACCTGGGAACGCGAAGAAGCAAGCACGTCGAGCCGCAGACCTAGAGAGAGCAATGGCGTGAATTCCACCGACTTCGTTCTGTTTTCTCAACGAACCGGACAGAGCGAGCGCGCGGGCTAAATGAAGCCTTCCCGGGGGGAAGGGGGGGCTCTTTAGCAGGCGTGTTTTCCCGGATCCCAGAAAACAAAGCACGGGTCCGATTGTTGATCCGAGTGTAACTTAACACTGTACACCATGCAAATATGCGATAACTAATAAAGTATGTCTGCTGACCCTAAGGTCCTGTTCGGTACGTGAATAAGGGGGGTGGAATAAGGGCTGATACGCCGCGAGAGGGCTGGGGCCTGTACGGCTATTCCGCACCCTTTCTTCCCTGATGGCTATTCGCCCTCCCCCTTATTCCCGTTCTCCCCACGCCCCTCCCCCGCCCGCCCCTCCCCCGCCCGCCCCTCCCCCGCCCGCCCCTCCTGCCATCTCCTCGACGCTTCCCCACCATTGTTGCTGGTCTTCTGGGTCCCGCCCTCCTCTGAGCGGCAGATGGTAGGTGGCTTTATGGCTGATCCACCTACGTCCCTCATCCCGTGATGTACGTCCGAGGTATGTAAGCTTTCACTGTTGTGGTGTGATGGGTCATCCGCGTGCTGTTGCTTTTGACCATAAAATCGGCCATTGTGGCCTTGATCTCTCTGCGGGAGCCATGGATTCCATGGAGTTTAGGGTTTCCAATCACTATAAATTTGGTCGGGGGTTGAAGTCCAAGGGCTCTTCTGCTGCTACTGCTGTGCATTTTGCACTGGGATTGTGCATTCACATTTCATCTAGCCTTTGGTGGATCACGAGGTACATTCTAAACCCCTCTTTTGTCTTGATTCTGCAATGAACTTGCTGGCTTGTTACATGTTGCCTTATGTTGCTCTATGATGCTTGATTTGCTATGTGCTTCAAGACATGGCGGTGGTTTATGATCTCCTATATGGTAGATGGTTGTCAGTGATGCATGTGTCTCCAAAATCATTGATGTGAATTTCTTTGCTTTTGGTCTGAGAGCAACCTATTTGGTGCTCTTGGATGTCACTTTCTTGGCCGAGCAACCAAACGGTTGGCTGAGAATTGTCGGTCACCTCATGGCTGTTGTATGATGCTCTGTGATGCTTGACTGGTTATGATGACGGTTTTGGAATACCCATGGCTGCATTTGGTGCTCGAGGATGTTATTTTGATGGTATAGAGCACCTTTGTTGGTGCTCGATGGTGTCCTATCTTGTTTGCTTTACCTCATGGCTGCTGTCTGTTGCTTTATCATGACGGGTTGATATTGTTTTCACTTAACTCAAGGCCGATGGTTCTTACTGATTCTTGACTCTATTACATCATTCATGCAAATGTTTTTGAGAATGGACTGAGAGCAACCTATTTGATGCTCGAGGATGTTATGTTGATGGTAGAGAGCACCTTTGATGGTGCTCGATGGAGTCCTACCTTGTTTGCTTTACCTCATGGCTGCTGTGTGTTGCTTTATGATGATGGGTTGATATTGTTTTCACTTAACTGCTGGCTGATGGTTCTTACTGATTCTTGACTCTAGTACATCATTGAGGCAATTTTTTTGGTGAATGAGCTGAGAGCAACCTATTTGGTGCTCGAGGATGTTCTTTTGATGGTATAGAGCACCTTTGTTTGTGCTCAATGGTGTCCTATCTTGTTTGCTTTACCTCATGGCTGCTGCCTCTTTTACATCATAGAGGCGAATTTTTATTGTGAATAGGCTGAGAGCAACCTATTTTGTGCTCGAGGATGTTATTTTGTCAGTTGGGAGCACCTACTTGGTGCTCTTGGATGTCATAACTTGTTTCCTTTATCTCATGGCTCCTTTGTGTTGCTCTATGATGATGGGTTGTTGTTAGTTTCATTGGACTCATGTGTGATGGTTATTACTCATTCTTGATTCTTGTACATCATTGAGGCAAAATTTTGTTGCGAATTGGCTGAGAGCAACCTATTTGGTGCTCGAGGATGTTATTTTGTCGGTTGAGAGCACCTACTTGGTGCTCGATGGAATCCTATCTTGCTTGCTTTACCTCATGGTTGTTGTGTGTTGCTCTATGATGATGGGTTGATATTGGTTTCACTTAAATGGTGGCTGATGGTTCTTACTGAATCTTGACTCTAGTACATCATTCAGGCAAATGTTTTTGTGAATGGGCTGAGAGCAACCTATTTGATGCTCGAGGATGTTATTTTGATAGCAGAGAGCACCTTTGTTGGTGTTCGATGGATTCCTATCTTGATTGGTTTGCCTTATGGCTGTTGTCTTGGTCTATGATGATGGGTTGATTTTGTTTTCACATAACTGAAGGCTGATGGTTCTTATTGATTCTTGACTCTTTTACATCATAAAGGAATTTTTTTCTTGCGAATAGGCTAAGAGCAACCTATTTGGTGCTCGAGGATGTTATTTTGTCGGTTGGGAGCACCCACTTGGTGCTCTTGGAAGTCAAAACTTGTTTCCTTTATGTCATGGCTCCCGTGTGTTGCTCTATGATCATGGGTTGATATTGGTTTCATTAGACTCATGGGTGATGGTTATTACTGATTCTTGATTCCTGTACATCATTGAGGCAAATTTTGATTGCGAATTGGCTGAGAGCAACCTATTTGGTGCTCGGGGATGTTAAGTTGATGGTACCGAGCACCTTTGATGGCAGCTTGATGGAGTCCTATCTTGTTTGCTTTACCTAATGGTTGTTGTGTGTTGCTTTATGATGATGGGTTGATATTGTTATCACTGAAATGATGGCTGATGGTTCTTACTGAATCTTCACTCTAGTACATCATTGAGGCAATTTTTTTTGCGAATAGTCTGAGAGTAACCTATTTGGTGCTCGAGGATGTCATAACTTGTTTCCTCTATATCATGGCTCCTGTGTGTTTCTCTATGATCATGGGTTGATATTGGTTTCATTGGACTCATGGGTGAAGGTTCTTACTGGTTCTTGATTCCAGTTCATCACTGAGGAAAATTTTTCTTGCTAATTGGCTGAGAGCAACCTATTTGGTGCTCGATGATGTTATATTGTTGGTTGAGAGCACCTACTTGGAGCTCTAGGATTTCAAAACTTCTTTCCTTTATCTAAAGGATGTCGTGTGTTGCTCTATGATGATGGGTTGATATTGGTTTCATTTAAGTCATGGGTGAAGTTTCTTACTGATTCTTGATTCCAGTACATCATTGAGGTAAATTTTTCTTGCGAATTGGCTGAGAGCAACCTATTTGGTGCTCGATGATGTTATTTTGTCGGTTGAGAGCAACCTACTTGGTGCTCTAGGATGTCAAAACTTGTTTCCTTTATCTCATGGATGTCGTGTGTTGCTCTATGATGTTGGGTTGATATTGGTTTCATTTAAGTCATGGGCGAAGGTTCTTACTAGTTCTTGATTCCAGTACATCATTGAGGCAATTTTTTCTTGCGAATTGGCTGAGAGCAACCTATTTGGTGCTCGAGGATGTTATTTGGTCGGTTGAGAGCACATACTTGGTGTTCTAGGATGTCAAAACTTGTTTCCTTTATCTCATGGCTATCGTGTGTTGCTCTATGACGATGGGTTGATATTGCTTTCACACAGTTTTTAACAGCACTTACGTGTTGATGCTTTGTTGCTGTTGTTGTAGTATGTGTTTATCTGGGCATACTGTTTGCATTTTCTGATCCTCTCTGAATTAGTTTGGACGTCAGGTTACCAACCTGAGACCCACTCCACGGAGGTCATAGTTGGGGAATGGTTTCCTGCGTTGACATCTTCTGACTTGAAAGTCATTATACTACAGGATGTTCACTGCCGGTGCGGGATCGTCCGGGGTTCACATTAGGGAAGATGATTCCTCAGTCCAGTGCGTGAAGTGGACACCCGCTATGGATGAATGTCTTCTTCAATTGTTCAAACATCACTTTGATGTTGGCGACTGGGTTGGAGGATCTTTTACATCACCGGCCTGGCACAGTATAATTGAGAAGTTTAACATGCACACTGGGAAAAACTGGGATAAGGCGAAGCTCCACAATCGATGGAAAACAATCAAGAAGGATTACACCGCATTCGTATACCAGATGACGAAGAGCAGTTGGGGATGGGACCCACTGAGTTGTACCGTTGTAGCACCTGGTGAGGTGGCATGGCTCACTGTGAGTAACTGCATGTCCACGTACTTTATCTCCGCATTACATTTCGTACCCTCTCATCAATTTATACTGCACCCAGATTGACAAGGCATACAAGACATATCGGAGGAATTCTTTCCCCCACTTTGGTCTTGTGGACGCTATGGTCGGAGACTACACTGCGAAGGGTACGTTTGCCTTCTCTTCACAGACAGCACCCCCTGGTTCGTTTGCTGTATTTTTTGAGGGTGATACTGGTACGCAACAAGCCTTTGAGGATGACCTCTAAGGGGACACCGACGCCCCTGAGGTCCCCCTACCAGGAGAAGGTGGCCCAAGTACACAACAAAGTCGGAGGAGAAGACGCCGAGATTCAGGCGCCCAGTCAACAAGAACAAAGCGTTCACGCAGTGACGGTGCCCCCTTACCCTCACAGCTGGTGGGAGATGACGTCATGCGTTTGACGATGCAAATGCTAGAGCTGCAAAGGGAGCAGATCCAAGCGTGGACTCCGAAAGATCCGCACCAGGGGGTGGAGGAACTTCTTGATGAGCTTGAGGCCCTAGTTCCGGGCCTACCTGCCGAGGCACAAATTCATCTTGCCCATAGCCTTCGGGACCCGTATGAACGTATCATCTTCAATCAGGCCAAGTCCGTGCCTGTGAAGTTGGTTGCCTGGGTAAGCCTCCAGTTAGGCAAGGATTAGTTGATGATCACCTCATCTGTCCCTGACTAGTTGGAATGGTAGTTTTTCTTCTTTTTTAGTTGTCTACTTGGTCTGTCGAACATTAATTCCTTCTCTTAATTTTATATGGCATGTAATAAGTAACTAGCTTGACGGACATTTCTCGCTTGTATTAGGATAACTTTGTAACTTCCGTACATGTGTTCTACATATTTCAATGTGAATGATGCTGCCCTCGTATGATTAAAAGTCAATATGAAATTGTAGGTTTTGTACAGGACCGATGGAGGGAATGGCGGCAATCACCGCGATGAGATATAATTTGGCCATGTTGAATATGACATACCTGCGTGCAGTCCTAGAGGATGACAAGGAGAACCAGAACGATGGAGTCGGTTACGTTCCCAGAGTGCCACAGCACACGTCAGTGCGTACAGGTTATGTCTGGATTCGGGAGATGCTAAATGGACACGTTTCCCGATCATATGCTATTTTCTGAATGTACCTCGATACCATACTACATTTATGCACCCTATTAAAGGATCGAGCTGGCCTAAAGGATTCGAGGCACCTCAAGGCTGAGGATTCCCTCTACATTTTCTTGTATTATCTCGGCCACAATGCAAAGAATCATGTGCTTTCTGAACATTTCCAACACTCTGGTGATACAATTTCCAATCACCTCAACGACATTCTCATACGCATCGTCTCCCTCAGAGATCAGTTCATTCGATTCCCAGCTGATGATTGTCCGACACCAGAAGTTATTTAGAACAATAGGAACTTCTATCCTTATTTCAAGGTACTCTTGCATGCTGGATTTTTCATGCAACATAACACCTTCTAAATTTAATTAAGAATATGTATTTCAATTAACGATTTTACATGATGTCATTGGCGCAATCGATGGCACGCTTATCCCAGCAAATGTACCTGCGAATATCGCTCCGAAGTTTCGGAGTAGGCACCAAACTCTAGCACAGAATGTCATGGTATGTGTTGACTTCAATTACAGATTTATATACATCATCGCCGGATGGGAGGGGTCAGTCGCTGATATGAAGGTGCTTAGGTGGGCAATAGACGATGGAGGATTTCATGTAACTCCGGGAAGGAAGTTCCTACTCGACTGTGGATATGCAAACACAGAGACCTTCCTCACCCCATACCGTGGCGTTATTGCACACCTACCCCAGTTTAGGGCACGAAGGGGACACAGATATCGCCGGCCTGAGGAGCTGTACAATCACAGGCACTCACAGCTTCGGTCCTACGCGGAACGAACATTTGGGATCATGAAGGCCCGCTTCAAGGCAATAACTGAGCGTCCGTTCTACAGCTTTGAGAAGCAAGTTTTTGTTGTCATGGCGTGTTGCATCATCAACAACTTCATCCGTGATGTCCAGGGCGAGGATCAGATATCCAGTGCATTCACTCTTGAATCAGCACAAAGTGGGTCGTCTGTAGAGCCTAGTCCGAATGATGAAGAATTTGACAACACTGCCGCAGGTAGCGACGTGAGGGTTTCATAACAGGAGATCCGAGCTGGAGAGTTGTTACGTGATGCTTTGGCAATGACCATGTGGGAGAATGCGCAACGTTGATTTTGTTTCAATTACGTGTTTCTTTTCTTACCATTGTTCCACCTCCTCCGACTATTTCGTAATACGTTCAGCTTGTCTCCAAATTGCATCGTGCAGTACTATACACCGAACGTCTTCGATAGATTTCAATCATGATTTCTTACCCACGTACATCTTAAATTTATGCAACATCCCTATGATGATTCCACCGTTATAAATTAAGATTAAATGATGCGGTGTTGATCATGGCTGAGCAGCCAGAGTAGTGGCATAGCTTAACCGACGTCACTGTTATTGTTATTTTCGATGTGGAAATTCAAATATAAGGGAAATCAAATATATATTGTCTTTGTTATTTTCTGCTGTTGTATTTCCATATTATCAGGTACACTTCCTTCCTCCTTATTTCAACTGCTTCCGGCGCCATCACGACATCGACGATGGTTCGCAGTACATTTGACATAACGGGGTAAACACTTTTCATTAATTTAATCTACCTAGTAATTATGGATCATAATATCATTGACTACTAAATCGTATAATTGGTGTAGATTTCAAGTGGATACAAGGTCAACGAGTCGGACTTAACAACAACTGCAGAGTCAGTACGAGATTCAACGATAGTTCACTCGTACGACACTCTGATCATCCTCTACAAACACCGTTGAAGATGAACCATTCTATGATAAGCATGTAATAATGTGATAAGAAATTTACTTCATTGTATTAAACCTTTAAAATTTTGTTTTTCAACACATATCGGCCGGTTATTGACAAGTATATGCCACCTACAGTGAGACGTTATTATATCTCACCACTTCAAATAACAACCAACAACTTTAACTAACTTTCAAACCTTATTCCTTAAGCCCCAATACCCAGCCGAACAGAGAATAACCCTTATTCCAGCTTATTCTCCTTATTGCTATACTCCACCTGAACGGAGAATAGACCCTTATTCCCCTTATTCTCCATCCTTATTCCTTCTTATTCTCCTACCGAACGGGCCCTAAAGCTATGGATATCTAGAAAGCATGTCACAAATAAAGTGCAGTTTTATCTCAGACATGTGCACCTTCACACAACAAATCATTATGTTTACTTGATTTGGAGTGATTCTCAATCGGATATATTGCTTGTAGAATTTCTAAATTGAAACCAAATATAACACATATATTTGGATTACAAACATATGACAATGCTGAACTCATGGCTTAGATAAAGTCCGCAGATGGCATCATGGAGAAGGAGAATCATGCCGGTAGTGCAATGGTTGCACAAAGTCAATGGGAGGCATCGTCCGAAGCATGGATCCAGGAAAGGTCTAGCCCAAAAGAAGAAGAAGAAAATTCAAAGCATTTGTTCATCCTCTATGCTTCCACACATCTTACATCTACTAAAACAAGTGCATGTCATCATTGCATGAAATCAGGACACTGGAAGAGAAGTTGTCTAGATTATCTGAAAATCTTAGAAAAAGGTAAAGGCAGTACTCCAACAACTATGAAGTCTAATTTCATCGTTGAAATCAACTTTCTCGTAGGACGACAACGTAATTGCGTCATTGAGACTGGTTCTTCTTTCATATATGCAAATTGTTGCTTCTATTTCAGGAAATTAGAAAGCTTAACGAAGGAGAACTAGTTATCCATATGAGATCTGACGCAACTGTTGCAGTAGTCGTAGTCGGACCATGCAGAGTATCATTATATAGTTGATGAGTTCCACTGGTTAGAGAATGTATCTATGTTTCAGAGGTTAGAAGGAATTTAATATCTGTATCTAAGCCAATTAGAAATAGATATATTTTCTTATTTTGTGAAAATTTGTTATATGTCGTTATGATAAATATATTGCAGTAGGTTTTCTCACTCATGGTTAGAGCTCTAATCCTCGGACTTATGCCATAAGCATTTGCATTCTAACCCTCTTGTACTTACATAGGAAGCATATGTCTTCAACCATACAAAGAACTTGTGTATGATAGTCCCTATACCTTTCTCTATATGTATTATATATTGAAACCTAACTTCTCTTGGAAGGAGGATCTCCGAGATAGAAGCCTCGCATTTGATCTCATATCATCATAGGAGATACACCCGAGTGCCAGTTAATACAACTAATGATTCCGCAGCAGAGAGCTAGCTCAAAAAGGTCCGAACCTCATCAGAGGAGATTTGGAAGGTTGGCAGAGCTCCAGCTCCTAGAGCTACTCAGCTGGGTCGATTGACCCTCAAATCAAGTCCCTCCGTATATTAACAGCTTTAGGGCTCGAGAGCGAAGTCCCTCAACTGATGGTAGCAAAATAAGGGTTGGTTGGCGTAGGCAGAGGTATTGCTACGAAGGGCGAGAAAAGAGCATCGATCTTCCTGATCTATGCAAGATTAGGGTTGCATATTGGATCGAGATGATGGAGGATGAGGAGACAAAGGTGTAAGAATAGTCAGATGGTCAGTCAACGGTCGGAAACGGGTGGAATAGAGGCTGGAGCTCAAAGCTCCAACGAGATTTGATTTTTGATTTTAAAATTTAAAAGATGAAATTAAACGAAAGAAAATACAAGACTACGCTATTGTTAACCCTAGGAACTGAAAAGATGAAGAAAAGGAGAGATCACCTTCCTGATGTGGCCAGGAGAAGAACTGCCCAGAGAAGATCTCTAGCGATGGTGAATCGCTTCCTTTACTCCTCCTCCACATCGTAAATCAGGAGACTCCGCTCACTATCACTGAGGGCAAGCTCCAGTGATGATATTTGTTGAGAAAATCAGGTAGAAAGGATTGAAATTAAACATTGGATTGCAGAGATATTTTATACAAGGCTGCTCAAGTGAGGGTCTTTGATTATGGTTTTTACATGAATCAAAGGTTGACTTGGCTCACTCTTTGATTCACGTGAAAGCCGATGATACTGCAAAGGTTTTTATGAAGGAATAAAGTAGGGATCGGGCTTGATTCAAGCCCCAAAATTTGGCGAAAAGAGGAAAAAACACATCATGTATCGGTCCATAGAGGGGACCGACTAGTTGCTCCACGTCATACAGTGCCACCTCCTCATTGGTCCATATCAGCTACAAGAGGACAAAACAGAAATAAAAATAGAAGAAATGAAAATAAAATAGCAAAGATTTTATTAAATAAAACTTAAAACATGAAAGATATTTGTTATTTCATGTACTATTTAGGTGTTTTTTATATTTTTATTGGCCTATTTACTGTATGTTAATTTCTACAAGTGTAATTATAGGTATTTATACATATACTGTGTATTTTATTTTTATTATGTATTTTAAATAATATTGTTATGTGTACATATTTTATATATTTATAATATATTTAAATACCTATTTACATATTTTTATTTCATTCTTCTTATTTTATTTATGAACTTAAATAAATAGATGTATGCAGATTATAGGTAGAGTATACCAATGTATCGCATTCTATTATTATTTCAATATATTTTAATGGTTTTATTTTATGTATACAACTTTAATGCATTTTAAATAATATTTAAAAGTATTTAAAAATATAAAAAGAGTAAAAATATAAAGAATAAATAAAATGAATAAAATGTATAAGTATATAATGCAATGGGACCCAAAAAAGCTAACTTTTGTATCTTAACTTCAATTTGAATGAAATCACCTTCATTAGATAGATAATTTAATTTAAATTACAATAAAAGTGAGTTTGGTAAATTATGATCTCATATGAAGAAGATACGGATTTGTGGATTTTGATTTACAACTTTTTCATTTGTGTGTTTGATGGAGAGGAATTTTGTGAGGGACTGCTAATCAAACTCAATTAGCGTGGATGAGGCGACCACTCAACAAACCCTAATTTAATCAGAAATTAACCCACAATAATTAGTAAAACAACTAATAGCAAAAATGTGGAAGTAAAATTTATTCACTCTACCATAAAGTGCATAGAAGGCAAGTATGTAGAGGTCGAACCACAGAGAGCAAAATGGGTAGCCTAAGATTATTTATATACAACCAAGTCATTCATTTAGATAGATTTTTTTGTGGGTATGGATTTTATATGTAATTTTTATTTTATTTTTGGTTTTACATTTTTCTATTTTCTTTTTATGTTTTTTCAATTTCTATATTTCTTTTTAAATTAAATATAATATCTATATATATATACATATGTATAAATATAAATACAATATAAGGTATATATAGATACTGTATAGCTAAAAGTATGTAAAAATAGAAAAATATATTAAGAATATTTTTTTGCAATTTTTATATTTTTATATTTTTTGTTATTTTTCTGGGATTTTTGTTAATTTTTATGTATTTTTAAAGTCAAAAATATCCCATATATGGGATTAATAAACAATCTGAAAATGATATGGGTATTAAAACTAATAAATGAGTCCCAAAATTATACAAATTAATTTTAACATATAAATAAAAATATATAGATAATTATATAGGAAAAAACACAATTTTGATATTTTTTTTAGAATTTTTATATTTTTTTGGATTTTGGAGCTTTATGATTTTTAATCATTTTTCTATTTTAGGGGTTTTTTATGGATTCAATAATACCAAAATATACTATACATGATTGTTTTTAAATTTTTAAAAAGTTTTTGTATTTTTTTTGAAAATTTTATATGTAAATAGGGTAAAAAGTGGCACCTTTTTATTTTAATAAATAGATAAAATGCAAAAAAATGCCAATAAAAAAATAGGCGTGAATCCACGTAGCATGAAGCATTTATCCCTGATTTTGCGAATTTTTAGGAGCACATTAGCTATTTTAAGTAAATAGATAAAAGCTACAAAAATACATGTCCTGGCAGGGGAATTTTTGCAATAAAAATAAACTTCAGGGGTTTCAGTGCAAAAACACCAGAAATATACAACATTAATTAATTTTAAAAGACTAATTTACAATTACAAAAATTGCCAGGGCGTACATACAAATTACCCCATCACATGGGACAACACGTGATGCGTGCTAGAAGGACCAAAATGCAATTATCACACAACTCAGGGGTCTCTCAGTAATTTTCACAAAAATATATAACATGAAATGCAATTTATTGGAATGAATATTAAATACAAAAACATGCAGGGTCATATATGCGAAATGCCCAACTCATGTGTGACGACATGTGAGCTGAGCTTGGCTGGACCTAAAAGTAAATAAAGCAAGCTCAGGGTCCTTTATACAAAATATCCACTTACTTTACAATGTTATACATTATTTACAGAACTAAACATTAAATACAAAAAACATGGCTTAGATGTGTAATTTACCCCATATATGCGCGATATCCAACGACGCTAGTCTTCTCACTTGCCATGTGTTGCTCATCCAGTGGCCGATGACACTTCGCAGATCAACGCCTGAGATTAGATTAGCTGGGCTGATCGGACGGTGATGACTTGGCGTAATCCGACGGCTCTGCTGCCATCGGGCATCTACGTCTGATCTGACGATGCTGGAGCATCGAGGAAGAACAGGGGAAGAACTCGCCTGAGGCGATGCTCGATCCTTCCTCCCTCACGCCTCCAGCATCCTTTGAAGCTCAGAGATGGTCCTAAAGCTGAATGTTATGATCCTCAAAGTGTCGGTGGATGCGAGACGCCTCGATGTTGACCGGAGCTCCCACGCAAGGTCGGTGAAGCTCAGAGGTCCCAAGTGCCTTCATTCTACAAAATTTAACTCAATTTAGAGTCCTTCTACCCTCCAGACCTGTGATACTAGTTCGCCAAACAAGGGCAGTCTGGGGCTATTTATTGGCGAGGATGGACGTTAGATGGAGGGGACGTCATTTCTCCGGCAAACGGTGGAGCTGGAGAAGTGGATCTCCAAATCCAATCAGGATCTGGGGGATCGGGGGTTCCTGGGGTGAAGGGAAGCGGAGAGGGAACGATGTAGGGGTGAAATGGGTGTCAGAGCGGTGGAGATGGCATGCGAAGGAGCTCGTCGGAGCTCAACTCCGGCGACGTACGGGATGAACGATTAAGGCTACTCTACTTAACTAATTCCTAAACTAACAACATAAAATAAAATATACAACTAAAATAAGAAGAATAAGTGAAGAAGGAACAACTCTTATACCTGGGGGATGCCTAGGGAGTAGGGTCGTCGACGGCGGCGGCCGGGGATGCACCCCGACCTCCTTGAGCTTCACCTAAGCACGCAACACCTCCTCCTATCACGAAGAGACAATTGGGATCTAAGGCAAGGGCTCCTAGGGTTTTAATGGTGACCAAATTTGAAGAGGGAGACGGAGGGTATTATTTATAGACCTTGCTAAGCACCCTTATTGACCGGTGAAAAACGGTGATTTAGGCATATGTACACGAGCTTAAAATGCTTAGCGTATATGTACAATGATCAATGATGAATTTTCATGAAGGAAGCGATAACGATTGAGCGATGTAGCTGCCAGGAAAAAAGGCACAAAATAGGGGAAATGACGTGCTGCGTCAAGTCAGGAGGAGAGGAGACTGTTGACCGGCGGTCAACTTTTGGAGCGTTGCCATTGGTCCATCTCATCCTACTACACGATAAACATGCTGATTTTATTCAAAAATATTTAATTTAAAAAAGTAAATGATTTTATTAATTTTTAAGTATATAATAAAAAGTGTTTATTATTTTATGTTATATTTTATTATGGTTTTTATTTATTTTTTGATGTATTTTATTACATGTTTATTTTTAATGGCTTATTTATAGGTACAACTATCTATATTTTGTATATTTTTATTTTTGTTTTTATACTTTATTTTATTATTATATATTTTTTTATATATATTATAAACTATTTTTGTGGGTATAAATTATTTTTATTTACTTTTGTGATATTATTTGTACACTTAAATAAATAGATATGTTTATTATGTAGGTATATTTATAGGTATTTTACCTATGTTTTATGTATACCTTTCTAATTTAAGATATTTTGTTGATTTTTATTTCAGTTTTATATTTCTAATAGAATATAAACAATATTTACAATATTACAAAAATATAAAGAATACACAAATTAATTTTAACATATAAATAATAATATATAGATAATTATATAGTAAAAAACACAATTTTGATATTTTTTTAGAATTTTTATATTTTTTTTTTGGATTTTGGAGCTTTATGATTTTTAATCATTTTTCTATTTTTAGGGGTTTTTTCTGGATTCAATAATACCAAAATATACTATACATGATTGTTTTTAAATTTTTAAAAAGTTTTTATATTTTTTTGAAAATTTTATATGTAAATAGGGTAAAAAGTGGCACCTTTTTATTTTAATAAATAGATAAAATGCAAAAAAAATGCCAATTAAAAAAATAGGCGTGAGTCCACGTAACATGAAGCATTTATCCCTATTTTTGCAAATTTTTAGGAGCACATTAGCTATTTTAAATAAATAGATAAAAGCTACAAAAATACATGTCCTGGCAGGGGAATTTTTGCAATAAAAATAAACTTCAGGGGTTTCAGTGCAAAAACACCAGAAATATACAACATTAATTAATTTTAAAAGACTAATTTACAATTACAAAAATTGCTAGGGCGTACATACAAATTACCCCATCACATGGGACAACACGTGATGTGTGCTAGAAGGACCAAAATGCAATTATCACACAATTCAGGGGTCTCTCAGTAATTTTCACAAAAATATATAACATGAAATGCAATTTATTGGAATGAATTTTAAATACAAAAACATGCAGGGTCATATATGTGAAATGCCCAACTCATGTGTGACGACACGTGAGCTGAGCTTGGCTGGACCTAAAAGTAAATAAAGCAAGCTCAGGGTCCTTTATACAAAATATCCACTTATTTTACAATGTTATACATTATTTACAGAACTAAACATTAAATACAAAAAACATGGCTTAGATGTGTAATTTACCCCATATATGCGCGATATCCAACGGCGCTAGTCTTCTCACTTGCCATGTGTTGCTCATCCAGTGGCCGATGACACTTCGCAGATTAACGCCTGAGATTAGATTAGCTGGGCTGATCGGACGGTGATGACTTGGCGTAATCCGACGGCTCTGCTGCCATCGGGCATCTACGTCTGATCTGACGATGCTGGAGCATCGAGGAAGAACAGGGGAAGAACTCGCCTGAGGCGATGCTCGATCCTTCCTCCCTCGCGCCTCCAGCATCCTTTGAAGCTTAGAGATGGTCCTAAAGCTGAATGTTATGATCCTCAAAGTGTTAGTGGAGGCGCGACGCCTCGATGTTGACCGGAGCTCCCCCGCAAGGTCGGTGAAGCTCAGAGGTCCCAAGTGCCTTCGTTCTACAAAATTTAACTCCATTTAGAGTCCTTCTACCCTACAGACCTGTGATACTAGTTCGCCAAATAAGGGCAGTCTGGGGCTATTTATTGGGGAAGATGGACGTTAGATGGAGGGAACGTCACTTCTCCGGCAAACGGTGGAGCTGGAGAAGTGGATCTCCAAATCCAATCAGGATCTGGGGGATCGGGGGTTCCTGGGGTGAAGGGAAGCGGAGAGGGAACGATGTAGGGGCGAAATGGGTGTCGGAGCGGCGGAGACGGCATGCGAAGGAGCTCGTCGGAGCTCAACTCCGGCGACGTATGGGATGAACGATTAAGGCTACTCTACTTAACTAATTCCTAAACTAACAACATAAAATAAAATATACAACTAAAATAAGAAGAATAAGTGAAGAAGGAACAACTCTTATACCTGGGGGATGCCTAGGGAGTAGGGTCGTCGACGGCGGCGGCCGAGGGTGCACCCCGACCTCCTTGAGCTTCACCTAAGCACGCAACATCTCCTCCTGTCACGAAGAGACGATTGGGATCTAAGGCAAGGGCTCCTAGGGCTTTAATGGTGACCAAATTTGAAGAGGGAGACGGAGGGTATTATTTATAGACCTTTCTAAGCACACCCTTATTGACCGGTGAAAAATGGTGATTTAGGCGTATGTACACGAGCTTAAAATGCTTAGCGTGTATGTACAATGATCAATGATGAATTTTCATGAAGGAAGCGATCACGATTGAGCGATGTAGCAGCCAGGAAACAAGGCACAAAATAGGGGAAATGACGTGCTGCGTCAAGTCAAGAGGAGAGGAGACTATTGACCGGCGGCCAACTTTTGGAGCGTTGCCATTGGTCCATCTCATCCTACTACACGATAAACATGCTGATTTTATTCAAAAATATTTAATTTAAAAAAGTAAATGATTTTATTAATTTTTAAGTATATAATAAAAAGTGTTTATTATTTTATGTTATATTTTATTATGATTTTTATTTATTTTTTGATGTATTTTATTACATGTTTATTTTTAATGGCTTATTTATAGGTACAACTATCTATATTTTGTATTTTTTTTTGTTTTTATATTTTTTTATTATTTTAGTATATTATTTTATATATTATAAATTATTTTTGTGGGTATAAATTATTTTTATTTACTTTTGTGATATTATTTATACACTTAAATAAATAGATATGTTTATTATGTAGGTATATTAATAGGTATTTTACCTATGTTTTACGTATACCTTTCTATTTTAAGATATTTTGTTGATTTTTATTTTAGTTTTATATTTTTAATAGAATATAAAAAATATTTACAATATTACAAAAATATAAAGAATACACGAATGAAAGAATATGTTCCCCTTTTATTTTATATACAAGTAGAGACATAGGTATTTCACTTATGTTTTTACATAGATTTATTTGATTTTACCTTTTTCTTTTGGCTTTATTCTAATTTTAATGAACACATATGTTATAAATAATATTTATTAGATTGTAAAAATACGAATTTGTAAAATAATAAATAATGAATAAATTTAATATTTTAATCGGTAAAATATACAAAAGGGGCCCGAGACCTAACTTTTACATAGTCGCTCTAATAAATATAAAACCACCACCCTAAAATAGCTTGTGAGAAGTTATATACATTTAGAGGTGATTTTATTATGTTTCGAATTTTTATTTAAAATATATGGGTCTGTGAATTTTGGTTTCAAACTTTTTGTTTCGGGTATAAGAGGTACACAGTGTATTATTTTTGCACAAACTAAATTTTGTATTTTTATTCACATCATTATCTACAACTTTTGTGTATGAAGTTTCTTCATTTGATGGATACATATTAGAGAATAAAATAGGCGCCAAAAAATTGCATACATAATGAATGAAAGAATAGGGTTTTTATTTTCTTTCTAGCCCTTATCTCTCCCTACTTTATTCCTTGTCGACCAACTCCCTTTAGGACTTGGTCTCGGGGTTAGGGTCATAAAATATTTCAATATTTTATTCCTTTTTCTTTTGTTCTCTTTATTTTATAATTTTGGCATTAAAAATAGTATTATTTACACAATAAATGTGATAAAATAATGGATGCTATTTTGTTCAAATTAACGCTCTTTACATGCATTAGCTAAGGTTTTTAAAGCCAAAATGATAGAATAAAGGTGATGAACTGGAGCTTCCTCATTGTCCCAATTCCATAGTGCATTATTTTTATTTTCAGCTATTTTTTGTATTTTTCTATATAGTGTTGTGTACATGTTTTGTGTTGAAAATATCTTTATTTTAAGTGTGTAAAAGTGTGTATAAATTAATGAAAGTTTGGCTATATATGTAGTGTAGTGGGCTCTTAGGGTTTCTAGGTGTTTATGTCATTTTTGTTTGTACTTATTTGTCCTTATCTCCCCCTTGTTTATCCTTGTCGGCCAAGTCAATATTGACTGTCTCGGGGCTTAGGGTCAGTTAGTATTTACAATACTTACTTTAATTTTCTTGTATTTTCTTTATTCATTTATTTTGTATTTAAGTACATGTGTTTAGGTACTATTTGTAGACAACAACTAGTGTGTTAATTGGTACAAGTTAGATACATTTACATGTATTTATCTAGGGATTTTAATAATAAAGGTGAATGAATGTGTATTCATCACTTCTCCATACAGTCTACTATGAACCCAAACTTGCCTATGAAGTAATGCACATTACATTACCTAAAAAAGACGTTCAAATTAAAAAGAACCAAAGTTCATATGTAAAAGATGGTTTTTGGGACCGAATTGTACATTGTGTATATTTACTAACTTTAGGCTATTAGTAAATGTACATAACTAACTCTTTTAAATTTATATCTTTTTCATTTATTTTATTATTTTTTATTTTAATAAAATTCATAGAAAATAAAATCATAAAAATGTAAATTAAAGAAAAAGATGTGAACCAATGACCTTATATATTGTTGTATTTTTTTCATTCTCTGTTTTTATTTTTATTAATTATTAAAAATATTAATGTGTGAACATTTATTTTGTGTTTTACCTAATTTATTTTTATATATTGTAAATTAAAAATCAAGGTAAAAACATAAAACTGTAAAAACTAGGTATTTTATACTTATAAAATATCCAAAAATGTATTTTTTGTACAATTGGCTTGTTCAACTTTTGAGATCTTAATGAAAGGATAGATCCTTTGAAGATCTACATATTTATGTTGATAATTTTTTGTTTGACTTCTCTCTATATTATATGTGTTTTTTATTTTATTTCTCTATTTCTTTTATTTTGGTCAAAATTCAATCAACTTGACCATGTGTCTTACTGCCATTGAGCCTTTAAATGCAACTCATCTTACCTATTGATGATAGGTTAACATGTACCCTCTTTTCACAAGACCCAACCAACTAACGCCACATGATGGGGAGGAGTTGACCCTCGGGTCAATCCCTCCTCTCACCTACGTTCTATGTAACTGTCGAGACCCACCCCCTCTTCCCTTTATCTCCGGCTACTCCGATTAGCCACAACTTCGTGGCAACTATCACTAACTCCCTCCTCATCCCCCAGTAGTTACCACTATAACCCACTTGATCCATATCTCCAAAAACCATAATTGTACACCCATTAAATTGAATCCTAACCATCATGTTCATTTATCTGACAATTACTAGAATCAAAACCCAACCCCTTTCCCTTTGGGGATACTAGAGCGCCATGAAGGTAGAACAATGATGGTAGTTTCTGATTTCTAATGATATCAAAATGAGTCCTTCCTTTTATTATAGTCTACAAGAGCACTGTCCAACTTCTCATCCCTAGTCATGTATGTCAATCAAGGCCAAAATCCTGTGGAGTTCTCTTGAGCGCTATATTTTCTACTCTAGATAATCATTCCCAAATAACATTCTACTTTTAATTTATCATTCCTTGATTTATTATTCTTCATCTTTATGTTTCTTTCTACTTACTTTGCTATATCCTCTTATAAACCCAAATTGATCTCTTCCTTCTTAATTAAAGCCCTCGAGTCTGATTTCACCTTTTTCTTCTGATCCCTCTGCATTCTTCTTCTTTTCCTCATATCTACCCCCTCCACTGTCACTCTCTAGAGAATTAATTTGTTTCTCTCAAGGATCGACAATGAAATACACATCCATCTTCTCTTATCAATCGCAAACCAAGCTTCTTTACCCCGACTCTTCTTCGTTCCCAAGAGTGGATGGACGACACAAGGCTTATAAGGGGCTGCCAGGAGAGGGGTATAGGTCGATCTGATGTACCCTGTATTAATTCCCTTAGGATTGACATGCAAGAAAGTATAGGGATCAAGCTTAAAGCTTGGTTGAGCGTAATTATAAATGGCAAATATGGGTAGAGTCTCTATTGTAGATGGAGGATCTGAGCCTTTTGGGATGATGGGTAGTGGGAGATAGAAGAAGAAGTGGAAATGGATAAATATGGTTGCCAATCTTCTCAAAGGTGGTTGGTGAGCTGAAATGAGAAGCGAGTCTGACGTGATGGATGTGTGTCGTAGAAGAAATAATAGACTAAGTGGGTACCTAGAGGAGATGGAATCGTATAGGTCGCCTGGGAAGTTGAGTGGTTGATACCCTCTCGGTGATTGCCATAGTGGCTGGCGAAGATGACCACGAAGCTCAGCTGCCTATTGGAGGATATAACAACAACATAAGGCTTGGGGATATCTGGATCACACCTAGAGATGATCCTCGCTGGAGGAGTCGAGGGTGTACATATTTGCGGTCGAGCTCCAACCTTTGCAAGGCTAGAGGTGGGGTAGGATCTGGAAGTGGAAGGAGAGAAGTGAAGGGAGAGGATGATGAGTGGGAGTCAATCGAGGGGATGGATATGTGCGGTTGAAACTTCAGGTCAAATGCAAGGACCTGAAGGTGGATCGGGTACAATAATGGTTGAAATGTTGTGGATATGGTTCCTCTATTCTAGAGGAAAAGGATTTGCAGAGAGAGAAACAAATGAAGGGTGAAGGGGTTACCTAAGGGGAAGACCATTATCAGAGAAGGATAGTGTGGAGAGCCTAAAGGAGCGATGAAAGTAGAGAGGAGTAGGGGCTCCTAAAGGTAAAGATGGAGTAACGACATACAGAGGAGCATCGCTTAAAAAGAAGTTGAAGCTCGTGAAGGTCCTCGCTCAAGAGCTTCGGTAAGGAGGAACTCGAGCTCTGCAGCTCGGAGGGGCTACTACACAAATGTGGAAAGGAGCGATCGTGGATCGCACCTCCTTCTTCTTTCTTTTCCTAGAGTGGGCCTCACATCTATTGTTGTCACCATAGCGTAGTTTCTAGGATGGAGGAAGAAGTATGGGATGGTGGATATGTTTCATTGGTGACACGAGAGATATTTTATAAGAAGTGAGGGTAATGGCTAAAATAAAAGGGAATCTGAGGGGAGAGGCATTCAAAGGCATGAAAGGATGTGGTCGTCGGTGAGGGGAGAGGGCTTTTATTGAAATGTTACAGGCACAGAGGTGATAATGTGGTCGAATCTGAAGAGGAGATGGTGGAATGAAGTAATGGTTATGGTTTAGGGAGTTGCCAATGAGGTAGAGGGATGGAGATGACGTGTTGGAGGTCATTGGGAGAGGCGACTGGTGGTCGAAGCAGAGATGGAGAGCCAGATGGAGAGAAACGGGCGGTGCTGGAGGTAGGGGATGAAATGCAGGTGCCGTTGGATCGAGATCGATTCAATGGCATGGAGTGGGTCAGGTGTGGGGTGCTTGAGGAGCTGAGGGTACACATGAGGTGTGCATGTGAAGAAGTGGGGTGACACAGAATGAATTCGACCGTTGGATTACATCTGATCCAACAGCCCTGGTAGTGGGCACTAAAGGACAAAGTCCTCTGACCTAGTCTGAGGCGAGTTTGACTGAGATGAGGTGACCCAATGAGGGGCAGCCACGTGGATGAGATTGTTGACCAGAAAATAAATAGAAAAGGAAAATAAAAATAAAATAGAAGAAAGAGCCAAATGAAAAAGTGATCAGCATGAAAGTTGTTGGTCTCAATTAGATATACAACTTTCAAGAAGGATTGAAAATAGAACGAAGTTATCAATAAAAAATATAATTTTTATGAAGGTATTAATTGACAATTAATCTTTCATTTTTTATGTTTTCATTTTTCAAATTTTTAATTATGTTTTTAACTATAGACTTGTTTATGTACAACACTATTCTAATTTTTTTGTATTTTTATATGTTAAGAAAGAGGTGAAATAAAAACAAAATATTGTATGTACAACATATACAAAGTCAGATCCTTTCGTTTTCTCTTGATTTTACCATTTTTATGGGTTTTATTTCTTCATGTAAAGTTAGTAAATAATTCAAAGAATATAATTGAAAAAGAATTAAGTTAAAATAGTTAGATTTTGTACATAAAATATCAAGCTTAATTCAACTAGATATAGGGTTTATTTATACACAATAATTATCCCTAATTTCATATCCTATTAGCAGAGTTAATTAAGTCAATTTAGAGGGTTTATTTAGTGAATTATTATGGAATCTGCTAAGATCGTCAAATCAAGTAGATGGATCATGGATTCATTACCCCCCTATACTTAGATATTTTCTTGTCTTCGAGCATTTTAATGAGTTAGAAGGTTGAATCCCTAACTGTGCGTGTGCGAATATAAGACTTGAAGATTGGTCCATGAATTTTAGGCGACTCCTTAAATCTAAATCCAACCAAGTCTCATCCACAAGGAAATCAACATTTCTAATTATCAAACTCTCTATGGATACATATATGTATAGTAGGTATGACTTTTAAGGTGTTGATTTCATTCTCCTATGCAGAGTCCTTTTTTCTCCCGAAGCCCTAGTCTAGGAGGATCTCCTAAGGACCCAGTCCTCAACTTTGGTCCAATAACTAAGTCTCCCATCAATTCACAGTCTCTTTAGTTGTCTGACTTTAAAAGTTTAAAGGTGAACAAGCCAAGTATGGGGGGAGTAGGATTGTGTCTTTTCTTTTCTCCTCTCATTGCAAAAAGGATCTCTTAAGTGCCTTTATTTCACACACTAGTATTTTTAGTTGTGAAGCATAACATACATAAAGAGATTTTTGGAGTCATCTTCACTTGTTATTCTAGGATGCACAAGGGGTGCACCTTTTCTTAGTACCTAAGGTATCTTCTACACCAAGGTTTGTACCATTTACAATATAGATCCCTTTTTTCATGCTCATGCGACTCATGTGGCCTAATAGCTTCGGCCCAAGTGGACACTTCAAAAAGGTTGGGAGCACTCACCTTTTATTCAGCTCCTTCTTTGGAAATTTTATTTGAATTTAAGCTTTTTCATTGTTTTTTTGAATGATGATGGCTTAGCTATCTCCACTACTTTTACCCAGATGGCGCATGATGATCCATATTTTTATGATTTTTAACACACACAGGCACCTTGGTTGCGTTAAGATTAGAATAGGGACCTCGTCCCCATACTAGCTTATGTGCTGACACTCAGGTTTCATGAGGTGACCCCCAATCAAGTCCCATTCTCAAGAATCAGATACAAATTTAAACCTCTCATCCTAGTTCCTCAAGCGAAACACTGACTCATCACAAAGATTATGTCATTATGCAAGTGGCGTGCTGGTCGTATTCCTTAAGCTCTTGATACTCTACATGTAATATAACACATATATCTTCTAACTAGGGATGTTGAGTATTTAAGTCATAGGACCCCTAATGGACAAGAGTGGTGCGACTCAAACTCAAATGTCACTCTAAATCAAGTAGTCTGGAATACACAAGTCTTGTGTGGTGTGAAGGTGCCAAGGATAAAACCTTAAGTTAGTTTTTAAGAGTGAAATGATGATTGGCATAAACTCATACTGTTAGTTGCATCTACTTTCAGTTAGTATGGGTGGAAGTACGGACCATAGAACTGCTACCCATGTTACTTCAGGGTGATGCCTTACGTATTGTCCTTTTACCACCAATCTGCTAAGGGAGATCATAGTTCCCTCACTTAAAAGTAGCTAATCATTTTGTAAATTCAGTAGTCGAAATTCACACTTAGAAAAGTTTTTTTTAAAGTTTGTTATACCCCCTAATTTTGACAAAAAAAATCAAAATAGGTATTATATACAAAAAATGTATAGTATACATGTTCTACATAAAACTTACCCATATCCAGTTTTTTGGTTTTAAAACAATTGGAGAATGAGCTATGGGTAAAGTATATAGCATATATACACCCCCACCCACTTAGCAAGTTATATGTCCCCATGGCACAAGGTGGAATGAAGACATAGCTCGTACCAAGCATATTTGAGTGAAAAGAATAGGAAGTTGACTCGCCCCCTATAGTTAGGATTTTGAGGGCCTAAGTATAGCAAAAGAGAAAGAAATGTGATGGTCGAGGGTTAGGTAAGAATAAAGAGTAGAAGTGATATACACAATCATATCGACCCCTGATACTCAGGCTCAGGTCACCCTAAGTATGGAAGATAACTCACATGTGGAGGATCGAATAGATCTGAGATGGATGTACAAGTGATCAACTAAATCTTCTAGCTACACAGAAGAGAATGGCTAATTGCATCAAGGCTTCATACAGGGTAGGTCGGTCTTCATATGAATATGTGCTCCATGTGAATGAAATCTACTCTACTTTTGCCATCTGCTCATTTGATTCTATGAAGTGCTTCAGCAGTTGCCCATTGACCAGATTTCAACACTATCATTGTTGTGCACTTCCTAACAGTGAATGGTCCCATCCACTTTGATTTCAACTTTCCTTGTAAGATTTTCAATATCGCATTGAACAACCATACTTTCTACCATGGTATAAAGTTATTGGTTCTGTTATGTCTACTATGACACTTCCTTACTCTGTCCTTGTAGATATTGTTTTCATGTGCATGGGTTCTGATCTCTATAAGCTCGTTCAAATCCAAATCTATGTTCTTATTCCCTTGATGACAATCTCAACTGATCTTTTGGATTACTCATTTTTATTTATGAATATGTTTTGCTAGCAAATGGCATGTCTTTCTAGAAACCATTCTGAACAGGGAAGTGCCCAATGTGATATCGTAAGCTATCATGTAGGCCCATAGACCATGGTCCAAGAGTTGGGACTAGTTCTTCCCGTAAGGATAGACCAACTTCAGTAAAATTCAGTTAACCACCTGGTTCAGCACCATAGGCATGCCATTAGATTGTGGGTGGTAAGGACTAGAAACATGGTGCTCAATGTCCTGGTCCTTAGTCAACTTTTTCACCTCCTTGTTGACAAAGTGGCAACCCCAATATGATCTTTCAAGAATTTACACATGGTCTTGTTATATGTGGCTTGAGTAGGGATAGCTTCCACCCATCTTGACAAATAGTCTACTGCAAGAATAATGTATTCAAATCCATCACTGATAGAGAATGTTCCCATAAAGCTCGAGTCCCATCCACTTTGATTTCAACTTTTCTTGTAAGATTTTCAATATCGCATTGAACAACCATACTTTCTACAATGGTATAAAGTTATTGGTTCTGTTATGTCTGCTATGACACTTCCTTACTCTGTCCTTGTAGATATTGTTTTCATGTGCATGGGTTCTGATCTCTATAAGCTCGTTCAAATCCAAATCTATGTTCTAATTCCCTTGATGACAATCTCAACTGATCTTTTGGATTACTCATTTTTATTTATGAATATGTTTTGCTAGCAAATGGCATGTCTTTCCAGAAACCATTCTGAACAGGGAAGTGCCCAATGTGATATCGTAAGCTATCATGTAGGCCCATAGACCATGGTCCAAGAGTTGGGACTAGTTCTTCCCGTAAGGATAGACCAACTTCAGTAAAATTCAGTTAACCACCTGGTTCAGCACCATAGGCATGCCATTAGATTGTGGATGGTAAGGACTAGAAACATGGTGCTCAATATAGTGGTCCTTAGTCAACTTTTTCACCTCCCTGTTGACAAAGTGGCAACCCCTATATGATCTTTCAAGAATTTACGCATGGTCTTGTTGTTTGTGGCTTGAGTAGGGATAGCTTCCACCCATCTTGACAAATAGTCTACTGCAAGAATAATGTATTCAAATCCATCACTGATAGAGAATGTTCCCATAAAGTCAATGCCACATGCGTCGAATACATCACAAATAATAATTGGTTGCATGGCGTGGCATCTTTGGGACCTATAGTCCCTCCCATTGTCTGACAAACTGGGTACTACATGACAAAAGTGTATGCATTCTTAAATAAGGTCGACTAGTAAAATCAATATTGCAATATCCTTTTTACAATCCTTTTTCCCAAAGTAGTATCCTCTTGCCTCTGAGATATAACATGGAGTGAGGACACTCTGATATCCCTATCAAGGAGTACACCTTCTTCAAATGCAATGCGTTCCCTCAAAAAAGAGGAAAGGATCTTCCCATTGGTAGTATATGTATTCTGACTTAAGTCGGTCAATTCTGCTCTTAGGATAACCCTAGAGAACTTTCTTGGAGAGAAGATAATTTACCATGTCGGTATACCATGAGAGAAGGTCAATAATAATAATTAACTCATTTTGGAAAGGATTCTTGAATTTATTCTCATTCAGGAGATGTACCATGTTTGATCTGAGACAGGTGATTAACCACCAAATTCTTTACTCCAGGTTTATCCTTAATTTTTATATAAAATTCATGAAGCAAGAGAATCCATCTAAGAAGATGCACCTTCGTTTCTTTCTTTGCCATTAGGCATCAGATAGCTAAAAGATCTGTGAAAAATTGTCACCTTTGATACGAGAAGTAGAGATATAAATTTCTCCAAGGCAAAGACTACGATAAGCATTTCAATTTTCAGTCACAGTATAGTTCTTCTGAGTTTGATAAAAAATTTCATTGCCTAGTGGATGGCATAAGGGATTCCACCTCTCCTTTGTCCTAACACAACCCCAATGGTAAACTCAGAAGCATCAATCATGATCTCGAAGGGAAGAGACCAATCAGGGGCTAGTAGGACAGGGGTCTCAGTTATCTTCCTTTTCAATAGCTCAAAGGCCGCTAGATACTTGATCTATAACAAACTCATTGTCTATTCCTAAGAGAACAGTAAGTAATCGGGAAATCTTTGAGAAATCTTTGATAAATATCAACAAATTATAGTGTGACCTAGATATGACTGCACTTGTTTGATGTTGGTTGGTAGCTCGAGTTTCTTGATCACCCACCTTGACTAGGTCAACCTTTATTCCCTTTCTGCATATGACATGCCCCAACATTGATGCCCTCTGTTAACATAAAGTGACTTTTCTCCTAGAGAGCAACAGATTCACTTCCCTACACCTCTTGAGGACTCTGTCCATGTGCGTGAGACAATCATCAAATGAATCACCATAGAATGAGAAGCCATCCATAAAGACTTCCAGGAAATCCCCAACCATTCTCGACAAATTCAGCAATCATGCACTGCTGAAATTTTCTAGGGTGTTTCAAAGCCCAAAAAGCATGCACCTAAATGCATGTGTTGAACGGACAAGTAAATGTTCTCTTTTTTGGTCCTCGGGTGCAATATCTACATGGTTATAGCCCGAGTACCCATCCAAAAAGTAGAAGTATTTACTACTCGTCAGTCTCTCCAATAACTGATTGATAAATGGCAATCAGAAGTGGTAGTCCTTCTTCCTCATGACATTCAAGCATATGTAATCCACATAGATGTTCCATGATGTGGTTCCTCCTATCATAATCTCCTCTCCCTCCTCGTTGGTGACAGTCTGAAGCCCTGACTTCTTCGGGACTACATGTAAAGGTGCCACCCACTTGGAGTCTGAGATGGGATAAATGAATCCTGCTCCACACCATTTATCTATCTCAGTCTTTGATATATTTTGCATTCGCCCTTTTAGTAGTGTCAAATTAATGTTTAAATTTCATTGTAGGTAGGCAAAGTCAGATTAATCAAAAACCGCAATTTAATGATATTTTCAATTAAAGCAAGCGTTTACATTTTTTTAATTGGGCAAGCCCAATGTTGAACTCAGGGAGGCCATTGTCTCCTTAGGTTGGTTTTTAGTCGATCTAGATGTTAGGTTTTTATTTTTGTAATTTTTAAATGCAATAAATGAATGAAATATAATTTTGGTTAATTTCAAGGACCAAAATACAATGTTCATTCAAACAATATCTAAAAATTATGAAACTCAGCCAAAATGTGTAAAATGATGAAGTGAGGCTATTGTATTTTTTTTGGAATTTTTATATGCAAAACTAACTTTGAATATAAATGCAGACTAGGTGACTTTGAATTAATTAATTTTAATAAATACTAATCTTTAGTATTTTTCAGAAATTAATTTATCCTAGATAGATTTGTGTAAGAAATATCCAGAACAAGTTTTAATTCTTAAAATACTAAGTAAGGAATTAATTAAAAATCAAGTACTAAATTCAACATCTTATTTAATTGCCCTTGATATGCGTACATTAATTTTTGGCACAGTGTAGGAAATCCTAAAATCTACCTACTATGAATATTTAGAACTTTTAAGAGCAGCAAATAATTTAATATTAATTCCTAAATATGTAGTGAGTAAAATATACATTTTTCAACAAAAATAATTATATTAAAGAATCTATGGCTCACAAAGATATAATCAACATTCACAATGATAAAGAATAAAACGTTCTACACAACATAATTTTTAAAATGTTAAAATGTTGCGAAAATATGTTCAAATTATAAGACAAATGCTGGGTTCTAAATGCAAAATATAAAAAAGAAATAAAAATAACACAATTAATGTGCTTCTTTATTTGCCAGGTACTTCAGGGGCATGAGCGTAATTTCTCTAGAAGCACATGCAAAACATGTGACCTCCCAACTAGCGGGTCCTCTTTGCAATTGATGATTCTGGGAGGGGCTTTTCACAATTAACCCTAGGACTCATGTGCCGTGCAAGTGAGGTGGGATTTTATTATGACGGGGGCGCATCTGGGGCATCATGGACATAAGCAAAGGGATCGTTGCTATCGTGCCACAGATGGAGACGATCTGATGTGGATGACTGCATGATGAGGGCACGCACGGAGTACGCGTACCACCACATGAGGCGAAGGCACGGGGAGAGGAGGTGGGCTACACCTGATGAAGAAAGGGGTGGTAGCTCTGCTCACACGCAGGAGGCACGATCTGCTGTATGCACAGTGGCTGGTGATGGACGATTGCACGTGACCACACGCGGGGTCGTGAGTCGTGGACTCGTGGCGGAGCATGAAGGAGTCCTACTAGATGCAAGCAAGATAGTTAATGGTTGCTGAGCTCGTGCATGTCGGTAGAAGCGTATGGAAGTGGTCCAGGGCATTTGGCTGCGAGGCAACTCGGTCCAGGGTGGGTGCACGCTAGCTTGTCGATGACTGGAAAGGTGCCTGCGACAGTTGCAAGCGAATTTGAAGAGGAAACGACCTAGGCGACACATGCTTGGAGCTAGTCCTGTGGTGCTAGGAGTTGGGATCTGCTACGGTGGTAGGGGTGCAATGCACGCACAGGCAAGAGCCGATGAAGGCACACTGGAGCTTGATAGGATCATCCTAGATCTTCTTCTAGGGGTGAATGCCCTGATCTGTGAGGAGCGACAGGTGGTGTTGGCGACGTGAGTTAGTGCACCATGATCGGTTGGTGCTGTCGTGTGGTGGATGCTTGCATGGTGGCAGAGCGATGAAGACAGATTGTTAAACATAAATGAAGATGGGTACGGGAGTAGCAGAACAAAGGAAAGTAGAAAGGGGTGATCGAGTCCAAAGGAAGAAGAAGGAAGTGCAGGGGGATGAGAAGAAGGAGAAGAAAAGCTATCACCTTGGGAGTGTTTCTTCCTCCTGACGGAAGACCTCGCGGGGACATAGCTCCTCGTCCTCGCCTCGCGTCATGGTGGAAAGCGATGAGGCTTGGCAGACAGATGGGTACCAACTACAACTTGGATAGAGGTTCAAGGATCACGCCTCGAAGATGCCTGGTCTTCGCTCAACAACGACAGACCTTGTTCTCACCAAGGTTAGATAGGAGCTCAAGGTCACTCTTCTGTTGGAAATGCGAGCCCACGGCGAGCCATTATGCAATAAATGTTATTGCAAAATATCATTCCCTTATCTGGAATGATGAATGAATAATTTGCATAATAGGTCACTTAGTACAATTAGGGTTATGTATCATGGCCATCTTAATAATCATACAGCTGTTGATTCAACTATTTAATCATAGAGGCTGGTGCTTGAATGAATATCTAAAGAGTTAGATTGAGGACTCATCAAGCACCGTCAAATGATTGTTAAGAGATGATCTCCAGCCTGAGTAGGAGATGGAAATCCTTATCTTTAAAGGCTGATATCTGACCGACCTCTTGATGTAGGTCCTCTGCATAGGAATAGAGATTCGGAGGTGTCAGGCTAGTTAGGTCAAAGAGTTGACTTAACGAGATCAAGATAACCAAAGTCCTATATCGTATGCTGTCACGATACAGGCACACATCCTCTGACTGGAGACAGATGTGTTACTATATGTTTGAGTATGTACATTTGACAGACCAATAGGTTGATGACCTAACCAAGGTCGATACACCGACGCGCTGGTGTGCATATAAGGGCATATAAGTAATATGATCTCTCAAAGGGATCATGCAGGTTCAGTTACTGAACCGGAAGACATGAGCTCACTCATGAGCGATTGGGAAGAATCAAATTCCATGCACATGGTCGTCTCGCTTTGGAAGCTTGACTGAATTTGTAGGTTTGATATATACTTTTGGAAAGTATGTGATCAAGACCTAGGTATGATATATGCTTTTGGAAAGTATATGATCGATACCGACTCCCAATGATCGAATGAGAAACTTACTGATAGAACCCTGAAGTAGACAGTGTAAAATTGATCTAATACTTCGGGTTTATTCCGGGTCTTCCAGTATGCAGGATGTACAGGTATTGGGAATACCTGAGGGTGATGTGATCATAAATGATTGTATAACCATGACGCTTCCATTCCTAGGGAGTGATGAAACGGGTCTGGATTTTAGTGACTCCTCTCAGTAGAGAAGTAATCTTATCTTGGTCCAATTATTGGACATTGATCTGAATATGATTCAGATGCAATGAGAAGATTAGATTTGCAGTCTTGATTTAATCAAGCATCTATGGGAGGCTCGCGATCTGGATTTGAGATATGATCTCAATATCCAAGTCACTATACGTGGAACAATACAATCGCCCTGTCCTTATCTCCAAGTATTCGTGGAGAAAGTGCATTATCCTTGAAAGGGTTCAGGATAATTTCATTGTTGATAATATGTATCCGAGCATTGAGAAAATGGATAATTAAATGTGATTTAATTATGATGATTAATATGAATTTAATTCATATTATAAAGAGAGTTGTCTTAGATAATTAAATATGATTTAATTATCAAAGATGTAAATAATGTGATTGTGATTCATATTATTTAGGCACAAGAGAATAGAGATCCAAGATGATTAAATATGACTTAATTATCATAGATATGAATAATGTGGATAGCAATATCCATATTAGTCATATATATTATAAATATGATTTATAATATATAAGAGAGAGATGACTGTAATTTACATTTGTTAATTAAATGTTAATGTGAATTGGATTCACATTGAACATAAAATTGAAAATGTAATTTACATTTTATTTTGGGTTGTGAATATGATTCACAAATTTTTCAATGGCAAGATTGCAATATCTACAAAATAATTGTGAATTGTTTTTATAGAATAATTTGCAACAAACATTGTTGCAAATCATGGAGATTACATAGAAGACAAAATAGCCACCTTCCTAAAGGAGGAGGGTGGACGACCACCACATGGAAGGAGGCATTCTCTCTTCCATTGTCTCCATGTATTGATGATTTAATTTTGTGATTAAATGGTGTTTATTTATCAATATATATATTTAATCTAAATTAAATTAATTGTTGTTGGTTTTTACCAATACAAATTTTGACCATTAAAAGAAACACAATCAATGAGAGCCATTGGATTTGTGTTATCCCATGGATTGAGATCCATGTATCCCAAAATGTTATAAAAGGAGAGGCACCCCTTTGCTCTTCTTTACACAAGACACAATGCTTGAGAAGCATCTCTCTCTCTCTTTCTCTCTACACGTCTGCTCTTCCTCTCCCTCTCATGTGGCCGTCCACCATGGATGCCCTAGAGAGGTTCTCCATCGTCGCAGTGTCGTCGTTATGCTGCCCGATCGTTTGTTCGTGGATCTCCGTCTTCTTCGGTGTACCTCACTCGTGAAGAAGACGTCGGATCTCGTGTGTCGAGATCATGAGATCCACCGCTTGTATCATCAACATGGATTGCGAGAAGCACGCGGTTCATCCCCGCGCTCGCAAGCGTCTCCTCCGTCAGATCGGACTTGAGACAGGAGGTCTCTTCGATTAGAGACTCGATCGCAACCACGCTTCAAGATGTAATCCTATTACTTGTTTGTGGTTTAGACGAAACGATCCGAGAAGTGTTCTTGGATCATGTGGTTTCGTCGCTTGAAAAATTTTTAATTTCCGCTGCATAGAACAACTAGTGCATCTAGTCGTTCTTCGTCGTATTCGATATGACGCTCACGCTTCCATGATCCGCTTGAGGATTATACCATATCCTTTAAGTGGTATCAGAGGTCGGTGGTTTTGGATACGATCCATTAACCGAGGACGACTTGGGTTCATTAGGGCTTGCGAAAGTTTTCTTGCATTTCATTTTCGCATCTCTGTTTTGAGATTATTTTCGGCACTGTTTAAATTGATTAAACACGAAAATAATAATTGGATTTTGTTCTCATTAAATAAGGAAACTGTAGGATCTGAGTTTGCGTGATTTAGATTCCGTTTGCTCAAGTTATGCTCATTTTAGTGAACATGTATCCACAATTTCGGGGACTGCGAATCTCAATGTAATTAAGATGTTAATTACGGATTTGAAACGCCTTGAAATGCGTGCAAATTACTTATAATTAAATTGATTGAGACATGGTAATTTTAGTAAGTGAGGGTCACTGTTGGAAATACTTTCCTAATCAAGAACCTAGTGATTGTCATTTAATCACTTGGTGAAATTTATTGTTTAATTTCCTGGAATAATTGTGCATAAATATTTGAGAAATATTTGATGATAATTATTTCCTTAAATGACATTGCCTTAACCAATATTTGATTAGATGTGATCTAGATCATTAATTGGTTACATGATCTACATGATCTACATTCCAACAAACATGTTGCTTAAATAGGACTTGAGATTTGTTTAGCAAATCTCATTATAATGTTAATCAAAATTGTTTTGATTATTATTATATGATATAATTTTGGTTGAAGAACTGATGATAATCTCAAGTACAAAGTGATCTATTTTGCATTATGCTTTCCCGAGGTGGATATGGTGTCTAGTCAGAGAACACTGGGGTAGCGGGTTGCAACGTATGTGGTCCGTCCCACTCTCGTCGGTACTGGCCATGACAACGGGTAGGGTTTGTATAATGCCTAAGAAATCATGATGTATTTCTAATTATTAAAATTCGAAATAATACGTATTTGAGATAATACCATAATTCAAGTAACAATTAAGAATGTTTGTTGGATATTAATTGGATCATTAATTTAATATGGTTAGATTAATTGGATTCCAATTAAAATTAAAACACTCTATTATGAATAGAGTTGTCTATTCCCTTGGAAGAATTAATCGTAATGAATATGATTCATAATGATTAATTAAAATTTGAATGTGATATGGAGGATCACATATGACATCCATGGTCTCCCGTCAAGGCGGAGGGTTCCGTCGCCAGGGATTGTAAGTAGGAGACGCCTGTCCGAAGTGACAGCTCTTGTATGCAAGCGTATCTGGATCAGGCTCTTCGCTTCTCGAAAGAGTAAGGACGTATGCATAGTGACCCCAATATCGGGTCCTCATATTATTGGGGCGATATTGGATTGCGCATAGCGAGTTGTATTCCTGTTGATGGTTGGTTCAATTAATGATGGGTCAACATTGCCTTAGGGGTGGTGGGCCCGGGTGTTGAAGACCGAATTGGGAGATGCAAGTTGGACTTTCAAGGCGGAATGTGTTCCCGCTTCTTTTTATCCGAGTTGTAGGTTCTCATATTATTGGGATGCAACAAAGATAAGGAAGGAGATCACAGATCTTGATTGAGATATAATGGTAGGTATATATCTTACATTGAAAGTGATTAAGGGAATGAACTTTCAGTGTTGACAAGGCAAGACAACTTTGATATAAAAATTGCGAAATCAAAGTAAAATATGTATATATATAAATATGTACACATGCAAATTTCTTATTTCAGATAATCCTTCATTAAACCCACTCAATGTTATACTCAATGATAACCAGTAAAATATCATGGATTGAACTCATGATCCAGATATTGTGCTTGCAGTTGGACACATAATGTATGTGGTTGCAATATGCAAGTCTCCTCATACTAATGAGGAATGACAATTAAATAGATAATAGGACTACAACCCTAGGGTTTGTATGTCTCTGTAGTCTTGATCTCTCATCAAATGTACATTGGAAGTGACATGTCGATGATGATTGCAATTGTCAAATAATCATTGTAAAATCAATGAAGATATTCTGGCATACATATGTGCTCTTTCCCATTTAATCATGAGTGACATGGTTCTCTGCATCATGTAGAATGGTATCTCTATAAGAGATGATGTATTCAAATTTTTTGAGTACCCGCCTGAACCTATGTTTTAAGAGTTTAGATGGATGTAGATATGATGAGTGTCATCATTCTACTGTCTATACTCTTGTCATTCATGAAGATTCATAATATTCAAGTTTATGAATTTAATGAAGCATGTATAAATGTAGAAATGCTCTTACATTGAATTCTTTTGAATTTAACATAAGAGATCCTTAATCTTAAGCAATGGTTGTTTACAGATAAAGGGAGCACAGTGGAAGCATGGGTTGGACCCAAGTAAGAAGGAAAGTCAAAGAGTTGACTGTACTTCTATGACTTCCATATGACATCCAAATAGTTGGATAAATGCCAATACTGTAATAAGTTGGTGTGTTGATAGTATGACTATCAAGTCTGTCTAGGCCCTTAGAGAAGGACTCGATAGAGCATCAGAATAATCTACATAAATCATTGATATTGACTTGCATATTGAATAAGATAAAGTTTTATAATTGTATCTCAATCTTCTAACAACACTTGCAATGGATTGCATATGTTTTAGAAGACTGGAAAATTTGATCTTAAGATTTATAGTCTTCTACATGGATATTGATGCAATTGTTGCAACAATCTCTGTTGAATTGATAGACTTCTCAATTTCAGTGGGAGCCCTTAGTCATAGAGAATGTCTCTATGATCCAGATATTAGAATACACTGTTGTTTATTTCTAAATGTTGGAGATAAACACGAAATCTGGAATTTATCTATCATAAAGAGTTATGATGGAGATATTTCAGATAGTAATCTAAAAATCTAGTGGACTCCACTAAATTAGAAAATTAATGAATGGTTCATTAACATTTCTAAATTCTGAAATTGAACCTTAAGATCAATAGGAGGATGAAGAGCATTTGACAATGATCGAGCATCAAGCCTTGGACATTTGTCTATTGATTTGATCAATAGACTAGTAAGAGATGAAACTTCAGAATGTCTAAAATTTCAAAACTTACATACTTATGAATATTGTATTCAAAAGGAAAATGTCCAATAGACCCTTCTTTGGGAATGGTGTAAGATGTCAAGGTATTTAGGATCTCATACATATTGATGTATGCGGATCATCTATATCATAGTAAACATTATGGATATGTGATATCTATTGATGATTATGTATGATATGAGATTTCTTCTCTTCACCTAAAGAAACCTTTGAAATGTTCAAATATTTCATAATTTTGGTTTGGAACCAAAGTCTGAAGGAAGATTAAAATGAATTTGGTCTAATCTAGATAATCAGTACCTATTAGATGAATTCATGGTATACCTTATGGAGAAAGGAATATCATTCCTATCTCACCCCTCCTGATAAACCTAAACTCAATAGAGTTATAGGGAGATACAATTGGATCATGTCTGACATGATCTTATCAATGATGAATTTTAGCATAATTATCCCTTAGTTTCCAGGTATATATGTGTAGTAGAGACTACAATATATATCCTTAACAGGATTCCATGCAAGTAAGCTGGAATTGAGGACTAAAGAGTGCTACTTCAACAGGAAAATAAAGGACGGTATTGGATACCTACTTTATGACCCTGAGATTCTTAGAATATCTCATCTCTGAGAATTTGATTCTTAGAGGTTGAGACTCTTGAGAATCAAGATGAAAATGAAGTGTAGGAACTCAGTTAATCTTGAGAAAATAATGAGGCTCCTGAAATTGGAAACTAAAAGGACAATTAAATATGAAACACTAATACCTCATCAAATGAGTTTGAGGATGGATTCCATGTGTCTAGGAAATCTGACAATGATCGGATTTTCATGTGACGAAATTCCTGAGGATCATAACATGGAAAGATGGATGTTAGCAATAAAGTCTAAAGTAGACTTCATATACAAGTGTTGTATATGGACCCTCGAGGATCCACCTATATGGGTAAGACCAATAAAGGTGTAAATGGATCTTCTAGAGAAAGGGAACCTGATGAGAAGGTAGAGACCTTAAAAGCATGGTTCGTAGACATGAGTTACACACCGTAAGAGAAGACATTGCTTGCGATGAGACTTGCTCTTCGGTGACCATGCTTAAAACCATCAGAATATTGCTAACCTTAGCTACACAACTTGACTATTGCATCTTCAAGATGCAAGTCAATATTGCGTTCCTCTATGAATATCTCTCTGAGGATATTCACATGAAGTAGCCCCAGGGCTTCATGGTTAAGGAAAGCATGGTTTGCATGCTAGGGAATTCATCTATGGACTCAAATAAGCTTCTTGAAGTTGGACCATAAGATTTGATGAAATTATAAATGTTATGATTTCAGATGGAATCTTGACGAGCCATGCGAAGCTTAGTAGGAGTACCTTTGTGTTCATCATGCTAAATGTAGATGATATCCTAATCATTTAAAATGATATAAGGATAATAATAAGTGTTTTATAATCTAGTTGTTCCATAACTTGAGATATGATCTCAAGGATACCTCTTGGATCTTAGTTCTGAAGGTGTTCAGAAGCAAAAAGAAGAGGGTATTGGGACTGTCACAATAGTAGTACACCTTGGACATATTCCATTCTTGGAAATTCCAAGAAAGGCTTCCATCCCTTAAGATATGGTACTGACCTATCTAAAGAGATAGCTCCTCAAAGAGTTGAGGAAGTGAATGCCAGAACTACTTGCACTTGTGCATTAGTTACGAGAAGCTGAGTGTATGCTGGATGTATACAAAAGCCAGATATCTGCCATGCAGTGGGAGTAGTAAAGTGTTGCTAACCTACTATGGAGATAAAACACTTGATTATAGTAATAACAAAATCTTCATAAATGACAAGATTTTTTGAGATAGTGATCTCAAAGTCTTATCTTCAAAAACTTAAGACTATATAGATAAAGATCTAAAAGGTCTTAACTGTGGATACCTTAAGAGATAGTGATCTCCATGAATAAAGGTATTCTGATAAGGATTATGGAAATACTGGTTATGATGATTATTAAACTATAGTGTCAAGGACACTATAACTGACAAGATTGAGTATTGGTTGCATAAGATGCAACATTTGTATTAGATGTGAGCGCTGTTACTGGGGATATACAAGTGCCGTAAAAGGACTTGGCATAGTCTCGCGGGAACAGAGTGACTGATCGTGTTACCTAGCTATTTTCTTAATAGCCTATGATTGTCACATGAGTGTGGTTTTAAATGATTAGCCTATTAATGTCTCTTTGGGCAAGTAGGAGATTGTTGGAAATGCGAGCCCACGGTGAGACATTATGCAATAAATGTTATTGCAAAATATCATTCCCTGATCTGGAATGAAGAATGAATAATTTGCATAATAGGTCCCTTAGTACAATTAGGGTTATGTACCATGGCCATCTTAATAATCATACAGCTGTTGATTCAACTATTGAATCATAGAGGCTGGTGCTTGGATGAATATCTAAAGAGTTAGATTGAGGACTCATCAAGCACCGTCAAATGATTGTTAAGAGATGATCTCCAGCCTGAGTAGGAGATGGCAATCCTTATCTCTAAAGGCTGATATCTGACCGACCTCTTGATGCAGGTCCTCTGCATAGGAATAGAGATTCAGAGGTGTCAGGTTAGTTAGGTCAAAGAGTTAACTTAACGAGATCGAGATAACCAAAGTCCTATATCGTATGCTGTCACGATACAGGCACGCATCCTCTGACCGGAGACAGATGTGTTACTATATGTTTGAGTATGTACATTTGGCAGACCAATAGGTTGATGACCTAACCAAGGTTTATACACCGGTGCGCTGGTGTGCATATAAGGGCATATGAGTAATATGATCTCTCAAAGGGATCATACAGGTTTAGTTACTGAACCGAAAGACATGAGCTCACTCATGTGATATTGGGAAGAATCAAATTCCATGCGCATGGTCGTCTCACTTTGGAAGCTTGACTGAATTTGTAGGTTTGATATATACTTTTGGAAAGCATGTGATCAAGACCTAGGTATGATATATGCTTTTGGAAAGTATATGATCGATACCGACTCCCAATGATCGAATGAGAAACTTACTGATAGAACCCTAAAGTAGACAGTGTAAAATTGATCTAATACTTCGGGTTTATTCTGGGTCTTCCAGTATGCAGGATGTACATGTATTGGGAATACTTGAGGGTGATGTGATCATAAACGATTGTATAACCATGACGCTTCCATTCACAGGGAGTGGTTAAACATGTCTGGATTTTATTGACTCCTCTCAGTAGAGAAGTAATCTTATCTTGGTCCAATTATTGGACATTGATCTGAATATGATTAAGATGCAATGAGAAGATTAGATTTACGGTCTTGATTTAATCAAGCATCTATGGGAGGCCCGCAATCTAGATTTGAGATATGATATCAATATCCAAGTCACAATACGTGGAACAATACAATCGCCCTGTCCTTATCTCCAAGTATTCGCGGAGCTAGCGCATTATCCTTGAAAGGGTTCAGGATAATTTCATTGTTGATAATATGTATCCGAGCATTGAGAAAATGGATAATTAAATGTGATTTAATTATCATGATTAATATGAATTTGATTCATATTATAAAGAGAGTTGTCTTAGATAATTAAATGTGATTTAATTATCAAAGATGTAAATAATGTGAATGTGATTCATATTATTTAGGCACAAGAGAATAGAGATCTAAGATGATTAAATATGATTTAATTATCATGGATATGAATAATGTGGATAGCAATATCCATATTAGTCATATATATTATAAATATGATTTATAATATATAAGAGAGGGATGATTGTAATTTACATTTGTTAATTAAATGTTAATGTGAATTGGATTCACATTGAACATAAAATTGAAAATGTAATTTACATTTTATTTTGGGTTGTGAATTTGATTCGCAAATTTTTCAATGGCAAGATTGTAATATCTACAAAATAATTGTGAATTATTTTGTAGAATATTTGCAACAAAAGCTGTTGCAAATCATGGAGATTACATAGAAGACAAAATATCCACCTTCCTAAAAGAGGGGGGTGGACGACCACCACTCCTATAAGGAAAGGGTGGCCGTCCCCCCTCTCCACATGGAAGGAGGCATTCTCTCTACCATTGTCTCCATGTATTGATGATTTAGTTTTGTGATTAAATTGTGTTGATTTATCAACATATATTTAATCTAAATTAAATTAATTGTTGTTGGTTTTTACCAACACAAATCTTGACCATTAAAAGAAACACAATCAATGAGAGCCATTGGATTTGTGTTGTCCCATGGATTGAGATCCATGGATCCCAAAATGTTATAAAAGGAGAGGCACCCCTTTGCTCTTCTTTACACAAGACACAATGCTTGAGAAGCATCTCTCTCTCTCTCTCTCTCTCTCTCTCTCTCTCTTTCTCTCTACACGTCTACTCTTCCTCTCCCTCTCATGTGGCCGTCCACCATGGATGCCCTAGAGAGGTTCTCCATCACCGCAACGTCGTCGTTATGCTGCCCGATCGTTTATTCGTGGATCTCCGTCTCCTTCGGTGCGCCTCACTCTTGAAGAAGACATCGGATCTCGTGTGTCGAGATCAAGAGGTCCACCGCTTGGATCATCAACATAGATTGCGAGAAGCACGCGGTTCATCCTCGCGCTCGCAAGCGTCTCCTCCGTCGGATCGGACTTGAGACAGGCGGTCTCTTCGATTAGAGACTCGATCGCAACCACGCTTCAAGAGGTAATCCTATTACTAGTTTGTGGTTTAGACGAAACGATCCGAGAAGTGTTCTTGGATCATGTGGTTTCGTCGCATGAAAAATTTTTAATTTTCGCTACATAGAACAGCTAGTGCGACTAGTCATTCTTCGTCGTATTCGATACGACGCTCAAGCTTCCGTGATGCACTTGAGGATTATACCATATCCTTCATCTTTATCCAATGGTACAGATCAAAGGAGGCAAAGAGAGTAAGGAGGGAAATAAGGTGGAGAAACGTGGCGGCTCCAGGAGCATCCAAGTGTCACTCCCCGAAAAATCAAAGTTAAAATCAAATAAAAATTCAATAAAAAATATCAAATGACCTCAAATCGATTTTTTTTTCACGAAGTTATTCATCTCAATGAAATATACAACTTTTTTGAAGAGATCAAGACTAAAATACATCATATGTACAAAATGATATTTTTGGTAGTACTTTGTTGGTATAAAATACCGCATTTTTATCTTTTACAGATTTTCTTGTCATTTTTAAGTAAGAGAAAAATTAAAATAAAAATAGAAAATATATGAAAGGAATATTTACAACTTAATATTTTTTTAGAATTTTTATGATTAAGAAAATAAAAATATAAAATAAAGGGGTAGTTTGGTCAATATGTACAATATACAAAAGGGGCCCGAAATCCAAGTTTCACATACGAACTTTAATTTTTATGAAATTGGTATTGTTTTGAAGATATTTAAATGTATATTACTTTAAAAGTGAGTAGACCTAAGTCAATTACTGTAAGAGAGAGATATGCGCATTTTAAGGTTCTTAGTCTCAAACTAAGGCTCGGGTTTTATTGGTCAATTTTGCAATTTATTATTTTTTTTAATATTTTTCCTTTATTGTTACTAATAATATATACACTATAGAGTTGATTTTATTAGATTTGGAGTTAGTATAAAATAGATACAAATAGGTGAATTTGGCTAATATACAAGTGAGTATGTACAAGTGAATTTACCTCTTATTTAATGCAAATAAGCATGCAAAAATGCACATGTTATTTCTAAATGCATGAATGTGAATATCGCATAATAGATGGAAATATGCAGCTAATTGCTTGGAACGAAGCTCTATCTTCGACTTTTAAATTGATGTATCACAGATTCATCAACTCCCTATAAACCTTGCTCTTCCCTAAGCACTAAAATGGAATGCAAAGGTGAAATGATTTTGGGTTTCATACCAAGGTTGTGAAAAAAGGTGAAAATAGAGCTTGACTCGATCTTTGGATTAATAATGTGGTTGAACCTTATTGAGAATTAAATTTAAGACCTAACAACCTTTAAGTTGCACAAGTCTCTTATTCAAATCGCCTCAACAGTCAGGTCAGAACATATCCTCATACGCAAATTATGATGACTATGAATCTTACTTGTATTGTATAAGTGAAATATATCTCTCCACATCAGAAATGGAAAAGAACCAGCCCCCTCTAACAAGATAACTCTAATTCTCCGGTCTAGCAACTCTTTTCTCGAAGAGCGGGGTATTCCCTTCTAAGTTCAAGTGCGACCAAATAAAGAAGAGGGGGTAGAGAAGAGAATGGACTATGAACAGTGTAGTCACATATCCATGGATCTTGACCAGTATAGCCAAGTGCCCAGTTGCAGGCTTTCTTGGTACGAGACCTTGAAGCATATGCCTTGCAAATATACACACTCTAGCAGGCATTTTATTTTCAATCAGGTCTGTTCATAATTTTTTGGAGTTCTCATTTTTTCTCCTTTTTTTTCTTTTTTTGAACTATATACAATGTACAACATGTACATTAGGAGTTTTTCTTCTTGATCCAATAAACTATCCCTCTTTTTAAGCATTATTACAACCCACAACATACGGGACGTCTCCACCACTATACTAGGTTGAGATGCACTACCCTCCCTAGAGGAGGACGGATGTTTCCACCCATGTGCTACTCCAAGCCAAAGGATTCTACCTCCTCACCACGTCATCAATGAAAATCCACGTGCATGGTGCTTGTCCAAGTTAGATCACTGTATAAAAGAATCGTGTGTGTGGTGTGTATGAAATATTATACTTAGACCAATCAAGATGACATGTGGACATAGATTTGCAGACTCAAAGAATTAAGTCGCTTGACCTGAAAAATCTTAACTCCAGTTCCTATAAGGTTCCTCTTAAATTAGGTAAATAAAGGTCAAATCAAATTCATCCTCAACATATATATTCGTAACTTAGTTCATAAGCCTAACTTTTCATTTTTCATATGCTAAATATGCAGATGACATGATATATAGATGAATGAAGTGCAAGACTTCTTTTTTAATGCAAGGATAAAATGCAAGAGTAAATAAGACACATGTTTTTTTTCAAGAATCTCGTATACCTCCTATTTTACAACAAATTTTACAAAAGTTTTATTTACAAGGATTATACAAAAATTATAAAATATACATATTAAACAAATGTACATGTATTTTACAAAAAAAATTACCCACCACGTATTGCATAATATACAAAAATACACGAAAGTACGAGCTATGGGAAAGCATATATGTAATATATACACGCCCCCTATACTTACTGTGTGCTATGACCTCATAGTATGAGAAGAGAGGAAAAGACATAGCTCATTGTAAGCGTAGGAGAGATAAAATAAAAAAATATATAGAAGTCAATCTGCTCCCTATACTTAGGCTCTAATTAGCGTAGGTGTAGAAGAAGACAAAAAATGTGGCGTACGAGGTCGAGAGGAGAAATGGATGAATATATACACACACACACATACACATGACGAGTATCGGTTCCCCCTATACTTAGGCTCTGATCAGCCTAAGTTTAGGACATAAGTGAGTGTGAGAACCAATGAGATCTAGAGAATAAACATAGAATGGAGGACGTACATGAGGGATTAAATCTTGATGCTGCATCTTCAGGGAGAGTAATCTAGTGTATCTGCTATGCACTCACTCTGTATGAAGTTGATGACCTCGACTTGGACTAACTTCTCCTTAGAATGTACAAAATGCTTCAACAATTGTCCATTCACCACATGAGATTGTGCACTATCTATGAGATTGGCTATCTCTAGACCTCCATTCACGTGCTCTTTCTTGACAATAAAGGGACCCGTCCACTTAGATTTGAGCTTCCCGTGGAACATCTTTAACCTGGCGTTAAACAACCATACCTTCTGCCCAGGGACAAAGTCTTTGCACCTAATATGTTGATCACACAATCTCTTTACATTGTCTTTATAGTTCAGACTATTGTCGTATACCTTGTTTCGGATTTCCACGAGCTCGTTCAAGTTAAAGTTTCGACAAAGATTCCCTAGGTGATGACTCCAATTAATTTTCCTAATTGCCCATTCGGATTTGTGAATCAATTCTATGGGAAGATGTCATGGCTTTCCATAGATCATTTTGAATGGTGAAGTGCCAAATGATGTCTTGTAGGCTGTCCTATAGGCCTTCAGAACTTGGTCCAGGAGCTGTTACTAGTTCTTCCTATCCGGACGAACCAACTTCTTCAAAATACTCTTCACCTCTCTATTTGAAACTTCTGCCATGCCATTGGTCTATGGGTGGTAAAGACTAGCGACTCTGTGCTCAAACCCATAGTCCTTATCTAAAGATCTCACGTCTCGATTCATGAAGTAGCTACCCCCATTTGATATAAAAATTTTTGGCATCCCAAACCTAGCAATAATATGATCTTTCACAAACTCACAGACAACGTTACTATGTGCAGTTCGGTTTGGGAAAGCCTCCACCCACCTAGATAGATAGTCAACCGCCAATAAGATGTAATCGTGTCCCTGGTTGTTGGGAAAGGGACCCATAAAATCTATGCCCCATGCATCAAAGACATGACAAATGATAACAGGATGCATGGTCATCTCATCTCTTTGAGTAACAACCCATCCCATCCTCTGACAAATTGGGCACGACCGATCAAAATCAATAGCATCTCTGAATAGGGTCAATCAATGCAATATGCATTGAAGTACCTTCTGAGCGATTCTCTTCTCCGAAAGGTGTCCTCCAACCTCAAGAGAATGATAATACATGGGGAGACTTTGGTATTCCTCCTGAGGAATACAACTTCTCCAAACACAATTCGACCCTTTAAAGAAAAGGAATAGATTGTCCCAGTGGTATCTCCTTGAATCTGACTTCAGTCGATCAATGCTACTCCTACTCCAACCTTGGGGAACTTGCTTGGACACAAGGAAGTTCACCATGTTGGCATACTACGGGAGTGAGTCAATAACACGAATTTACTCGTCTAGTAAGGTCTCTCTAATATGCTCATAATCAGGAGAATCCTTGAGTTCAATCCTAGAAAGATGATCAACCACAACATTTTTCATTCCAGGTTTATATTTTTTCTCCAAATCAAAATCCTGAGGATCAAAATCCACCTAAGAAGTTCACGTCCTTCTTTTCCATTAAATATTGAATGGTTGTGTGATCAGTGTAGATTGTCACCTTAGAGCCCAAAACATGCAGCCTGAATTTCTCGGGGGCCCATACCACAGTGAGCATTTCTATTTCAATCACGGTACAATTCTTCTATATAGTGTCTAATACTTTGCTCGCATGGTGGATCGCAAATGGGATCCCCTCTTGTTGTTGTCCTAACATAGCTCCTATAGTAAAACTGAAGTGTCAGTCATGATTCAAAGGGGAGAGACCATTCATGAACTTGTAGGATAAGAGAGGAATAAATCATCATCTTTAAGAGCTCAAAGGCCTCGAAACACTTTTGATCTACAACAAATTCTGTGTCTTTCCCTAAGACCTCAGTCAGTGGGCGGGCAATCTTTGAGAAATCCTGAATAAATCTCATATAAAATCCAACATGCCCTAGGAATGACCGCACTGACTTCATGTTGGTAGGTGGATCGAGTTTCTTGATCACCTCCACCTTGGCAGGATCAACCTCCATTCCCCTTTTTGAGATGACATGCCCCAACACAATACCCTTCGTTACCATAAAGTGACTCTTTTCCTAAGAGAGTACTAGATTCACCTCCCTACACCGCTTGAGGACTCGATCCAAGTGCACTAAACATTTATCAAAGGGATCACCATGAAATCGAGAAGTCATCCACAAATACTTCTAGGAATTATCCCACAATCTCAGCAAATACGACAATCATGCACCGTTGGAAGGTGCCTAGGACATTGCAAAGCCCGAATGGCATGCGCCTGAAAGCATAAGTGTTGAATGGATATGTGAATGTGGTCTTTTGCTAATCCTATGGCTACCTGGTTGTAGCATGAGTACCCATCAAGAAAACATAAGAACATTTTCCCTACGAGTCTCTCCAAAATTTGATTAATAAATGGTAAGGGGAAGTGGTCTTTCTTAGTTGTGGCATTCAAGCACCTGTAGTCGACACAGACGTGCCATGACGTGGTTACTCGTGTCACAATATCTACCCCCTCCTTGTTGGTGGCCATATGAATTATTGACTTCTTCGGGACAACATGAAGTGGGGCCACCCACTTGGAGTCAGAAACAAGGTATATAAACCCTTCTTTGCACCATTTCTCTAGCTCATTTTTCACCACTTCACATAGATTGGGGTTAAGTCTCCTTCGGAACTCACGGGAAGGTCTCACATTATCCTCAGTAAAAATATGGTGCGAGCAGAGAGTGGGGTTGATCCCCACGAGATCCAACACAGTCCAGCCTATTGCTTTGTTGTTCCTCTCTAAGACTTCTAAAAACCTAGAATCCTATTCAAAAGACAAGTATGAGCTTTTGATAATAGGATATCTCTCTTTGGGTCCCGCAAGAAAGGCATACTTTAGTGTAGGAGGAAGGGACTTCAGTTCTGGCAGTGTGGTGTCATCAAGAATATCATGCTAACATGCGTCTAAATCTAAGTGTGTTTGTATGGAGGTGGGCTAAGCTGTTTGGTACTCGCCACCAACTCAGAAGTATCGGGAGTCGAATCGCCAAAGAAACGCGGTAATTCGGTCAAATTTTTTGTCCCACTCATCATCTATGTCCCATGATTATTCCAAGGGAGATGGAACAAAAAGATTCTAATGGATCTCTATGTCATCATAGGAATAGGTGGATGTATACTTCATAATATCAATCAACAGCTGGCAAACTGCATCTTGTACCATGTCCTTTCTAGATGAAAGGGTCTCTCTCTGTCAGGAAGGAACCTATTTCCAAATCCCAACGGTGTGGATCATTCTGCAATTTACCTCTGAATATGAGTACTCTGTAATACTCTCTGAATCGGGTCATTGCCATTTTGTCTGCCTCATATCAAGGTTGACCTCACTGTTCAGAGAACGGAACTTCATCATTCATGTACCATAGTCAAAAGATGCGCCTACGGTCCTAAGGAAGGGCCGCCCAAGAATGATCTGGGATTTTCTCCAATGATTGGGGGTTTCCATGTCTAAGACTGTGAAGTCAACCTTATAGTCATATCCCTCAATCGAGATAACAACTTTCTTTACTTCTCCCTTAGTTCTTTTCATTGAGAGATCTGCGAATAGGAGTAGAGCTCTATATTTGTGAAGTGGTCCTAACTCCAAGTTTTGATATAGTGCTAAGGAAAGTAACTTAATTGAAGAATCATTATCTAAGAGAGTGCGTGCAAACGTAATGTCGTCGAAACGACTCTCCATGTAGTGAGCACCCTTGTCTCTTTTCATCCTTGGTAATTGTTGATTCTTGAGACAATAAGTTGTGGAAACTGACAAGACATGAGTCTTCACATATTGCTTAGGTTTCTTCCTGTTGGAAATGCGAGCCCACAACGAGCCATATTGCAATAAGTGTTATTGCACATATCATTCCCTGATCTGAAATGAAGAATGAATAATTTGTATAATAGGTCCCTTAGTACAATTAGGGTTATGTACCATGACCATCTTAATAATCGTACAGCTGTTGATTCAACTATTGAATCATAGAGGCTGGTGCTTGGATGAATATCTAAAGAGTTAGATTGAGGCTCATCAAGCACCGTCAAATGATTGTTAAGAGATGATCTCTAGCCTGAGTAGGAGATGCCAATCCTTATCTCTTTAGGCTGATATCTGACCGACCTCTTGATGCAGGTCCTCTGCATAGGAATAGAGATTCGGAGGTGTCAGATTAGTTATGTCAAAGAGTTGACTTAACGAGATCGAGATAACCAAAGTCCTATATCGTATGCTGTCACGATATAGGCACGCATCCACTGACCAGAGACAGATGTGTTACTATATGTCTGAGTATGTACATTTGGCAGACCAATAGGTTGATGACCTAATGATGAGACCAAATCTCATCCTTGTAATATAAGCCAAATGTACCTTTATTAATGCTAAAAATATATCAAAGTACCTTGTGGCACGTGCTTAATTTCTAAGAAAGTATGAGTCGTATTTGCAAGTTAGCAATCCAAATAACCTTCTCAACAACATGACTTCTATAATATTTAAGGTATTGGATTTTCCTAAAAGTCTAAAATAACATTTGGTCCTATCAGGAAGTGGTTTTTTTAAACTCCCATGCATGGATTTGCCATGCATTTCTCTCACCCTTATCAAAATCCCATGCATGGATTCACGTCCATGGAATTGCCATGCATTTCTTCCACTCATATAAAACAAATCCATGCATACACTCACATGCATTGTAAGGTCATGTGCAGCCCCCTCCCTACGTCAACTCATACCCACATGAATTCACATTTTTTATTCATTTCAATCCAATATATATCTTCCATACACACGTTCTCCTAAAAATCCCATGCATACTCTACGTGTGTGGTTACCAGAACCGTCATTCCTCATTACATTCATGCGCAGCAACCGTAATGCGGTTGCATTCTCCTCAATTCACGCCTACCATCAGCAATTGTTGTTCGGTTCCCCACGTACTCACGACAACCAACGGCAAGCACTCTCCTCATTTGCAATAACTACCACATCCTTGACATCTCCAATCCGTTCTTGTTTTATCTTTAAATACATTACCTTATTCTCATTTGCAAAGGTCCGATCCCTAACTCCCTATTCTTCCACCTTCGCAGGAGCGCCGACGGTTTGAGCCGCGCATAGGACAACGAAGAAGAGAAGGAGAAAGGCTGAACGTGGACCGAGCCGGGAGCGGGCTCTCGCGCGCGAAGGAGTCGAGAACCGGCGAGTTCTTCTTCTGAAGCTGCGACATCCTCACCTCTGCATACCATTCGCCATCGATTTTGTTTTCGGGTAGTGACAGTACCCGCGAACAAAACTTCTTCATCGTTGACGGACCCAGAAGGCAACGACAGCGACTTGTCTATGCCACATGCATACATAGATCTTCTGGCTTGGACTACAATAGCTCCACCGTGGCCATCGACTTCTGTCTACATTCACTTGCAAAAAGAACGATGATACTTTGGTGATGATATGGTTTCATATTTTCATTTTCATTGTTTTAATTTAAGTATAGGTTTGGTTGTTTCCTTAAAAACATAGGTGTTAAACTTTTGAATTTCAAAAGGCCGAATGGCTATGTTGTGTTATTATTAAAAAAAATCATCCTGTGTACTTTACTCATCCTTGAGTACGTTCACATAGTGCTAAAAAAATTTGAAAGTTGGCAAAAAAAATCCGATTCCCTTTATTTGCTAAAAAATATAAAAAAGGTTTTTATTGAAAATTGCAATAATGAGGTATTTGAAACTGTGCATCGCATTCGTGTTGAGTTTGGATCATTGAAACTTCACCGTGTCCTTGTGGTTCGACCTTGTGCTCATCATTACACAAGTAAAACTTTGAAATTAGTTGATGTTTTAATTGGTTGAATTGCGGTTACAACGACACTAAAATCACTTAATTTCACTCTCTAAAACCGCTAAGAAACCCGTTAATCATTTGGCGCCGTTGCCGGGGATACGGCTTGAATTTTGATTGATTCACTTTTTCTATGCACATATGTGGTTATTACATGTTAGCATCTTGTTCCGGTTGATTGGCTTGCTCTTTTCGTAGGTGACCGCGCACATTCTGTTACGCGGGACGCTCGGGAGATTCTTCTCTCAACTCAAATCTCGAGCTGGTGAGGCGAAGGAGGAAGCAAACCCGTGGACGAGGAGCTCGTTTAATTCCCATCTGAGAGATTCAACCTCTTTAGTTTAGCAGTTTTTGTTTTATATTCATTTCGGGCCGAGTTGTGGCCTAGAGACTGGACTCTTATTATTGTAATAATTTTACTAGGTTTCTGCATTGCATTAGATTGCATTAGGTTTAATTTCCTTAGTGTAATTTGTTTGCGCTCGGTTTTCAAAAATTAAAAAATTTGAAAAATTCAAAATCACAAAAAAAGTTCTTTAGAAGTTGCCTGCTAGGAGCATTTAGAATAGGTATATATTTTTGCGTTGCATTCTTGCACGTAGATTGCTGGCGAAAGGTACGCGATTCTAACCTTCTTGCATGCATCATTCTCCATGGTCTTCTCCCCCTTGATAACATTTTTTTCGAAAAAAGGAAATTCACCTCACTCGATTTGATTGAATATCACTCAAAGAAATTGGACGTAGATATTAAAATCATTTTTTTTAATCAAGTGGTCACATAAGGTTAAAATTGGTTAATCTCACCATTATCTGAATTAATTACTTGTATTTGCACTTGTGGGATTGCACACTTGGTTGTTTGTTGCACGACGCACCTTAAGGTCACTAGAGCCAAAAACCCCATCGGTGTGCCTTGTGACTCTCTCAAGGTACATTGGATGACCTGAGGGAAGGAGAGTGTAAACGTTGGATGTTCAACTTCGTGTTTATAAGACTAAAATTGAAAAGATAAAGCCACAAAGGGCTTCACCAGTGTGCGTATCAAAGTGACCTTGCTTTGTGTTTTGATTGCATAGAATAGGAGGTGCATGCAAGGGAGACGATCTCTCAATCCTTCTCTTGCTGTTCCTTTAAATTCAAATCCTTTCTTCTCGAGAAGAAGACCCAACTCTTCTCATTCCCTTTCTTCTCTTGACATTCCTCCACTTGCCACATCACTACCTTCTTCACCTCCCTCTTCTCCGACATCACTCAGATCATTCTCTTCTATTCCGCTATCTTCTTCATCTTCCACCATGGCTGAACAAAGTGAAAATCCAGACCCTTTGGCGATCATCATGGCTCAACTTGAAAGAATCAATGATCGCCAAATTCGAATTGAAGCTCAAATGGGCATTGTTGAGGATGAAGAGGAAAACCCTCAACCTATGGGGGAAAGACACAATCCTGCCCAACAAATCTTAGTTCCATGGATTCAGTTGCCTGCAGCGGCACGTCAGATCAATATAAAATCATCTATAGTTTCTCTGCTTCCCAAGTTTCATGGGGAGAGTGCCGAGGACCCCTACCAACACATTCATGATTTTTTTGCAGTGTGTGACACCATGCATATTGAAAATAATAATCCGGACCTTGTGTATCTTAAGGCATTCCCATTCTCCTTGAAGGACAAGGCGAGAAATTGGCTCCGGAGCTATGGGAAACCAATCACCACATGGGCTGCATTGAATTCAGCCTTCCTTAAGAAGTACTTGCCGATTGGAAAAGCAAATGCACTCCGCTACGCAATCTCCTCTTTTTCAATGCGGCCAAATGAGTCTTTTCATGAGGCTTGGGATAGGTTTCAAGAGCTATTGCGTAAATGCCCAAATAATGACATGGATAGATGGAAATTAGTCCAGATTTTTTATGAGGGCATGCATGAGAATTTTAAGGTGGCTGTGGATAGCACTTGCGGAGGTGGCTTCCTCCTCAAATCAGAAACATTTGTTTGGAAACTGTACGAGGAGATGGCAGAGACTTCATTGAATAAGGCATCCCTTAATCAATATAGCCGCCATAAGAAACCTGTTGAGCCAATCGAAAATGCCCAAACCCGATCGGAAAGTACGGCGATTGACCTCCAACTCATTGCTCAAAAGTTGGATAATTAAGAAATTCTTAACAAGAAGGTTGATGACATGAGTAGGAACATGACCAAAGAAGTGACACAGAATGTCAGTAGGATGTTTGCCATTCCTAAACATTTGGACCAAGTTCAGGAACCAGAGCAAGTATTTTGGGTCACAGAACCTACTCCTGATGTCAATGCGGTTGCCATGGGATCGGGGACTTCAGGAAACACAATGCCCCCTACTTACAATCCTGGATGGCGTAATCATCCAAATTTTGCATGGCGAACTTCAAACCCGCAACAACCTATCCAGGTCAATCAACAAGGTCGGTACATCACTGCACCACCACAACCATTGTACTTGCCACAGGCTCCAGCCTCATCTAGCACACAACCAACTTCTCCTATGAGCAACCAACCACTTTCGAATGACATTGGTGCTCTCATGAAAATGATGCAAGAGTTGAAGAATAATATGGAGAAGAATAATCAAGAGAATGCTAGGCAATTTGCAGATATCCGATCTTATTTGCCTACGCTATCACCACAAGCCCTTCAGAATCCCAATTCTGTAGCAGGCACTTCCCAAGGGACCTTAAATCATCCACAAAAAGGTCCTGTGACATTCAAGACCCCTGGTAATTTCAGTAACGAGTCTGCCCATGCAGTCTTGACCAGACGAGGGAAAAAAGTGGTTGACTCATCTCCATACATGACTACACCCACAACTCAACCTTGTAATTTTGAGACAAGTGATGAAGAGAAATCTGATAAAGAGAATAGTTTGCAACCCTTATCTGGCACGACCACTTCCACTCTCCCTCAAGTGGTCTCAACTTCTCCACAATCCCCTTCACCCACTGTCATCTCCGTCCCCTTTCCGGAGGCTTTTCGCTTAAGGAAAGCTCCCAAATCATCCACCACCGACCCAGAATTGGAGAAACTGTTCTCCAATATTGTGATTGAGATCCCTCTTCTGAAGGTGCTTGAGCAGGTCCCAACCTACTCAAAATTTTTGAAAGAAAAATGCACGCGTCGGAGGCGATCTAAGAAGAAGAAAAATAATGAGCAAGAAGAGGAACGACATGTGCTTCCCAGAGCTACATCTAATGCTATCTCCTCACTCCTCCCCCATAAGATGAAGGACCCTGGGGCACCTTTGGTACGATTTACCATTGGTAATATGACCTTCGAGCGCACTCTCCTGGATAATGGTGCCTCAATCAACCTCCTCCCTGCTGCCATTTTACGGCAATTTGATTTTGGAAAGCTAAAGCCGGTCTCAATGATTTTACAGATGGCAGATCGATCTGTTAGGAGACCACAAGGACTTTTGGAGGATGTTATAGTGACGGTCCAAGGGAAGCAGTTCCCTGTTGATTTTGTAGTTATGGAAATGGACCCCACTAAAACCTTGGCCCAGACACCCATAATTTTGGGTCGTCCCTTTCTCTCTACGGCCAAAGCCCACTTCGACTTTGAGTTGGGAAAAGTTGAATTCAAGGTCAATGGCGAGATCGTTCCTGTCGATCTTGTTGTCCCCACTGGTCATGAGACTGAAGATGATGAATGTGGATGGATAGAGGAGTGTTCCTATTTGGACACTGAGATTGTTCTTGCTCACGTGGCAACTTACCCACTCGATGCCACCATTTCTCTGGCTGACACAATTGGACATGCAGAAAACATACAGTACTGGTCTGAGTGTTTGGACTCGACTCCCATCTCTCACGATGAGATTTTCTGCAAATTAGATATGGCTTGGGATGATTTAGATGCAGAGTTGTGTGCTCTTTCGTCTATGATCATGCCCATGATGAGTCCACCCTTTGAGATAATAAGCCCTTCTGGGAGGTATTCATTATCTCAATTCCTTTCTGATAGTGACCTTCCTGACATTGCAAGGAAGGTAGCTGATATGTTTACTTTGATGGAGTATTACAGACAGAATCAGTTATCTTCACAATCAGGTCACCACGAGCCTTCACCATTGGCTCCGTCAGTCCAGGTTGACCCTTCACTAGCCTCACTGCTGATTAATCAGAAACTTGATATGGACCTAGTGAAGCGTTGCATAGAGATCATGGCCGATGAGATTCGAGAACTGCAGTGCATGATCCCTAATGCCTCTTCCCTTGTTTCCCCTGTCTCTCTCATAGAAGCTGTGTATTCCAATCACCCCATTTCTGAAAAATTGGATTTCTTGGATCTGTTTGATAAGCCCAGCCCTACTCCCCAAGTGGAACTTAAACCTCTCCCAAAGGACCTAAAGTATGTCTTTCTTGGCTCAGATCAGACGCTTCCTGTGATAATCAATGCCCATTTAGATGATGTACAGGAATCTAGACTCGTTGAGGTTCTTAAGAGAAATTCAAGGGCTATTGGATGGACTATCTCTGATCTAAGAGGAATTAGCCCTTCTTACTGTACACACCAGATCTTCCTGGAAGATGATGCCAAAACTTCTCGAGAGCCTCAGAGACGATTGAATCCAAATTTGCGAGAAGTTGTTAAGGCAGAAATCTGCAAATGGATGAGTGCAGGGATCATTTTCCCCATCTCAGATAGTAAGTGGGTTAGCCCCCTTCATGTGGTTCCCAAGAAGGCTGGCCTCACTGTGGTCCAGAATGATCGAGGGGAGGATATCCCAACCCGTGTTGCCACATCTTGGCGGGTATGCGTAGATTACAGGAAGTTGAATAAAGCAACCCGAAAAGATCACTTTCCTCTTCCTTTCATCGACCAGATTGTCGAGAGATTGGCAAGAAAGAAATACTTTTGTTTTCTTGATGGATATTCGGGTTATAATCAGGTCGCGGTCGCTCCTGACGACCAAGAGAAGACGACTTCACCTGTCCATTCGGGACATTTGCCTTCCGACGAATGCCTTTTGGCTTATGCAATGCACCAGCTACATTCCAGAGATGTATGCTGGCTATTTTTTCAGAAATGGTGGGGGATTTTATGGAAATTTTTATGGATGATTTTTCCGTCTTCGGCGACTCATTTGATGAGACCCTAGAGTTTTTGGAGAGGGTTTTAAAGAAATGCATTGATGTTAATCTGGTGTTGTCTTGGGAGAAATCACATTTTATGGTTAAGCAAGGGATAGTGCTGGGACACATTGTGTCAGAAAGAGGCATGAAGGTTGACCCATCCAAGGTTGATACCATTACACACTTACCTCCGCCTACAAACGTCAAGGGAATCAGATCCTTCTTAGGGTACGTTGGCTTTTATCGACGATTTATATTAGATTTTGCAAAAATTGCCCGTCCCTTGACTCAGTTGTTGGAAAAGGACCGTGATTTTAAGATGTCTAAAGAAGCACTTCGGTCCTTTGAGATTTTGAAGCAGGCCATCACTGAAGCCCCGATTTTACAACCCCCCGATTGGACTTTAGATTTTGAGATCATGTGCGATGCATCTGAATATGCAGTAGGGGCGGTTCTTGGACAAAGGAAGGACGGCAAACCATTTGCTATTCACTACGCCAGCAAGACATTGGATGAGGCCCAATGTAATTATACTGTTACTGAGAAGGAACTGCTGGCTGTAGTCTTCTCTTTGGAGAAGTTTCGATCGTACTTGTTAGGAGCTCATGTTATCATTTTCTCTGATCATTCAGCCCTCAAGTACTTGTTAACAAAGAAAGACTCTAAGCCGAGACTTTTGAGATGGATCCTGCTCCTGCAGGAATTTGATATTAAAATAAAAGATAAGCCAGGAGTAAAAAACGTGGTGGCGGATCATCTCTCTCGGCTTCCTTCTCTCCCTTCATATGAGTCTTTCATTGATGCCACCCCTACTCCTATCACTGCCCAATTTCCCGATGAGTCCATTCTCACCATCAGTCAGTTACCTTGGTATGCTGATATGGTGAATTTCCTTGTCACTTCTCGACTTCCAGATCATTGGCCCAAAACCAAGGAAGAAAAATTTCGATCTGATTCCCGTTGGTACCACTGGGAGGACCCCATCCTTTTTAAGGAAGGGGCTGATTGCATTTGGAGACGTTGTATTCCAGAGTCTGAGATACCGAGTGTCCTTACCCACTGCCACACCTTTGGGTGTGGAGGACATCACTCTGGAAAGCGAACTGCAGCCAAAATCTTACAGTCTGGTTTCTTTTGGCCGACCCTATTCCGTGATGCCCACAATTTTGTGAAGGCATGCCCTGTTTGTCAGACCACTGGAGGAATGTCTAGACGAGATATGATGCCCCTTACTCCTGTGCATGTGGTCGAGGTTTTTGATGCTTGGGGAATAGATTTTATGGGCCCTTTCACGGTATCTCAGGGATTTCAGTACATCTTATTGGCAGTAGACTACGTCTCTCGCTGGGTAGAGGCAATTCCCACCCGCGCTGCTGATAGCACGATTGTCACTAAGTTCCTCAATGACATATTCTCACGCTTTGGTTTACCCAAAGTAGTCATTAGTGACGGTGGCACCCACTTTCTAAATGCCTCGGTGCGACGGCTCCTGTATAATAATGGAGTTGAACATAGAGTCGCTACACCATACCATCCCCAGTCGAATGGCATGGCTGAGCTTTCCAACAGAGAAATAAAGACCATTTTGATGAAAATAGTCTGGTCTGATCGGAAAGATTGGTCTCAACACCTTCCTACCGCACTATGGGCATATCGTACAACTTTTCGAACTCCTCTTGGTATGAGCCCGTTTCGTATAGTGTATGGGAAACCATGCCATCTTCCAGTAGAGATTCACCATAAGTCTGAATGGGCTATTCAAAAATGTAATTTAGATCATGATGAAGCTGGCAAGAAAAGGCTTTTGAATTTGAATGAGCTCGAAGAGTTGCGAGCAAAGGCATATTCAAATGATTTGATTTATAAAACCAAAATCAAGCAATGGCATGATGCTCACATTTCACGCAAATCTTTTAGTGTCAATCAAAAGGTTTGGTTATTTGATTCCAAGCTCAAACTCTTCCCTGGAAAACTCCGTTCCAAGTGGAAAGGTCCTTACACCATCTTGAATATCTATGATAATGGATCTATTGATATCTTTGACCCCTCCACTTCATCTTCTTTCCGGGTCAATGGGCAGAGACTCAAGCCTGTCATTGAACCCGACGACCCCCTTCCGGCTGCCGAGTCCTTAGTTCTTCAGGATCTCTGAACCTGTACGCCAAGCTGAGGCGTAAAACAAGCGCTTATGGGAGGCACCCCATCTCTATCTTGTATTTTTTGCATATTTTTTTTCTATTTTTCTTTACTTCCATGCTAACTACATTCTCTTGTGAATTAGTATCAGATAAGCATGGGGGTATTCCTCTTTCCACTTCTTCTTAAATCATACTAAAAAAAACAAACAAACAAACTAAAAAAAATCTCTCTCTGAGGAGGTCAGGTTTTCTACCATGAGGACATGGTTTCATTTAAGCATGGGGGGTGGTCATCTATCTATGTATATATATTCTAAGCTTTTTATAATCTCTTTCTTATATATATGTATGTATCACTATGTTTTAAAAAAAAATCTCAAAATCAAAAATATGTATATTAAAAAATGCATAAAAAAATAAAAAAAAATCACTAAAAATATTTTAAAAAAAACTTCTTCTTCTTTGTACATATCTCCTCTTCCTTGTGAGAGTTTGGACCAAGATTTGAGGCAAAGCTTAAGGAGATTGAGTTTGATCTTGACTTTAATCTACCTAATATCCATAGAGACTCAATAGGTTTGAGAATTCGGATCCTTCAGGTCTTCTTGACTTAATTTTCCAAGTCTACAATCTTTACGCAGATTTTGACTCCCCGTGTCTAAGTTGCTCATTTTTGAGAAGAATCACATACTCTTTGATGATTGATCTACTTGAACTTAATTCACATGCACGTAGCTCGACTCAAATAGGATGTGTGAAAGCGATTGTGATTATGAATGGTATCTATATGGATCCCTTTCTGGCGGCATGGACGTCCGAGGACCGGAGAGTGGGTGTTGAAATAAAGCTTCGGATGAGGAACGGTCAGTTGGCAAAAAATCTTCTTCTCTTCCACCAAATAGAGCACAATGCTCATATCTTGTCCACATATAAAAAAGAAAATTCAAAAGGAGCGGGAAAGAAAGATTTTATACCCGCATGAAGCCGTGCAAAAAAAAAAAAAGAAAAAAAGAAGAGAGAGAAAAGAAGAAGAAGAAGCCGGCATTTCTTTTCTGTGAGACTTGGCTACACTGGCCAAGCTCAAATTGAGAGATGTGACTACACTGGTCATACTCCAAATAACTACTTCTTCCTATCTACTTCTTCGACCAACTTACCCGAACTTAGAAGGAAATACCCCGCTCCGCAAGGAAAGAGTAGCTAGAAAGGGAATCCAAGGGTGCTGGGCATGGTTGCATAAGTTTTTATCTTTCTAAGTGGGAAGAGCTACCTATTCACACTCACAAGTTCAAGTCCGACTCATATGTCATAAGAGGATGTGATTATGATCGAATGAGCTGAATTGACTAAGGAGTCAAACCTGCTTAAAGGTTCGTGGAACTTGGAGACTGTTGCATTTGAAATTTTGAGCCCATGCGAGTCTCGAACACATTATGAATCCAAAGGTCAAATCAAGCTTATCTCTTATTCTTTGTACAAAACTTGGTCCCAGCTCCCACATAGGATTCTTCTTTGATTGTCTTGCTAGGGACTAGCAAAGCTTAAGCATGGGGGTATCATGAGACCAAATCTCATCCTTGTAATATAAGCCAAATGTACCTTTATTAATGCTAAAAATATATCAAAGTACCTTGTGGCACGTGCTTAATTTCTAAGAAAGGATGAGTCGTATTTGCAAGTTAGCAATCCAAATAACCTTCTCAACAACATGACTTCTATAATATTTAGGGTATTGGATTTTCCTAAAAGTCTAAAATAACATTTGGTCCTATCAGGAAGTGGTTTTTTTACACTCCCGTGCATGGATTTGCCATGCATTTCTCTCACCCTTATCAAAATCCCATGCATGGATTCACGTCCATGGAATTGCCATGCATTTCTTCCACTCATATAAAACAAATCCATGCATACACTCACATGCATTGTAAGGTCATGTGCAGCCCCCTCCCTACGTCAACTCATACCCACATGAATTCACATTTTTTATTCATTTCAATCCAATATATATCTTCCATACACACGTTCTCCTAAAAATCCCATGCATACTCTACCTGTGTGGTTACCAGAACCGTCATTCCTCATTACATTCATGTGCAGCAACCGTAATGCGGTTGCATTCTCCTCAATTGACGCCTACGATCAGCAATTGTTGTTCGGTTCCCCACGTACTCACGACAACCAACGGCAAGCACTCTTTTCATTTGCAATAACTACCACATCCTTGACATCTCCAATCCGTTCTTGTTTTATCTTTAAATACATTACCTTATTCTCATTTGCAAAGGTCCGATCCCTAACTCCCTATTCTTCCACCTTCGCAGGAGCGCCGACGGTTTGAGCCGCGCATAGGACAACGAAGAAGAGAAGGAGAAAGGCTGAACGTGGACCGAGCCGGGAGCGGGCTCTCGCGCGCGAAGGAGTCGAGAACCGGCGAGTTCTTCTTCTGAAGCTGCGACATCCTCACCTCTGCATACCATTCGCCATCGATTTTGTTTTCGGGTAGTGACAGTACCCGCGAACAAAACTTCTTCATCGTTGACGGACCCAGAAGGCAACGACAGCGACTTGTCTATGCCACATGCATACATAGATCTTCTGGCTTGGACTACAATAGCTCCACCGTGGCCATCGACTTCTGTCTACATTCACTTGCAAAAAGAACGATGATACTTAAGTGATGATACGGTTTCATATTTTCATTTTCATTGTTTTAATTTAAGTATAGGTTTGGTTGTTTCCTTAAAAACATAGGTGTTAAACTTTTGAATTTCAAAAGGCCGAATGGCTATGTTGTGTTATTATTAAAAAAAATCATCCTGTGTACTTTACTCATCCTTGAGTACGTTCACATAGTGCTAAAAAAATTTGAAAGTTGGCAAAAAAAAATCCGATTCCCTTTATTTGCTAAAAAATATAAAAAAGGTTTTTATTGAAAATTGCAATAATGAGGTATTTGAAACTGTGCATCGCATTCGTGTTGAGTTTGGATCATTGAAACTTCACCGTGTCCTTGTGGTTCGACCTTGTGCTCATCATTACACGAGTAAAACTTTGAAATTAGTTGATGTTTTAATTGGTTGAATTGCGGTTACAACGACACTAAAATCACTTAATTTCACTCTCTAAAACCGCTAAGAAACCCGTTAATCACCTAACCAAGGTCTATACACCGGCGCGCTGGTGTCCATATAAGGGCATATGAGTAATACGATCTCTCAAAGGGATCATACAGGTTCAGTTATTGAACTGGAAGGCATGAGCTCACTCATGAGATATTGGGAAGAATCAAATTCCATGCGCATGGTCGTCTCGCTTTGGAATCTTGACTGAATTTGTAGGTTTGATATATACTTTTGGAAAGTATGTGATCAAGACCTAGGTATGATATATGCTTTTGGAAAGTATATGATCGATACCAACTCCCAATGATCGAATGAGAAACTTATTGACAAAACCATGAAGTAGACAGTGTAAAGTTGATCTAATACTTCGGGTTTGTTCTGGGTCTTCCAGTATGCAGAATGTACAGGTATTGGGAATACCTGAGGGTGATGTGATCATAAACGATTGTATAACCATGACGCTTCCATTCCTAGGGAGTGGTGAAACGGGTCTGGATTTTAGTGACTCCTCTCAGTAGAGAAGTGATCTGATCTTGGTCCAAGTGTTGGACATTGATCTGAATATGATTCAGATACAATGAGAAGATTAGATTTACGATCTTGATTTAATCGAGCATCTATGGGAGACCCGCGATCTGGATTTGAGATACGATCTCAATATCCATGTCACTATACGTGGAACAATACAATCGCCCTATCCTTATCTCCAAATATCTGCGGAGAGATTGCATTATTCTTGAAGGGTTCAAGAATAATTCCATAAGATCTAAGCAATGAAGAAATCATGATTAAATGCGATTTAATCATCTTGAAGTATGAAGAAATCATCCAATATAATTAAATGTGATTTAATTATTATGGATACGAATAATGTGGATAGAAATATCCAATTATTCATAATATATATTATAAATGTGATTTATAATTTATTTGAGAGAGCTAAATATAATTTATATGTGTTGATTAATTATTATGTGTATTGGATACACATTGTGTAATTAATTGACAATGTAAATTATATGTTGTTTTGGGTTGTGAATATGATTCACAATTTTTCCATGGCAAGATTGCAATATTCTCAAATATAATTGTGAATTATTTTTGAAGAATAAAACCCAACAAATAAATAAAGAGAGATTTCCATGGAGATATGCAATCTCATGAATTATCATGAGATTGCTCTCCCCATGGAAATAAGTGGGCGGCACACCATTCCTAATAGGAATGTGTGGCCGTCTACATGGAAGGTGCATGGAGATGAAATCTCCATGCACATTATCTCCTTATTTATTGGGTTGATTTAGGACTAATTTATATTTGATTTTGTCAAATATATTTTAACCTAAATTTGTTGGTTTTACCAATAACAATCTTGACCATTGGATTGACATAAATCAATCTCATCCATTGATTTTATATGTCACATGGATTGAGATCCATGGATCCCAAAACCCTATAAATAGAGAGGCATACCATGCTCTCTATTGGACATGTAATATTGGAGGGTCTCTCTCTCTCTCTCTCTCTCTCTCTCTTCTTTTTTTCTCCGAACTCAACAGCCCTCTCTCCCTTTAATACTGGTGGCCATCCACCAAACCCTAGAGGAGAGAACCGTCGTCGCCTTTGCCACCGCGCCGCCGCTTCGACGTTCTTCGGTTCTCCCTCTTCTTGGAGAGTTCCTCTCACGAAGGAGACGTTTGATCTCGTGCGACGAGATCAGGAGCAACCACGCTTGGATCAACTTCTTGGATTACGAGGACAACACGGTTCATCCCCACGCTCGCAAGCAGTCTCTCCGATGATCGGACTTGAGACAGGAGGTCTCTTCTCTTAGAGACTTGATCAGCCACGCTTCAAGAGTTATTGCATTATACTTGTTGTGTTTATAGATGAAACGATTTGAGAATGGTTCTCGGATCATGTGGTTTCATCGAATAAAATTTTTAAATTCCACTGCACCAAACAACTAGTGCGACTAGTCGTTCTTTGTCGTATCCGATGCGACGATCACGCTTTCGTGATGCGCTTGAGGATAAATTCCATATCATTCAAGTGGTATCAGAGCCTTTGGTCGACGGTTTTGAATATGATTCGAAAACCGAGGACGACTTGGGTTCGTTAAGGTCGCGAAAGTTTTTATCGCATTTGATTTCGCAGATCTGTTTAGTAAATAATTTCGATCATGTTTAAAATGTTAAAGCACGAATTATTTACATGAATTTTGTTCCCCATTAAATAAGGAAACCATAGGATCTGAGTTTGCGCAAATCGGATTTCGTATGCTCTAGATATGGTTGTTTTAATGAACATGTGTGCACTGTTACGGGAACAGTAGATTTTAACATGATTAAAGAGTTAATTACTGTTATCATATGCCTCGAAATGCGTGAAATATCACTTGGCTTCTGTCCTAAATCAAGTTATAAATCTTTGAAAATTGAGTTTGACTAATTTGGATTTAAATTGATTGAGATATGTTAATTTTAGTGAGTAGGGGTCACTACTGAAATTACAGTCCTAATCTAGAACCAAGTGATTGTCAATTAGTGAAATTAATTGTTAATTTCGTGAAATAATCATGAAAAATATTTGTGAAATATTGGAAGATTATTATTTACATAATTGACTTGGCCTCAACCAATTAATTGATTAGATTTGATCTAAATCTTAATTGGAAACACAATAATCAAACTTGATGCTTGAATAGTGATTGTCATTTAATCAATTAATGAAATTAAATTGTTTAATTTCCTAGAATAATTGTGCATAAATATTTGTGAAATATTTGATGATAATTATTCCCTTAAATTACATTTCCTTAGCCAATAATTGATTAGATCACTAATTGGTTACATGATCTACATGATCAACATTCCAACAAACATGTTGCTTGAATAGGACTTGGGATTTGTTTAGCGAATCTCATTATAATGTTAATCAAAAATTGTTTTGATTATTATTATATGGTATAATTTTGGTTGAAGAACCGATGATCATCTCAAGTACAAAGTGATTTATTTTGCATTATCCTTTCCCGAGGTGGATATAGTGTCTAGTCGGAGAGCATTGGGGTTGCGGGTTGCAACGTATGTGGTCCGTCCCACTCTCGTCGGTACTGGCCATGACAACGGGTAGGGTTAGTATAGTGCTTAAGAAATCATGATATATTTCTAATTATTAAAATTCGAAATAATACGTATTCGAGATAATACCATAATTCAAGTAACAACAAAAAAAATATTTATTGGATATTAATTGGATCATTAATTTAATATGATTAGATTGACTGGAATCCAATTAAAATTAAAACACTCTATCATGAATAGAGATGTTATTTCCCTTGGAAGAATTAATCATAATGAATATGATTCATAATGATTAATTAGAATTTGAATATGAGGTGGAGGATCACATAAGTGACATCCATGGTCTCTCATCAAGGCGGAGGGTTCCGTTGCCCGGGATTGTATGTAGGAGATGTCTGTTCGAAGTGACAGCTCCTATATGCAAGCGCATCTGGATCGGGCTCGTCGCTTCTCGAAAGAGTAAGGACGTATGCGTAGTGACCCCAATATCGGGTCCTCATATTATTGGGGCGATATTGGATTGCGCATAGTGAGTTGTATTCCTGTTGACGGTTGGTTTAATTAATGACGGGTCAACATTGCCTTAGGGGTGGTGGGCCCGGGTGTTAAAGACCGAATTGGGAGATGCAAGTTGGACTTGCAAGGCGGAATGTGTTCCCGCTTCTTTTTATCCGAGTTGTAGGTTCTCATATTATTGGGATGAAACAAAGATAAGGAAGGAGATCCCAGATCTTGCTTGAGATATAATGGTAAGTATATCTCTTAAATTGAAAGTGATTAAGGGAATGAACTTTCAGTGTTGACATGGCAAGACAAATTTGATATAAAAATGCCTAAATCAAAGTAAAATACATATATATATATATATATAAATATATACACTTATGCAAATTTCTTATTTCAGATAATCCTTCATTAACCCACTCAATGTTATACTCAATGATAACCAATAAAATATCATGGATTGATCTCATGATCCAGATATTTCACTTGCAGTAGGACACATAATATATGTGGTTGCAATGTGCAAGTTTCCTCATAATAATGAGGAATGACAATTAAATGGATAATAGGACTACAACCCTAGGGTTTGTATGTCTCTATTGTCTTGATCTCTCATCGGATGTACTTTGGAAGTAACATGTCGATGATGATCACAATTGTCAAATAATCCTTATAAAAATTAATGAAGATATTTATGGCATATGTATGTGCTCTTGACATTTAACATGAATGAGATGGTTCACTGCATCATGCAGAATGGTGGCTCTATAAAAGATGATGTATTCAAATTGTTTGAGTACCTACCTGAAGCTATTTTTAAGAGTTTAGATGGATGTAGATGATGAGTGTCATTATTCTACTATCTATACTCTAGTCATTCATGAAGCTTCATATTATTCATATTGTATGAATTTAGTGAAGCATGTATAAATGTTGAAATGATCTTACATTGAATTCTTTTGAATTTAATGTAAGAGATCCTTAGTCTTAAGCAATGGTTGCTTATAGATAAAGGGAGCGCAGTGGAAGCATGGGTTGGACCCGAGTAAGAAGTATGGTCAAAGAGTTGATTGTACATCTATGACTTCCATATGTCATCCAAAGAGTTGGATGAATACCAAAACTGCAATAAGTTGGTGTGTTGATAGTATGACTATCAAGTCTGTCTAGAATCCTTAGAGAAGGACTCGGATAGAGCATCAGAATTATCTACATAAATCATTGAAATTGACTTTATTATTTGATAAGATAAAGTCTAATAATTGTATCTCAATCTTATAACAACACTTGCAATGGTTTGCATATGTTTTAGAAGACTGAAAAAAAATTTGATCTTAAGGTTTATAATTATCTAGATGGACATTGATGCAATTGTTGCAACAATTTCCATCGGATCACTAGACTTCATAATTTCAGTGGAAGAGTCCTTAGTCTTAGAGAATATCTCTATGACCTAGATATCAGAATACACTCATTGTTTAATTCTAAATGTTGGAAATAACATGAATTCTGTAATAAATCTATCATAAAGAGTTATGATGGAGATATTTCAGATAGTAATCTAAAATCTAGTGGACTCCACTAAATTAGAAAATTGATGAATGGTTCATCAACATTTCTAAATACTGAAATTGAACCTTAAGATCAATAGGAGGATGAAGATCATTTGACAATGATCTAGCATTAAGCCTTGGACATTTGTTTATTGATTTGATCAATAGACTAGTAAGAGATGAAACTTTAGAATGTCTAAGATTTCAAATCTTACATACTTATGAATATTGTATTCAAAAGTAAAATATGGCCAATATACCCTTCCTTGCGAAAGGTGTAAGATGTCAAGGTATTCAGGATCTCATACATATTGATGTATGTGGATCATCTATATCATAGTAAACATTATGGATATGTGATATCTGTTGATGATTAAGTATGATATGAGATTTCGTCTCTTCACCTAAAGAAACCTTTGAAATGTTCAAAGATTTCATAATTTTGGTTTGGAACCAAAGTCTGAAGGAAGATAAAATGAATTTGATCTAATCTAGTAGTCTGTACCTATTAGATGAATTCAAAGGATACCTTATGGAGATATGAATATCATTTCTATCTCAATCCTCCAAGTACACCTTAACTCAATAGAGTTATAGGGAGATACAATTGGATCATGTGTGACATGATCTTATCAATGATGAATTTTAGCATAATTATCCCTTAGTTTCCAGGTATATATGTGTAGTAGAGACTACAATGTATATCCTTAATAAGGTTCCATGCAAGATGGAATCTAGCACTTGAGAGTGCTGCTTCATTAGGAAAATAAAGGATGGTATTGAATACCTACTTTATGACCTTGAGATTCTTAAAATATCTCATCTATGAGAATGTGATTCATAGAGGTTGAGATTCTTGAGAATCAAGATGAAAATGAAGTGTAGGAACTCATTTAATCTTGTGAAGATAATGAGGCTCCTGAAATTGGAAACTAAAAGGACAATTGAAGATGAAACACTAATACCTCTTCAAATGAGTTTGAGGATGTATTCCATGTGTCAGAAAAATCTGACAATGATCGAACTTCATGTGATGAAGCTTCTGAAGATCATAGCATGGATAGATGTATGTTAGCAATAAAAGTCTAATGTTGACTTCATATACAAGTGTTGTATATGGACCCTCGATGATCCACCTATGTGGGTAAGACCTGTAAAGGTGTAAATAGATCTTCAAGAAAAAAGGGAACCTGATGAGAAGGTAGAGACCTTCAAGGCACGGTTAGTAGCCATGAGTTACACACCGGAAGAGAAGACATTTCTTGCGATGAGACTTGCTCTTCGGTGACCATTCTTAAAACCATCAGAATATTGCTAACCTTAGCTACACAACTTGACTATTGCATCTTCGAGATGTAAGTCAATATTGCATTCCTCTATGAATACCTCTCTGAGGATATTCACATGAAGTAGCCCCAGGGCTTCATGGTTAAGGAAAGCAAGGTTTGCAAGCTAAGGAATCCATCTATGGACTCAAATAAGCTTCTTGAAGTTGGACCATAAGATTTGATGGAATTATAATTGTTATGATTTCAGATAGAATCTTGATGAGCCATGTGAAGCTTAGTGGGAGTGCCTTTGTGTTCATCATGCTAAATGTAGATGATATCCTAATCATTTAAAATGATATAAGGATAATAATAAGTGTTTTATTATCTGGTTGTTCCATAACTTGAGATATGATCTCAAGGATACCTCTTAGATCTTAGTTCTGAAGTTGTTCATGAGCAAAGAGAAGAGGGTATTGGGACTGTCACATTAATAGTACATATTGGACATATTACATTTTATGGAAAATTCCAAGAAAGGCTTCCATCCCTTAAGATATGGTACTGACCAATCTAAGGGGAAAACACCTCAAAGAGCTGAGGAAGTGAATTCTAGAACTACTTGCCCTTGGGCATCAGTTCTGAGAAGCCATGTGTGTACTAGATGTATACAAAAGCCAGATGGCTGCCATGCAGTGGGAGTAGTAAACTGTTACTAATCCTACAATGGAAATAAAACACTTGGTTGCAGTAATAACAAAATCTTCATAGATGACAAGATTTTTGAGATAGTGATCTCAAAGTCTTATCTTCCAAAGTTTAAGACTTTATAGATAGAGATCTAAAAGGTCTTAACTGTAGATACCTTAAGAGATAGTGATCTTCAGGAATAAGGGTATTCTGATAAGCATTATGGAAATACTGGTTATGATAATTGTTAAGCCGTGGTGTCAAGGACGCTATAGTTTTTAACAAGATTGAGTATTGATTGCATAAGATGCAACATTCGCATTAGATGCGAGCACTGTTACTGGGGATATGCAAGTGCCGTAAAAGGATTTGGCATAGTCTCGCGGGAACAGAGTGACTGATCAGCTTACCTAGCCATTTTCTAAATAGGCTATGATTGTCACATGAGTGTGGGTTCAAATGGTTAGCCCATTAATGGCTCTTCGGGCTAGTGGGACATTGCTGGAAATGCGAGCCCACAACGAGCCATTTTGCAATAAATGTTATTGCACATATCATTCCCTGATCTGAAATGAAGAATGAATAATTTGTATAATAGGTCCCTTAGTACAATTAGGGTTATGTACCATGGCCATCTTAATAATCGTACAACTGTTGATTCAACTATTGAATCATAGAGGCTGGTGCTTGGATGAATATCTAAAGAGTTAGATTGAGGACTCAAGCACCGCCAAATGATTGTTAAGAGATGATCTCCAGCCTGAGTAGGAGATGGCAATCCTTATCTCTTTAGGCTGATATCTGACCGACCTCTTGATGCAGGTCCTCTGCATAGGAATAGAGATTCGGAGGTGTCAGATTAGTTATGTCAAAGAGTTGACTTAACGAGATCGAGATAACCAAAGTCCTATATCGTATGCTGTCATGATATAGGCACGCATCCTCTGACCAGAGATAGATGTGTTACTATATGTCTGAGTATGTACATTTGGTAGACCAATAGGTTGATGACCTAACCAAGGTCTATACACTGGCGCGCTGGTGTGCATATAAGGGCATATGAGTAATACGATCTCTCAAAGGGATCATATAGTTCAATTACTGAACTGGAAGGCATGAGCTCACTCATGAGATATTGGGAAGAATCAAATTCCATGCGCATGGTCGTCTCGCTTTGGAAGCTTGACTGAATTTGTCGGTTTGATATATACTTTTGGAAAGTATGTGATCAAGACCTAGGTATGATATATGTTTTTGGAAAGTATATGATCGATACCAACTCCCAATGATCGAATGAGAAACTTATAGATAAAACCATGAAGTAGACAGTGTAAAGTTGATCTAATACTTCGGGTTTGTTCTGGGTCTTCCAGTATGCAGGATGTACATGTATTGGGAATACCTGAGGGTGATGTGATCATAAACAATTGTATAACCATGACGCTTCCATTCCTAGGGACTGATGAAACGGGTCTGGAATTTAGTGACTCCTCTCAGTAGAGAAGTGATCTGATCTTGGTCCAAGTGTTGGACATTTATCTGAATATGATTCAGATACAATGAGAAGATTAGATTTACGGTCTTGATTTAATCGAGCATCTATGGGAGGCCCGCGATCTGGATTTGAGATACGATCTCAATATCCATGTCACTATACGTGGAACAATACAATCACCCTGTCCTTATCTCCATGTATCTGCGGAGAGATTGCATTATTCTTGAAGGGTTCAAGAATAATTCCATAAGATCTAAGCAATGAAGAAATCATGATTAAATGCGATTTAATCATCTTGAAGTATGAAGAAATCATCTAATATAATTAAATGTGATTTAATCATTATGGATAAGAATAATGTGGATAGAAATATCCAATTATTCATAATATATATTATAAATGTGATTTATAATGTATCAGAGAGAGCTAAATATAATTTATATGTGTTGATTAATTATTATGTGTATTGGATACACATTGTGTAATTAATTGACAATTAAATTATATGTTGTTTTGGGTTGTGAATATGATTCACAATTTTTCCATGGCAAGATTGCAATATTCTCAAATATAATTGTGAATTATTTTTGAATAATAAGACCCAACAAATAAATAAAGAGAGATTTCCATGGAGATATGCAATCTCATGAATTATCATGAGATTGCTCTCCCCATTGAAATAAGTGGGCGGCACACCATTCCTAATAGGAATGTGTGGCCGTCCACATGGAAGGTACATGGAGATGAAATCTCCATGCACATTCTCTCCTTATTTATTGGGTTGATTTAGGACTAATGTATATTTGATTTTGTCAAATATATTTTAACCTAAATTTGTTGGTTTTACCAATAACAATCTTGACCATTGGATTGACACAAATCAATCTCATCCATTGATTTTATATGTCACATGGATTGACATGGATCCCAAAACCCTATAAATAGAGAGGCATACCATGCTCTCTATTGGACATGTAATATTGGAGGCTCTCTCTCTTCTTTTCTTCTCCATACTCAACAACCCTCTCTCCCTCTAATATTGGTGGCCATCCACCAAACCCTAGAGGAGAGAACCATCGTCGCCTTCGCCACCGCGCCGCCGCTTCGACGTTCTTCGGTTCTCCGTCTTCTTGGAGAGTTCCTCTCACGAAGGAGACGTTTGATCTCGTGCGACGAGATCAGGAGCAACCACGCTTGGATCAACTTCTTGGATTGCGAGGACAACGCGGTTCATCCCCGTGCTCGCAAGCAGTCTCGCCGATGATCGGAATTGAGACAGGAGGTCTCTTCTCTTAGAGACTTGATCAACCACGCATCAAGAGGTATTGCATTATACTTGTTGTGGTTATAGATGAAACAATCTGAGAATGGTTCTTGGATCATGTGGTTTCATCGAATAAAATTTTTAAATTCCGCTGCACCAAACAACTAGTGGGACTAGTCGTTCTTCGTCGTATCCGATACGACGATCACGCTTCCGTGATGCGCTTGAGGATAAATTCCATATCATTCACTTCCTACTAACCTAGTAGGTGTGCATCTCATCGTAAGGTATTTTTGGATTGCAGGATGTTTAGCCACATACTCATCAAGTGGCAATTTGACTGTGATATTATCCTTACAAAATAGTGACATTCCGGGATCATCCTTCTGAATTTTTTTGTTGTACTTTACTCCTGTAAGATCATGGGGGAAAGGGATAGGAGGAAAGGAAATAGAAGATGAAAAATCTGAATCGTGAAAAAGATCATTCTTGGAATTAATTGAAACAGAGTTCTTCCTTCATGAATCTTTTTGATGCAACATGGGATCAAAATCAAAATTATCTACTAAAGGTTGCGGAAAAGAAGCTGAATTGGTATCTGCCACAACCGGAGGTGCAAGGTCCTCCATAGCATCTGAGATATCTCCATGATGTTGATGTTTTAGTTGTTCTCTCCTTCTCTTCTCGTCTTCCTACGAAAAGATACTCAGATGTTTCTGACGGGGCCTCTGAATGTGTTTCCTTTCCTCTCGTCCTCTAAAGACTCATTAGATAGAGCTCCAGAGAGGCCCCTCCTCACGTCCCTCGTCTGGTCAGGTACAGTTACGGTCCTTCCTCTCCTAAGTGACTTATGGTTAGCGTCGTCACATGAAAGAATCTCATGTTCAGATCTATGAGATATTGAATAATATACCTGACCAAGATGCTACTGAGAACTAGAACAGTTCAGGCTAATTAGGGTTAGCCTGAACTTGGGTTGGGATCGAGGTAAAGGGTGCAGATTGCTCGTCTCTCCATCTAGACAGGAAATTGACATCCACCTGTAAATCATGAATATTATTCTGATATGAACGAAGGGTATCGAGTATCTGCTAGAATTATAAGTCTGTAGGATCAGACAAAGAAGGAAGTGGGAAAGGCTAAGAATAACAGGAAGACTGGCCCTGCTGGCCAGGGTACTGCCTCTGCTAGTGTTAGTGTTGGGACATTTGATTACTTTACGGGCCCTGCTGGCGGGCATGATACTGGCCCCATCGAATGTACTGCTGGTATTGTTGCCTCTGATGTTGGGGTGTCTAAAATCCAGGGCTCTGCTATTAAGGAGGTGGTGGTGCAGAGGTGAATGTAGTGTTGTGAAAGGTCAGTGGGCGCTGGTTAGTCTGTTGGTCCCCTGCACTTCTTTTCCTGGCAGGGTCTCGAGTATACCATATTCACCTCTGAAATCGGTGGAGGCTCCTCCTAAACTATCTATATGGATGGGGGTTGCTACTAGGATGAGTGGGTGTAGGTTTGGTCTTGCTCTCACAGTTGGGGTTGTCCCGACACCAGTTGCTCCTGAACATGGTGAACTCGGTATACAGGAGCAAAGGGTGCAGTCACGCCATATATCTTTATCTTAGATACCTTCTCAGTCAATTCCCCCATCTATTTAGGAATTTCGAGGGCACTCCGATCCAATTCATCAATCCTCATGTCGATCCTCTCGACTACAGTAAGCTTATCCGCAAGATGTCCCATTCTAGGGATCACATCCTGAGAGAGATAGGGATAAAAACGGATCGGATACAGATCGGATATGCCTATTTCCATATCCATATTCGCTTCATCTCTATCGAATACGAATACGGATACATATATGATTCAGATATGCATTAAGGAAACCATATCCGTAAAAATACGGATACGAATCTGAATCGGATATATATCGAATCCGAATATGGATTGAATAAAGAGCGGATCCGAATACGGATTTAGTAAAGTGCTAATCCAAATATGAATCGAATAAAGATTGGAATCAAAATATGGATCCAATAAACATGAAATCTGAATACGGATCCAATAAAGACCATATACAAAATATGAATTGATTTTTTTATCAAAGTTCATAATGATTTTTAAAAAAATGACAAAAAAATATAAACAAGTTGCATCATGACAAAAGGGAGCATTGAGATGACATGTGTTCTTGACCGGAAGCAAAAAGGAGACATGATTTCATAACTTTTTGTTCGTTCCCATCCCCGAACAAACAGAAGTTTATTATTATCATTAACATATTGTATCATATAATGTGTAATACTACTATAATAACATGAGGTTGTGGTTTATATTATATTAACTAATCTATAAAAAATATTAAATATTGTATTCAGATATCCGGATCCAGATCCGGATATTGAAGCCATTACCATATCCGTATCCGTATCCGGAAAATTTTTATAATCCATATCCATATCCGATCCGTATTCGATTAATATTCGGATATGGATATCCGTATCTAGTAATTTTTCGAACACTGTAAGCGCATATTCGGATATATCCGTATCCGTTTTCATCCCTAGAGAGAGATCAACTACAACAGACTTTCCTCCTCTAGATGAGAGTGAACTGGGGGACTGTGTGTATGCCCTGCTGGCAGTCTATGAGCGGTTAGTCTCAACCATCTACTCGAATACCTTCCAGATGGTATCCACTCCGCGTGAAGCATAGCTACCTCCACATGCAATGCTCACTAAACCCTGCATCTATGGGTTGAGACCAGTGAAGAATGATTGGATCAAGATGTTATCATCTAGATAACAAGGATATTTCTGCAGGATGTCCTTATACCTCTTTTAGGCATCACAAAAGGCTTCATGGGGTAGCTGGGAAAGCTAGTGATGCATGTCCTCATCATGTTTGTCTTATATAGGGGGTAGAACTTCTTCAGAAATAGGTCCTTGAACTGGGCATAAGTGTTGACTATAATTCTCGAACTCTTCGCCCAGTAGTCAACTTTTCCACCTAAGGCAAATGGAAGGGTTGTGAGCTAGGTATAATCCTGTCTAACCCTAGGATGCCTAAGGTTAACGCATACAATCTCGAAGTCCCTTAGTAATGCATAAGGTTCCTGAGAAGCATTCCCATCAAAGTGTGGCAGCAGGTTCAGGAACTTTAGCTTCAACTCAAAATCTACTTCTTGTTTGGCCGGGGGTGGGAGGAAAGAAAGGGAATTGTTTACGGGTGACCATCCTGAGAGTGAGAGATCCCTAACTCAAGAGGGTCATGAGTCCGGGTTGGCCCAAGTTGCGCTTGGACCTTTGAAGATGTACTTCTTGAAGAGTTCAATGAGAGATTCGTGAAGCTCGAATAAATATCTCCCTCTCAATCATTTTCTATGGCAAAAAGAACCAATGAGATCAAGGTATTCAATGAGGTGCTAGTTCTATGGTGCATGTAAATGTGCGAAGTAAACTCACAAAATACAAACATAATGCAAATCCCTCAAATTCACTAACTCAACACTTGCTGGCCGTAAAGGTTCGGCCGAATTATCTTTGCAGTTTTAGTTGGTGATAAATGTAAGTCTTGAAAGATTAATGAGTTGTTAGGTGCATGTACTTCCCTACAGACTGTCCCAATTCTTAGGAATAGTTTCACCCATTTTCAGCCCATATAGGAGTAAGTGTGGATTGTATAAATATGGCTACTTGTTTCTTGAGGACAAAGCCTTACAAGGCATCCTCTAAACCTCCCATTCTGCTAAGGAAATCCGGACCGTTTACCAGCTACCCATAGATCCTCACTGAAAAGTGGTTAATCATTTTTTGAACCAGTAGTCTATATGAAAATCTTGGCTTTGGCTCTATCCTAGTGTCATCTCTTTCTCACTTGCAAGTTAACCAGACAATGACGGCTTTATGCACCCGTAGAACAAGGTTATTTTTATTCCAATTTTTGTTTAATCTACCTGCTCAATTTAGTCCCAATTTTAAATTAGGTTGTCACTTGAAATTTAATCTGAACACAAAAACAAGTCTACTGTTCAATCTCAATTTCCTTTTCAATTCTTAAGTTGTAAAACAAGAGAGGAATCAGAAATCAGAATGCAAATGAGAAACGATGATGCATGCTCAGAAGAAGATATGCTTACAGTGACTCCCAACAATCTTCATGTGTTATACAAAACTGAATTTTAACATTTTACACTAAATGCATGTAGATCAAGAAACCACACCTAAGAAATATACCATTAGCGGGGAAGAACTGAATTTGATTTGTCTAAGTAATACATTGCTATGTGCATATCATTAAAAATCTCATAAGATGTGATTCTTCCAAGATGTATGGCCTAAACTACGATTGACACATACAAATTGCAATTAAATAGCCAGGTGCCTATCCTATTTCTTCCACTCAAGTTGGGCCCCACCCTCATCGGAGAGTGTAACAGGCCTGACATACCAGAATAATGTCCAAGTCTGATTACACACGTAAGATTCCGAACAAAATCCGCTGGAAATTTTGCAATAAATAAAATGCAAAGAATAAAATCCTACAGACACTACACTCTCTCACGACTTGACTCTATCTTAAATTTATGTGATTCCTTCAGTCGGCTATTTCCAGAAAATACAGGCCTTTGAAGATTCTGAGTTGTTTCTCCACCTAAGCAACTGATCTGACGCATCAGTCCCTCCCACAAAAAACAAGATGATGGTCAAAAAGATAGATTCAGTAAGATAAAATAAAATAAAGTGAAAATAAATGAAGAATAATAAGCATAGAAATATGCACAAGAATAATCGAGGGTCAGACTACCGGAGGATTGGAAAGCCTAAAATCAAGATTTTTAAAAAATTAACCTGTCGTGCCTCATCGACAACGACACCATTTGATAGATTCCGTATTTGACTTCTTAATAGTGTCGAATTAATGTTCGAATTTCATTGTGGGTAGGCAAAGTCAGATTAATCAAAATCCACAATTTAATGATTTTTTCAATTAAAGTGAATGGTCAAATTTTTTTACTTGGGCAAAGCCAAGGTCGAACTCAGGGAGGCCAATTGTCTTCTTAGGTTGATTGTTAGTCGATATAGATGCTAGGTATTCAAAGAGGCATTTTTTAATTTTTAAATGAAATAAATGAGTGAAACACAATTTTGGCTATGTTTAAGGATTAAAATGCAATATTCATTCAAACAATGCTCAAAAATTACAAAACTCGGCCACAATGTGAAAAATAATGAAATGAGGCTACTATAATTTTTTGTAATTTTTAGATCCAAATGAATTAACTATGAAGAAAATAATACAGACTAAGTGACTTTGAATTAATTAATTTAATGAATAGAAATGTCAATATTTTTTAGAAATTAATTTACCCTAGATAGGTCTATCTAATAAATATCCAGAATAATTTTTAATTCAGAAAAATGCTAAGTAAGGAATTAATTAAAAATCAATTACTTAATTCACCATCTCATTTATTTTGGCCACTATATGTGTGCAAATGACATGAAAGTTAGGCATTGTGTAGAAAATCCTAAACTCTACCTACTTTGAACTTTTAAAATTTTAAGAGCAGCAGATAATTTAATTTTAATTCTAGAACATGCAATGGTTAAAATTTGTTGTTTTCTACAAAGATAATTATATTAAAGAATCCATGGTTCACAAAAATATTATCAATCACAATGATAGAGAATAAAATGTTATGTACAGTGTAATTTTGAAATGTTAAAAATGATGCAAAAATGATGTTCAAATGATAAGACTAATGTGAGGTTCTAAATCCAAAACAGAAAATAAATAAAAATAGCACAATTAATCTGCTTATTTAATTACCAACTACTACAGGGGCATGAGCGCAATTTCTCCAGAAACACGTGCAAAACATGTGACCTCCAACTAGTAGGTCCTCTTTGCAATTGATGATTTTTCGAGGGGATTTTCGCAATTAACCCCATGCCTCACGTGTCATGCACGCGAGGTGGGATTTGATAATGACGGGGGTGCGTCTAGGGCATCGTGGATGGAGGCGAAGGGCTCGCTGATGTCGCCTCGCAGATGGTGATGATCTAATGTGGATGACTGCACGATGAAGGAATGCACGGAGGACGCACATCGCCATGCGATGCGGAATCATAGGGAGCGACGGTTGGCTGCACCTGATGAAAAGGTGTGGCGGCTTTGCTCACGTATAGGATGCGCGATCTCCTGCACGCGTAGTGGTTGGTGATGAGCGACTACACGTGGCCACATGCGGGGTCGGGGGTCGTGGACTCGTGGTAGAGCACGGAGGAGTTGGACTAGACACAAGAAGGACAGTTGATGGCTACTGAGCCCGCGCACATCCGTGGAAGCATATGGAAGTGGTCGAGGGCGTCTGGCTGCGAGGGAACTCGATTCAGGGTGGGTGGATGATAGCAGGTTGATAGATAGAAAGGCGCCTACAGGCGGTTGCAAGTGAATTTGAAGAGGAAACGATCCCGGCAACACACGCCTGGAGCTAGTCCCATGGTGTTGGGGGTTGTGACCTGCTACGATGGTAGGGGTGCAATCCGCGCATGGGCAGGAGTCGATGAAGGTGCACTGGAGCTTGATAGAATCAACCTAGATCTTCACATGGGGGTGAATGACCATCAATGGCATAATCTGTGAGGAGGAGCATGTGGTGTTGGTGATGTGAGGAAGTGCACCATGACCTGCTGGTGTTGTCATGCAGTCGATGCTAGCGTGGTGACAGAGCGATGAAGATAGATTGTTGAACGGAGATGAAGATGGGCAGGGGGAGTAGGAGAATAAGGGAAAGTAGAAAGGGATGATTGGGTCCAGAGGAAGAAGAATGAATTTCATGAGGATGATAAGAAGGAGAAGAAAAGTTATTACCTTTGGAGTGTTTCTTCCACCTGACGGAAGAGCTCGTAAGGACGTAGCTTCAGGTCTTCGCCTCGAGTTACGGTGGAAAGCGATGAGGCTTGGCATCCAGATGGGTACCAGATGTATCTTGGAATGCTCGGTCTTCACTTAACAATGACAGACCTTGTTGTCACCGAGGTCAGATCGAATCTCGGGGTCACTCTATCACATACGTTGGATGGCTTGGTGATGGGGTGGAGTGCTCTTTTTAAAGGAGGTTGCAGATGGAATGAGATCGTGGAGGAGATGGGGTGAGAGTGCGAAGGTGGGGCAACTGTCCGCACAAGGTGCAGGGATGGTTAGAAGATGGAGAGGTGGTGCGCTACAGGAGATGGGGGAGGGGTGCCGCCGTGAAGGGTGGAGGCTGGGTCGCCGCTACTTCCACTAGAAACAGGAGGTTGAAGATGGAGTTTAGAGAGATAGAGAGAGAAAAGTATAAAAACAAAATGATCTGAGTCGTTGGATGAAGAACCCTTCATCCAACAATTTAGATCAAAGGAGACAAAAAGAGTAAGTGGGAAAATGAGGATGTGACACAGCTCCAAGAGCTGCCACGTGTCGCTCCCTGAAAAATCAAAGTTAAAATCAAATGAAAAATCAATAAAAAATAGCAAATGACCTCAAATCGAAAAAGTTTCTTCATGAAAGTTATTGACCTCAATGATATCTACAAAGAGACTAAGACAAAAATACATCATATGTACAAAGTGATATTTTTGGTGGTACTTTAGAGCTATAAAATACCACATTTTTATCTTTTGCAGATTTTTCTTGTCATTTTTTATAAGAGAAAAATAAAAAAATAGACAAAATATGAAAGGAATATTTACAACTTAATCTTTTTTTGTATTTTTAATAATTAAGAAAATAAAAAGATAAAATAAAGGGCTAGTATGGTCAATATGTACAATATACAATAGGGCCCCAAAATTCGAGTTTCACATTTGAACTCTGATTTTTATGAATTTGGTCTTGTTTTTAAGATCTTTGAAAATATATTACTTTGAAAGTGAGTATACCTAAATCAGATACTGTAAGAGAGAGATATGTACATTTTAAGGTTCTTAATCTCAAACTAGGGCTCGGGTTTTATTGGTCAATTTTACTAGTTAGTACTTTTTTGATATTTTCCATTTATTAGTTCTAATAATATATACACTATGGAGTTTATTTTGTTGGATTTATAGTTAGTATAAAATCCATACAAATAGGTGAATTTGGATAATATACAAGTGAATATGTACAAGTGGATTTGGATTCTTATTTAATGCAAATATGCATTGCTGAAATGCACATGTTATTTCTAAATGCATAAGTGTGAATAGTGTGTAATAGATGCGAATATGCAACCAATTGCTCGAGAAAGAAGATCTATCTTCGACTTTTAGAGTGACGAATCACATATTCATCAATATTCACCACTTCATGTAATTTGGATTTAATCTGCAATGGAACTTATAGGAGGGATTGACATTCTCCTCGAGGTAAATATGGTGTGAACATAAAGGGGGCTAATCCCTTAGAGTGAAGGATATGGAATTTATCCTCAAACGCATCACGGAAGCGTGATCGTCATATCAGATACGACGAAGAACGACTAGTCGTACTAGTTGTTCGGTGCAGCAGAATTCAAAAATTTTTTTATTCTATGAAACCACATGATCCGAGAACAATTCTCAGATCGTTTCATCTATAACCACAACAAGTATAATGCAATACCTTTTGAAGCGTGGTTGATCGAGTCTCTAAGAGAAGAGACCTCCTGTCTCAAGTTCGATCGTCGGTGAGACCGCTTGCGAGCATGGGGATGAACCACGTTGTCCTCGCAATCCAAGAAGTCGATCCAAGCGTAGTTGCTCCTGATCTCGTCGCACGAGATCGAACATCTCCTTCGTGAGTGTAGCACTCCAAGAAGATGGAGAACCTAAGAACGTCGAAGCGGCGGCGTGGTGGCGAGAGCGTCGACGATTCTCTCCTCTAGGGTATGGTGGACGGCCACCAAAAATAGAGGGAGAGAGGGCTGTCGTGTATGAAGAAAGAGAGAGAGAGCTCCAATATTGCATGTATGGTATGCCTCTCTATTTATAGGATTTTGGGATCCATGGATCTCAATACATGTGACATATAAAATCAATGGATGAGATTGATTTAGTCAATCCAATGGTCAAGATTGTTGTTGGTAAAACCAACAAATTTAGGTTAAAATATATTTGACAAAATCAAATATAAATCAATCCTAAATCATACCAATAAACAAGAACAGATTATACATGGAGATTACATCTCCATGTGCAATCTATAGGTGACAGCCACCCATTCCATATTGGAATAGGGTGCCGCCCACCTCCTTCCAAGTTGAGAGCAATCTCATGGATTTCCATGAGATTGCATATCTCCTTGAATTTCTCCTTCATTTATTTCCAACAAATTTTGTTGGGATTTATTCTTCAAAAATAATTCACAATTATATTTGAGAATATTGCAATCTTGCCATGAAAAAATTGTGAATCATATTCACAACCCAAAACAACATATAATTTACATTGTCAATTAATTACACAATGTGTATCCAATACACATAATAATTAATCAACACATATAAATTATAATTTGGCTCTCTCTAAGACATTATATATCACAGTTATAATATATCATGAATAATTGAATATTTCTATCCACATTATTTTTATCCATAATAATTAAATCACATTTAATTATATTGGATAATTTCTTCACACATCAATATGATTAAATCACATTTAATCATCATTTCTTCATTGCTTAGATCTTATGGAATTATTCTCGAACCCTTCAAGAATAATGCGATCACTCCTCAGATACTTGGAGATAAGGACAGGGCGATTGCGTTGTTCCACTTATAGTGACTTGGATGTTGAGATCATATCTCAAATCCAGATCCCATGGACCTCCCACTGATGCTTGATCAAATCAAGACCGTAGACCTAATCTTCTCATTGCATCTGAATCTCATTCAGATCAATGTCCAGTTCATGGACTAAGATTAGGTCACTTCTCTAACGAGAGGAGTCACTAAAATCCAAACATGTTTCATCACTCCCTCGGAATGGAAGCGTCATGGTTATACAATCGTATATGATCACATCACCCTCAGGTATTCCCAATACCTGTACATTCTGCATACTGGAAGACCTATGATCATTCTGAAGATAGTGATCACTTTTACACTGTCATCTTAAGGGTTAGATCACTAAGTTTCTCAATCTTGGTCATTGGGATTTGGTATAGATCATATGCTTTTACAAAGCATATATCTTACCTTCAAATTCATGTCATGCTTCCAAAGCATGACGACCATGCATGGAATTTGTTCAGTCCCAATACCTCATGAGTGAGCTCATGTCTCCCGATTCACAAGTGAACCTGTATGATCCATTTGAGAGAACGTATTACTCATATGTCCTTACATGCACACCAGCTCGCCGGTGTATAGACCTTGGTTAGGTCATCAACCTATTGGTCTGCCAAATGTACATACTCAGACACATAGCAATACATCTGTCTCCGGTCAGAGGATGCTCGCCTATGTTGTGACAGTATTCAACGTAGGTCTTTGGTTATCTAGATCTCGTTAAGTCAACCCATTGACTCAACTAACCTGACACCTCCGAATCACTATTCCCTTGCAGAGGACCTGCATTAAGAGTTCAGTCAGATATCAGCCATCTGAGATAGGATTGCCATCTCCTATTCAGGCTGGAGATCATCACTTAATAATCATTTGATGATGCTTGATGAGTCCTCTATCTAACTCCTTAGATATTCATCCAAGCGTCAGCCTCTATGATTCATACCATGAATCAACAGTTGTATGATCATCAAGTTGGCCATGGTACATAACCCTTATTGTACAAAGGGACCCTATAGTGCATTCATTCATTTAATCTCAGAAAGGGAGTGAAAAATAATCAATAATTTTCATTGACAATTTGTTCATCACAATAACATTTATTGTAGAAATGGTTCGCCCGGGGCTCACATTGCTAACAATCTCCCACTAGCCCTTAGAACCATTCAGGTACAATCCTTAAACCCATACTCATTACATGGTGGTCAAAAACCTTCTGTGTCAGAGGTTTGGTAAGAGGATCAGCAACGTCGTCGGTAGAGGCCACCTTGGTGATGATGATGTCACCACGCTTTTGTATCTCTCGAATGATGTGGTATTTCCTTTCCACGTGCTTGCTCTTCTAATGCCATCTGGGTTCCTTTGCCTGGGCAATGGCTCCCGTGTTATCGTAGAATAACAGGATGGGAGTATCAGAGGAAACTACGCCAAGCTTCAGGATAAACTTGCGCAACCACACCGCCTCCTTTACAGCATCCGATGCGGCAATGTATTCGGCTTCTGTTGTCGAATCTGCAGTAGTGTCCTGCTTCTTGCTTCTCCAGCTCACAACACCACCATTCAACAAGAACACAAAACCTGATGTCGACTTTCGATCATCTACATCCGATTGGAAGTCAGAATCTGTATATCCCAAGACTTGGAGATCACCATCTCCATAGACCAAGATGTAATCTTGCGTCCGTCTTAGATATTTGAATATGTTCTTTACTGCATTCCAGTGTTGCTCTCCATAGAAGGATTGGTAACGACTTACCACTCCCACTGCATGGCAGATATCTGGCCTAGTACACATCATGGCATACATTAAGCTTCCTATGGCTGATGCATAAGGACATCCAGCCATGGCCTTCTTTTCCTTAACAGTTTGAGGAGCCATTCCTTTAGACAGGTGGATACCATGTCTCAAGGGTAGGAATCCTTTCTTAGAACTATCCATATGGAGTTGTTCAATAATCTTCTAAATGTATCCATGTTGTGACAATCCCAAAATCCTCTTTTCTCGATTTCTGAAGAACTTCAGGCCAAAGATCTAAGAGGCTTCTCCAAGATCTTTCATCTCAAAGGTATGGGACAACCAAATCTTCACACTGGTCATCATCCATGTATCATTCCCAATGATAAGGATGTCATCTACGTAAAGCACGATGAACACAATGGCGCTCCCACTAGTCTTCTTGTATACACAATATTCATCAGGATTTTGCATAAAATCATAACTCTTTATGGTTTCGTCAAAACTTATGTTCCAGCTACGTGAAGCTTGCTTGAGCCCATAGATGGATTTCTTCAGCTTGCATACTTTACCATCCTCAGTCATGAAACCCTGGGGCTGCTCCATGTAGATATCCTCCTCGAGGTATCCATTGAGGAAAGCCGTCTTGAGGTCCATCTGCCAGATGTCATAGTCAAGATATGCAGCTATAGCTAGCAGTGTCTGATGGATTTAAGCATAGCCACAGGAGAGAATGTCTCATCGTAATCGATGCCTTCTCTCTGTGTGTAGTCCTTGGCCACTAGCCGTGCCTTGAAAGTCTCTACTTTCCCATCAGGTCCCCTCTTTCTCTTGAAGATCCATTTACACCCAATGGTTTTTATCCCTTTAGGTAGATCCTCTAGCGTCCATACACCATTCTTATACATGGAGTCAATTTCTGACTTCATTGATAGCATCCATCAATCCATGTCTTGATCCACGAGTGCTTCATCAAATGAAGTAGGATCAATGTCAGTCTCACTTGACACATGGAATCCATACCTTTCAGGTGGTGCAACCACCCTCAAACTCCTTCAAAGAGGTGTGGGTGTTTCATCTTCATTTATCTCTTCAATTTCTGGTCTAGGAAGTTCAGAATCCTCAGGGGATTCAATGATTTCCTCTACTTCATTATTATCTTGAACTTTAAGGAAATCATTCTCCAGAAACTTCACATCTCTAGAAACAAAAACCTTTTGGGTCTCAAGGTCATAAAGCTGGTATCTAATACCATCTTTAACATACCCAATGAAGTAACACTCACGAGAGCGAGATTCTAGCTTACTTGCGTCCACGTTCTTCGCATGGACCAAGCAACCCCAAACCCTCAAGTGATTAACACTAGGTTTGGTTCCATACCAGAGCTCACGAGGAGTCTTAGGTACAGATTTGCTAGGACTCTTATTTAGGATATATATTGCAGTCTCTACTGCATATCCCCAGAAACTAAGAGGTAAATGTGCTTTGCTCATCATTGAACGGACCATGTCCATGATGGTCCTATTGCGTCTTTCAGCAACACCATTAAGTTGGGGAGTTTTAGGAGGAGTGAGATTGGAAACAATTCCATTCTCCTTAAGGTATCCTTGAATTCATCTGAGAGGTACTCGCCACCTGTATCAGATCGAATCCGCTTAATCTTCCTATCGGTTTGGTTATCAACCAAAGCCTTGAATTCTTTGAATTTTTCAAAGGTTTCAGACTTATGACGTAATAGGAAGACAAACCCGTATCACGAATGGTCATCAATAAACGTCAAATAATATCGATATCCATTTCGAGTCTCGGTACTGAAGGGACCACATATATTGGTATGTATTAGGTCAATAATACCTTCACATCTTGTAACCTTGTTACGGAAATACGTCCTAGTCATTTTACCCTGAATGCAATGTTCGCAAGTGGGCAAAGGTTGAACCTGTAGAAAATCTAGAGGTCCATCCTTTATTAATCTATTGATCCTATCAACAGATAAATGACCAAGCCTTTGATGCCAAATCTCATTTGAGATGTTTTTATCCTCTCAGGATCTTTTAGGGTTTTTATTAGTGGTTGTCACATTCATGATACATTTATCAATGCACAACTCATAGAGTCCACCAGAAGTCAAAACACCATCTGCAATATATTTATCATAACGATTTATGACTAATTTATTACAGAAAAGGAATGAATATCCACTTCTAACAAGCTTAGATACAGATATCAAGTTCCTTCTGACTTCGTGTACATAAAGACATTCTTTAAGTATAAAGACTCTACCACTAGATAATGATAGTCGACAAGTCCCGACGGCTACTGCTGCAACACTTTCATCAGATCCCATGTGGATGACTATCTCCCCTTCCTCAAGACTTCTAAGTTCCTGAACAAATGCAACAAATTGCATACATGAACAGAAGCACCAGAGTCTACAACCCAACTTCCTTCTCGTTCGATGAAAAAACTGGTTTCAATGATGAAAGTAGATTTCATACCTGCTGGGGCTTTACCTTTGTCTGAGGACTTCAGGTATTCTGGGCAGTTATGCCTCCAGTGCCCCGGCTTTTTGTAGTGGTGACAGACGTCGGTTTTCTTCGACGCCATTAGAGTGGATGCATTGGAAGAAGAGCCAACACTTTGTCGCTTCTTCTTTCTCTTCTGGGCCAGGCTCTTCCGAGAACCTTGCTTCCGACCGCGCTTCCCTCTGACCAGCGGGACCATCCTTCTTCATTACATCTTCCGTAGATTTCAATACGGCAAGAAGACCAGCGCTTGTCAATTCCAGCTTGTTCATGTGGAATGATACTACAAAGTTATTGAAAGATTTAGGCAACGACAACAGAAGGAAGTCAGCTTGCATGTCTGCATCCATTGTTGCCCCAAGAGTCTCCAGCTTCGACAAGTACCCAAACATTTTGAGTACATGTTCATGGACCGAAGTCCCTTCCTGCATCCTGCAGTGAATGAGGTCTTTCATAACATTGTACTGTTGGGCGCGGTTAATGTCACCAAACATATCCTTCAGATTATGCATGATCTCCTGACAAGTGCTCATCTCCACATGTTGCTTTTGCAGAACATTGGAGAGAGAACCTAGGATATAGCATCTAGCCAAGACATGATCTTCATCATACTTGTCATTATATGATTTTTCTTCCTTGGATTTAGGGTTTTCATGCTTTTCCTCGGATAGCACATAACTTATGCGCTCAGCAGAGAGAACAAGCTCCAAATTACGGATCCAATCCGAGTAATTTGGGCCGGTCAATTGGTTGATCTCAGGAAGCCTACTAAGTGGATTCAAAGACTTCATTTTCTGAAATTAAGAATGCACTATATTAGAATATAAAAAATATATTCAAATTTATAACATTTGATTAAGGTATTTTAAAACAAATTTCTCTTGCAGTGTCGACTTTGAAAGTTCATTCCCTTAATCACTTTCAAAGTAAGAGATATACTTACCGCTATATCTCTTGCAAGAATTGGGATCTTCTTTTTATCTTTGTCACATCCCAATAATATGAGAATCTGCGACTCCAATAAAGAGAAGCAGGAACACATTCTGCCTTGCAAGTCCAACTTGCATTTCCCAATTCGGTCTTTAACACTCGGGCCCACCACCCCTAAGGCGATTTTGACCCATCGTTAATTGAACCAACCGTCAACAGGAATAGTACTCGCTATGCGCAATCCAATATCGCCCCAATAATATGAGGATCCGATATTGGGGTCACTACGCATACGATCTTACTCTTTCAAGAAGCAAAAAGCCCGATCAAGATGCGCTTGCATCAGGAGCTGTCACTTCGGACATGCGTCTCCCACATGCAATCCCTAGCGACGGAACCCTTCGCCTTGATGGGAGACCATGGGTGTCAGTTATGTGATCCTCCATCTCATATTCAAATTTTTTTAATTAACTATCATGAATCACATTCATATAATTAATTCTTCCAAGGAAAATGATAACTCTATTCATAATAGAGTGTCTCAATTGGACATAATCAATTTAATCATATTAAATTAATTATCAATAAAATTCAATCAATCAAACTTGATTATTTTTCTTGAATATATATATATGGTAATATCTCAAAATACGTGTTAATTCGAATTTTAATAATTAGAAAATACACCTTGATTTTCTACGGCATTATACAGTCCCTACCGGCTGTCATGACCAGTACCGACGAGAGTGGGACAGACCACATATGTTGCAACCCGCTACCCCAATGCTCTCCGACTAGTCACCATATCCGCCTCGGGAAAGCATAATGCCAGATATATCAATTTGTATTTGAGATGATCATCGATTTTTCAACCGAAATTGTACCATATAATAATAATCAAAACATTTTTGATTATAAGGAAATTTGCTACACAAATTCCCAATCCTATTCAAGCATCAAGTTTGAAGATTGTGATTTCCAATTATGATTTAGATCACATCCAATCAATTAATTGGTTGAGGACAAGTCAATAGGCAAATAATCATCTTACAATATTTCACAAATATTTTTCAAGATTATTTCACGAAATTAACAATTAATTTCACTACTTGACAATCACTTGAATCTAGATTAGGACTGCAATTTTAGTAGTGACCCCTACTCACTAAAATTAACATATCTCAATCAATTTAAATCCAAATTAGACAAACTCAAATTTCAAAGATTGCTAACGTGATTTAGGACAGAAGCCAAGTGATTTTTCACGCATTTAGAGGCAGATGATAACAGTAATTAACTCTTTAATCATGTTAAAATCTACTGTTCCCGCAACAGTGCATACATGTTCATTAAAACAACCATATCTAGAGCATACGAAATCCGATTTACGCAAACTCAGATCCTATGGTTTCCTTATTTAATGGGGAACAAAATCCAAGTAATTAATTCGTGCTTAAATTATTTAAACATGGCCGAAATTATTTACTAAACAGATCTGCGAAATCAAATGCGATAAAAACTTTTGCGACCTTAACGAACCCAAGTCATCCTCGGTTTTCGAATCATATTCGAAACCGTCGACCTAAGGCTCTGATACCACTTGAGGTATATGGAATTTATCCTCAAGCGCAACACGGAAGCGTGATCGTCGTATAGGATACGATGAAGAACGACTAGTCGTACTAGTTGTTCGGTGCAACGGAATTTAATTTTTTTTATTCGATGAAACCACATGATCCGAGAACGATTCTCAGATCGTTTCACCTATAACCACAACAAGTATAATGCAATACCTTTTGAAGCGTGGTTGATCGAGTCTCTAAGAGAAGAGACCTCCTGTCTCAAGTCCAATCGTCGGTGAGACCGCTTGCGAGCGCGGGGATGAACCGCGTTGTCCTCGCAATCCAAGAAGTCGATCCAAGCGTAGTTGCTCCTGATCTCATCGCACGAGATCGAACATCTCCTTCGTGAGTGTAGCACTCCAAGAAGATGGAGAATCGAAGAACGTCGAAGCGGCGGCGCGGTGGTGAGAGCGTCGACGATTCTCTCCTTTAGGGTATGGTGGACGGCCACCAAAAATAGAGGGAGAGAGGGATTTTGTGTATGAAGAAAGAGAGAGAGAGAGAGAGAGAGAGAGAGAGAGAGCTCCAATATTGCATGTAAATAGAGAGCATGGTATGCCTCTCTATTTATAGGGTTTTGGGATCCATGGATCTCAATCCATGTGACATATAAAATCAATGGATAAGATTGATTTATGTCAATCCAATGGTCAAGATTGTTGTTGGTAAAACCAACAAATTTAGGTTAAAATATATTTGACAAATACAAATGTAAATCAATCCTAAATCATACCAATAAACAAGGAGAGATTATACATGGAGATTACATCTCCATGTGCAATCTATAGGTGACGGCCACCCATTCCATATTGGAATAGGGTGCCGCCCACCTCCTTCCAAGTTGAGAGCAATCTCATGGATTTCCATAAGATTGCATATCTCCTTGAATTTCTCCTTTATTTATTTCCAACAAATTTTGTTGGGATTTATTCTTCAAAAATAATTCACAATTATATTTGAGAATATTGCAATCTTGACATGAAAAAATTGCGAATCATATTCACAACCCAAAACAACATATAATTTACATTGTCAATTAATTACACAATGTGTATCCAATACACATAATAATTAATCAACACATATAAATTATAATTTGGCTCTCTCTAAGACATTATAAATCACATTTATAATATATCATGAATAATTGAATATTTCTATCCACATTATTATTATCCATAATAATTAAATCACATTTAATTATTTTGGATAATTTCTTCACACATCAATATGATTAAATCACATTTAATCATCAATTCTTCATTGCTTAGATCTTATGGAATTATTCTCGAACCCTTCAAGAATAATGTGATCTCCCCTCAGATACTTGGAGATAAGGACAGGGCGATTGCATTGTTCCGCGTATAGTGACTTGGATGTTGAGATCATATCTCAAATCCAGATCCCATGGACCTCCCACTGATGCTTGATCAAATCAAGACCGTAGACCTAATATTCTCATTGCATCTTAATGTCATTCAGATCAATGTCCAGTTCATGGACTAAGATTAGGTCACTTCTCTAACGAGAGGAGTCACTAAAATCCAAACCTGTTTCATCACTCCCTCGGAAGGGAAGCATCATGGTTATACAATCGTATATGATCACATCACCCTCAGGTATTCCCAATACCTGTACATTCTGCATACTGGAAGACCTATGATCATTCTGAAGATAAAGATCACTTTTACACTGTCATCTTAAGGGTTAGATCACTAAGTTTCTCAATCTTGGTCATTGGAATTTTGTATAGATCATATGCTTTCACAAAGCATATATCTTACGTTCAAATTCATGTCATGTTTCCAAAGCATGACGACCATGCATGGAATTTGTTCAGTCCCAATACCTCATGAGTGAGCTCATGTCTCCCGGTTCACAAGTGAACCTGTATGATCCCTTTGAGAGATCGCATTACTCATATGTCCTTACATGCACGCCAGCTCGCCGGTGTATAGACCTTGGTTAGGTCATCAACCAATTGGTCTGCCAAATCTACATACTCAGACACATAGCAATACATCTATCTCCGGTCAGAGGATGCTTGCCTATGTTATCACAATATTCAACGTAGGTCTTTGGTTATCTCGATCTCATTAAGTCAACCCATTGACTCAGCTAACCTGAAACCTCCAAATCACTATTCCCATGCAGATATCAACCATCTGAGATAGGATTGCCATCTCCTATTCATGCTGGAGATCATCACTTAATAATTATTTGATGATGCTTGATGAGTCCTCTATCTAACTCCTTAGATATTCATCCAAACATCAGACTCTATGATTCATCCAATGAATCAACAGCTGTATGATCATCAAGTTGGCCATGGTACATAACCCTTATTGTACAGAGGGACCCTATAGTGCATTCATTCATTTAATCTCAGAAAGGGAGTGAAAAATAATCAATAATTTTCATTGATAATTTATCCATTACAATAACATTTATTGTAGAAATGGTTCGCCCAGGGCTCACATTGCTAACATAGAGATCCAATAATCTCCAGCCTATGGCCTTATGGTCTTTCTCTAATATATCTAGCAGGTGGAGTTCATACTCTTTGATCATCTGTGAATTGATAATGACAGGAAACGTTTCCTTAGGTTATGTAAGGAAGAAGAATTTTAAAGTAGGGTCCAATGGCTTGAGCTCGGGTAGTTCTGTGTCATCCAAGAAATCTCGCTCTACCATTGTTGAATATATATGTGTTGCGGATGTGGCTGGATCTTGCATCGTATATGTTTCCACCAACTAAACAGCTTTGTGGGTCAGATCACCAAAGATATGTATGATTTTGACAAAAGCCCCGTCCTACATGTTATTCTCACCTCGATTGTCCCGAGGAAATGTGACAAATAGGTTAAGAGACCTCTGAGTCCCTTAGGGTATATGGGGATGCACATAAGGTATGATATTTAAGGATTCGGAAAACTATAGTGTCAAAAATATCCTCTACAGTTGAGCGGGATTCTTCAACTACTGTCGGAATTTTTCTTCATGGCCCTACTGTAGTAACTATGCTACAATATGCCTCTAACACAAAAGAAGCGGATATTGTGCCATCTTCTGAATTAGGCCATTGAAATATCGCATGCTTCATCTCTATATCAACATACACAAAGTTGATCTTCCTAGAAGTGTAATCAAATAGGGATCTAGCGATCCTAAGGAAGAGCAACCCTAAAATGATATGGGAATCTTTCCAGTTGCTAGGGACCTTGATGTCTACTGTGAAGTCCACCGGGTAATCATGTCCCTCTATGTTGATCACAATATTGTAGATATCACCCTTGGGTCTCTTAGTCGATGTTTTTGTAAATTAAAGCACGACTCTTGACTTCTTAAGAGGACCCAAATTCAGATGTTCAAATAGTGTAGTAGGCATGAGATTGATAGAGGAACCATTGTCTAAGAGAGTTTTAGAAAACTTAATGTCATCCATCTAAATAGTCACAAAGAATGCACCCATGTCCCTCTTCTTCCTAGGGAGATCATTGTGGATTACATGAGATGTTGCGATCGAGAGGATATACTTCTTTTCTATGTTATGAATCTTTCTACTAACCATGGTTGGTGTACATCTCCCTTTAAGATACTTTTTGAACACAGAGTCTCTCTCTATCATCTCAACTAAAGATAAGGTGACCTTGATGTTTTCTTTACAGATTGGGACATCTCTTCATCATTTTTTATTTTTAAAAATTTCCTTCTTTCCAATTGTTAGTATGCAGGGAAAGGAATTAAGTGAGCAAGTTCATAAACTAAAACATCACTTTTATTAAAATCAAAATTTTGTACATGATTCGAACTCTAACTGACTACATGACTTAACACAAAAGGAAATGATTGTTGTTGTTGTGGGGTTGTTGGTGTTGAGGTGTGTCCTCCTGATGAGGTTTTTGATCCTTCTATGATATGGACTGACTTGATTCCATGAGTGTGCTTTTAATCTTTTTTAAATTTTATTTTATTTTATTTTTTTTATTTTTTGGGTTTTGGGTCCCGTCCTTGGAGTTGTTCCAGTGATGGTATTGGTTTCCTCTCCTCCTATTCATCCCCAGAAATTTTCTTTGGTCTTTTACATTGGGACAATGTCTTCGTTTCCCATGTTTGATCAAGCATGGTTACGAGCTTTCCTCTCTTGAGATAAATATGATTTGTGACATCATGCGAAAAGATCCCGTATTCATGTATAAAATATTATGAAGGTAATACATGATCCTTGTGTCCAAGACTACTTTGGTTAGCTTGGACTTGAGATGGAGTCACGGTCTAGGGTGTAGTAAACTCCTCTCTCCACCTTGAGAGTTGGATGACATCAACTCTCATGTCATGTAATTCATTGAGAATATATTGGAGTTCAAGAGAGGTGGAAGAGGGAGACCCCTAACCCTTCCTGGACTAGGGTTGCTGATCTGCAGAGGAGATCCGTATTTTCCCTACTAGCCTTGACTTTGGTATTGCGACTGTCGCGAGTCTTGATGGACTTACTATTATGGACGTTGTCGTTGTCGTTTCTGGAAGCTGGGTCAAGATTGTGAGGGACGAGAGTGCAGGGTGGAGTTAAAATTATGTCGATTGATGGAATCAAGGTTATACCATACCTCGTTGATATCCATTACTTGTTGAGGCTCCTCGTAAACCATCTACATAAATATTTCATTGTTCTGATACTGATGGGTGAAGGATTGGTCCCCACCCCAGTTGCTTTGTAACCCCACCGCTTGCCCTCGGATGTAATGAATCTGATTTACATGGGCAGGGGGTGTACTCAAGGCAAGTATCTAGATTTTAGACGCACGATCAGTAAGCTCTTCCATCTGCTTTGGGCAGTTTGGTCAAGCTCTCTAAATCAGTAATTTTGTAGAGTTTGTCCACCTTCTTGTGAATCTTTTCGACCATCGTGAGTTTATCTATTATAATCCCTGGTTAGGAATTAGATTGGTGGATATAATGTTCACAGTCTTCTTCCCCCCTTCTTTGGATAAGAGTGTAAGGGGGATGGACAGGTATGCCCAGCTCATTGTCTGGGCACGACTCGTGTCAGCTAGTTTTTCTAGCACCTTCCAGATGATGTCCTCATGTTGGCCCTTGTTGCTTTTCTCACAGGAAGTACTCACCAACCCCTGCATCCATAAGGTCATACCACTAACAAGACTCTGGACCAACATCATCTTATTATTGACGTGCATTGGACATTTCTGAATTAAGACCTTAAAACTCTACCAAGTTTCATGAAATGGTTCGTTGGGAAAGTGGGTGAATCTCATGATTTTTATCCTCATCTGATTAACTATACTCACTTGGTAGAATTTATTTAAAAATAGAGTTTTAAAGGCATCCTATGTTGTGACCACTTCCCCTAAGTTTTACAACCAATAAGAAGCCTTATCTATTAAGACAAAGGGAGCAGCTCTTAACCAATTGTAGTCTTGACTAACCCGAGGATGTTATAGATTGTCACAAACTAACTCAAAATCCAAAAGAAAATAATAGGTTTCTTCATTGGGATTCTCATTGAACTTTGGGAGCAGTGCAAGGAAAATGGTTTGTGTTCGAACGCATCCTCAGGAGGTACTTGTCTCAACTAGTTGTAATCATCGTCGATCTCCGAAATGTATGTGTCTTCCATTGCTTCCTGGATCATGTTCCCAATTGCTTGAAGTTGTCCTAACTATGCTCTGAGTGGTTTATTTTGTTGCTCAACTGCAGTCAATTGGGTGAGGATGGCTAGCACGGGCCATTTTTGTTCTCAGCATCATTTGGAGGTTTCTTGGGAGGCATCTTGTATTCTTGTTCACCTTTAGACAAGAAGAGATCTGAATTAGAAATGGGTGTAAAAGGCCGAGGGTCCCTACCAAAGATAAAGGTTTCCTTGGCATGAGGATAATTAAATAGAGGGTTGGTCTGGGATCGATTAAACCCTGATAATGTATTGTTGGTTCTGGACTTAGGAAGATGGTCATCCCAAAACCACATGGGTTCAAGAAGAGGATCATCTTTAACCGAGGGAGACATGAGATGTAAGGAGTTCTATGAAATGTTCGCCAAATCTGAACTAAGATTCCTCAAAGATATCCATCTTTGATGTAAAGAAGAAATGGGGAAGAGCACGAAAGTAGAATCAAGAAAGATAGAATACACATGATGTAAAAATGTGCAGTCTTTGTGCACACACAAAGAAAATTCAAATCAAACCCATTGATTCATCAACTGGACAATTGTGATGGTGCATGAGAGTTCAGTCGCTTATCTTTTCAATTTTAAGATTATTTCAAACAAGATTTTCAAATATACTCTTAGATGGCCTATAGTGACAAGTGATGGGGGTATACTTGGAGAGAACTAGAGATTCCTCTCTTGAGGTAACAATGAGTCAATCCTCCTATACGATTTACTACTCACAATCACTGTTTAACCTGAGGATGAGTACATGTAATACAAAAACTATTATCCACTAGACTCAGGTGCATACAGGACGATGGATTTCACTGAAGTCCTAATGAGATGGTACCATTCTGCCATTTTATCCAAGTAATAAATGGTGGAGGGGGCACAATCACTAGAAAGATAGCTTCAATAATATTGCAGAAAAACAAACACACTTGTGGGGATTTCCTACTCTGTGCTAGTGTCAATAGGAAGATCTCTGATCCACACCCTCTAGTAAGGTTTCTTATAGCATGATATTTCAAAGAAACATCCAGATATTTCGGTACTAATCCTTATGTGTGGCGCACCTCGCTTAGTGTAGAAGGTACATGTGTCCAATGATGGGCATTATTCTCTTGGATACAAGGGTTGATTTTATTTCAATTTATTCAATTAAACTTAATAGAAAACCCAATTTTTAATTAAGATTATCAATGAGAGTCTTAATGAGCACAAAAAATACGTCTGTTTATCAGTCTTGATTCCTTTATCTTATGCGAGAAAACAGTGAGAGGATTCACGAAAACCAATGCACGATTAAAAACTATGATGTATGATCATTTAGAGGACTTACACTACTTCTCAACGCTCTTCATGTGTGATGCATAACAGAATTGAAAATTAAACTATATTTATATAGCCGATGAAAACACACATAAGAAGATAGTTCTATAAGCGTGAAGAATAGACATATGCTTTTGGCTAAGTTGAATGATCCATGTGCATATAATTAAGTGTGTTGTATGGCCTAAGAAATTACATGAGCACGATCAAATAAATAAGTGACTATTCTAGCATGAGTGCAACTAATTCTGAAACACACTTGGGTCCCAGACCACCCAACATGGCTCAAGACAGGCCCAGGTATCCTCGAAGTCGAGTCCTGTTTAATTACAATAGGGTTGAACAAACCCTTGAGAAATAAATATTGTAGAACTTAAAACCTAATATACTCTCTTTCTCTCTCACGCACATAACTTATAAGTAAAAAAATTCTCTTCGATGTCCTTTAGATTTTACCTTAGAAATACTCCAATCTAGATCTATGAAGAGAAATTAGGCGGTTAGCATATATAGTAAGAGATAAATGCAATAAATAAAATAATGCAAGAAAAATAAAAAAAATGTGGAAGAAAATTTACACAAAGATTAGTATTATAAAAATTAAATGTTTTCTTTCTTGGTATATGTATCAAGTAAAATTTTCCACAAATTCAAAATTGTGGGTTTTAAACACTTGTTTTCTATCTCATAATACTATGATAATTTGATATTTTTAGTAGAGGTATAAATCGGTACATCAAATGACGTCGTTGAGGAGGATATTCCACCCGAGGATGGGAGGATCAAGTGGTTTTAATCGTGCGGTTGAAGAGTACTTATGTTCTTGATCATGAGGAAATTGTAGGTTGTGGGGGGGCTCCTCTATTCTTCTTCCACTTTTTTCATTCCTAAGAGCAGATGGCCAACACACGACAGATATCATTGGAGGGGCCATAGAGATAGGGGTAAAAGTCACTCCGGCATGCCCTGTGTTGATGCCCCTGGGCTTGACCTGCAAGGAAGTATAGGGCTCAAGCTCGAAGCTTGGCCTGAGCATGAAGCAAGAGTGGAAAAATATGGGTGGAGGCTCTATTTAGATGGAGTATTTGAGCCTTCTGTGATGATGGGTAGCGAGAGATAAAAGGGGAAGTGGAAGGGGAGAAAGATGGTTGTGAAGCTTTGTCGGAGGAGGTTGGTGAGATAAGATGAGAAGTTGGTTTGGCGTGATGGGTGTATGTAGCAAAAGAAGCAGAAGATATGGGGGAGCATGGAGGAGATGGAATCGTATGGGTTGCCTGAGAGGTTGATGGTTGATGCCCTCTCAGTGACTGCGTCAATGGCTAGTGAAGATGGCCACATAGCTTGACTGCATATTAGATGATGTAGCAACAACAAATGGTTGTGGGACCTCTAGATCACACCTAGATAGGGTCCTCACTAGAGGAGTCGAGGGTGTATAGATTGGAGCTCGAGCTCCAGCCTTTGCAAGTCTGTAGGTGGGGGAGGATCTGGAAGCATAAGAAGAGAATAAAAGGGGGATGATGATGAGGGCAAGTCGATCGAGGGGATGAAGATGTATGACTGAAGTTTCAGTTCATGTGCAAGGATCTGATGGTAGATTGGGTCCAATGAGGGTTGAGATGATGTGGAGATGGTCCCTCTCTCCTGGAGGAAGATGATCTGTGGAGAGTGAAACAAACAAAGGGTGAAGGGGTTACCTAAGGGGAAGACTGTGATCGGAGAAGGATAGTGCGACGAGCTTGAAGGAGCATTGAAAGTGAAGAGGAGTGGGGCTCCTAGAGGAGAATACGCGGTGACATTAAGCATAGGAGTATTGCTAGGAAAGGAGCTGAAGCTCCTGGAGGTCCTCTCTCAAGAGCTCCGGTGAGGAGGAGCTTGAGATCTGTAGCTCGAAGGATCCCCTACATAACTTTGGAAAGGAGTGGTTGTGGATCTCACCTTCTTCTTATCGTCTTTCCCTGGACTAGGCCTCACATTTGTTGTTGTCACTACGTTAGAGTTTTTAGGATGAAGGAAGAAGGGTGGTGTGGTGGATGCATTTCAGTGGTGGTGTGAGATGGATTTTGTAGGACTTAGGGGAAATGGTTGGAAGAAAAACGAATTCGAGGGGAGAGGCAACCAAAGGCATGAGAGGAGAAGGTCGTCGACATGAGGGAGAGGGTTTTTATGGTGGCATTACATGCACAAAGGTAATGATGTTGATAGGAATTACATATAGGGGAAGAACGACTGAATCAACGGAGAAGATGGTGGGTTGGAGTAACAAATAGGGTTTTGTTGAGTTGCTGATGAGGTGGAGAGATGAAGGTGATGTGTTGGAGGTCGATGAGAGAGGCCAGATGTGTTGGACATGCGAGCCCACTACGAGCCATTATGTAATAAATATTATTTCAAATATCATTCCCTTATCTAAAATGAAGAATAATTTATTTGCATAATAGGTCCCTTAGTACAATTAGGGTTATGTAACATGGCCATCTTGATGATCACACAACAATTGATTCAATTATTGAATTATAGAGGCTGGTGCTAGGTTGAATATCTAATGAGTTAGATTAAGGACTCATCAAGCACCGCCAAATGATTGTTAAGAGATGATCTCCAGCTTGAGTAGGAGATGGCAATCCTTTCGCATTTGGATGATATCTAACCGACCTCTTGATGCAGGTCCTCTGCATAGGAATAGAGATTCAGAGGTGTTAGATAAGTTAGGTCAAAGAGTTGCCTTAACGAGATCGGATAACCAAAGTCCTATGTCGTATGTTGTCATGATATAGGCACGCATCCTCTGACCAGAGACAGATGTATTACTATATGTCTGAGTATGTACATTTGACAGACCAATAGGTTGATGACCTAAACAAGGTCTATACACGGGTGCGCTGATGTTCAAGCAAGGGCATATGAGAAATACGATCTCGCAAAGGGATCATACAAGTTCATTGCTGAATCGGAAGACTTGAGCTCACTCCTGAGTTATTGGGAAGAATAAATTCCGTACACGGTCGTCTTGCTTTGGAAGCTTGACTTAATTTGTAGGTTTGATATATACTTTTGGAAAGTATATGATCAAGACTTATGTATAATATATGCTTTTGAAAAGTATATGATCGATACTAACTCCCAATGATCGAATGTGAAACTTAATGACAAAACACTGAAGGAGACAATCCAAAAGATATCTAAAACTTTCAGGTTAATCTGGATCTTCCAGTATGCAGGATATACAGGTATTGGGAATACCTGAGGCTGATGTGATCGTAAATGATTGTATAACCATGACGCTTCCAATCCGAGGGATTGATGAAACAGGTTTGGATTTTAGTGACTCCTCTCATAGAGAAGTGATCTAATCTTAGTACAAATGTTGGACATTGATCTGAATGTGATTCAGATGCAATGAGAAGATTAGATCTACGGCTTTGATTTAATCAAACATCCAAGGGAGGTCCGCAAGATCTATATTTGAGATGTGATCTCAATATCCATGTCACTATACGTGGAACAATATAATCATCATGTCCTTATCTCCAAGTATCTTTTGAGAAAACATATTATCCTTGAAAGAGTTCATGGATAATTTCATTGTTGATATGTGTATCCGAGCATTGAGAAAATTTATCATTAAATGTGATTTAATTTTCATGAATAATATGAATTTGATTCATATTATAAAGAGAATTATCTGAGATAATTAAATGTGATTTAATTATCAAATAGGTGAATAATGTGAATGTGATTCAAATTATTTTGGCAGATGAAAATAGAGATCCAAGATGATTAAATACGATTTAATTATCATGGATATGAATAATGTGGATAGCACTTTCTATATTAATCTGTAACATCCCGGGCTTAGGTCCCCGATCCGTTAGCGAAGCATTACTGACCCTCACAACCTCTTGGGATCGGGCCCATACAGACCCGATTAACCACCCCCAAAATGCTCAAGCCGGGTTGTTCGGTAGTAACCTCCTCACTTTTTTTATCCCACCCGGAATTTTTGGGGGTTTTACAACCTCCCCCACTTATATTTGCAACGTCCTTGTTCTAACATGGCACATCACTTCTTCCCAGTGACAGTGGCGGTTGCACGCTCCGGGTAGCCATTTCCTCCAACCTCTTTGTAGGGGTGGGTCCACCTCTCAGGTAGCCCTTTCCACAGTCAGAGGGCGTTCGGCTCTGATACCATTTGTAACATCCTGGGCTTAGGTCCCCGGTCCGTTAGCGGAGTATTACTGACCCTGAAAACCTCTTGGGATCGGGCCCATACAGACCCTATTATCCACCCCTAAAATGCTCAAGTCGGGTTGTTCGGTAGTAACCTCCTCACTTTTTTATCCCACCCGAAAATTTCATGTTTCCACAGTGTGGGACCTTTCACACCGTGGAAACATCAAATTTCCGGGTGGGATAAAAAAGTGAGGAGGTTACTACCGAACAACCCGGCTTGAGCATTTTGGGGGTGGTTAATCGGGTCCGTATGGGCCTGATCCCAAGAGGTTTTCAGGGTCAGTAATGCTCCGCTAACGGACCAGGGACCTAAGCCCGGGATGTTACAAATGGTATCAGAGCCGAACGCCCTCTGACTGTAGAAAGGGCTACCCGAGAGGTGGAGCCGCCCCTACAAAGAGGTTGGAGGAAATGGCTACCCGGAGCGTGCAACCGCCATTGAAACTGGGAAGAAGTGATGTGCCATATCACAACGAGGACGTTGCGAATATAAGTGGGGGAGGTTGTAAAACCCCCAAAAATTCCGGGTGGGATAAAAAAAGTGAGGAGGTTACTACCGAACAACCCGGCTTGAGCATTTTGGGGGTGGTTAATCGGGTCAGTATGGGCCCGATCCCAAGGGGTTGTCAGGGTCAGAAATGCTCCGCTAACGGACCGAGGACCTAAGCCCGGGATGTTACATAATCATATATGTTATAAATGTGATTTATAATATATAAGAGGGCGCTATTTGTGATTTATATTTGTTGATTAATTATTGATGTAAATTGGATTCATATTGGACAATTAATTGAAAATATAAATTACATTTTGTTTTGGGATGTGAATGTGATTCACATTTTTCCAATGGCAGGATCGCAAATTTCACAAGATAATTATGAATTATTTTTGTGAAATAATTAGAACCATTATTGTTGTAAATCTTGGAGATATATCATGAGATAATGAGATCTCATGAGATGATGAGATCTCATGAGATGATGGTGGATGTCCCCATTTTAGGGGATGTGGTTAGTATCCTCATTATCTCCAACAGTAGCCAATTGATTGGATTTGAAATTTATTTATCAATATATATTAATTTAAATTAAACTAATTGTTGTTGTGTTTTTACAACAAGATCGTTGCCATTGAAAGAAACACAAATCAATATCACCCATTGATTATGTGATGTCCATGGATTGGGATCCATGGACTCCCAAAACCCTATATAAGAAGAGGAACCCCTTGCTCTTCCAGATACTCAATTACAAATGCTCTCTCTCTCTCTCTCTTTCTCCACACGCCGAGCCTCTCTATATCTCATAGTGGCCGTCCACCATGGAGCCCTTGTGAGAGTTGTCATCGCCGTAGCATCGTTGTTATGCTGTTGGATCATCAACTCATGGATCTCCATCTCCTTCAGTGTGTCTTTCTCATGAAGAAGATGTTAGACCTCGTGTGACTAGATCAGGGGATCCGCCGCTTGGTCATCAACCTGGATTGCGAGGAGTATGTGTCTCATCAACACACTCGCAAGCGTCTCCTCCGTTGGATCAGACTTGAGATAGGAGGTCTCTTGGTTTAGAAACTAGATCACAACTAAGATTCAAGAGGTAAACTTGATACCTATTGTGGTTTAGATGAAACGATCCTAGAAGTGTTCTTGGATCATGTGGTTTCATCATTTCAAAATTTTTAAAATTCCACTGCCAGGAGCAACTATTGCGACTAGTTGCTCCCGATCGCATTCAATGCAATCCTCATGCTTTCATGATGTGTTTAAGGATCTTCCCATATCCTTCATGTGGTATTAGAGCCTTAGGTCAGATGTTTTGGATATGAACCATAAAGAAAAGAAGACATGGGTTCATAGGGGATTGTGAAAATTTTATCGCATTTCAATTTTCGTAGCATGTTTGGTGATAAATTTCAGCCCTGTTTAAAATGTTTAAATACAAAAATATCACTTGTATAATGTTAAACATTAAATAAGGAAACCTTGTAATTTGATTTTACGTAAATTGGATTCCGGTTACTCAAGTTATCATCATTTTAATGACCATATCTCCACTGTTTCAGGGATGGCGAATAATGATATAGTTAAGGAGTTAATTACATTTTTAAAATGCCTGAAAATATGTGTGTTTATCACTTGGATTCTATTTTAAATCAAATTATAAAACTTTATAATTTTTTTTGCTCACTTTGGATTTAAATTGATTGAGATATGTTAGTTTTAGTAAGTAGGGATCATCGTTGAAAATTACATACTCGATCATGAACCTTGTGATTGTCATTAAAGTAACTTGTGAAATTAATGATTAATTTCCTGAAATAATTATGGATAATATTTAGGAAATATTTGATGATAATTGTTCCCTTAAATGATATTACCTCAACCAACAAATGATTAGATATGATCTAGATCACCAATTGGTTACTTGATACACTTTCAACAAACATGTTTCTTGAATGGGTTTGGGAATTTGTTTAGAAAATTTTCTTATAATCAAAATGGTTTTGATTTATTACTATATGGTATAATTTTGTTTGAAAAATTGATAAAGAACTCAAGTACACAATGATTGATTTGGCATTATCCCTTCCTGAGGTGGATATGGTGTCTAGTCGGGGAGCATTGGGGTAGCAGGGTGCACCGTGTGCGGTCTGTCCCACTCCCGTCGGTACTGGCCTTGATAATGCTGGAGAAATGTTGTTATGGACTCGATAATGCTGGAGAAATCATGGTGTATTTTCTAAATTGAATAATACGTACTTTGAGATAATACCATTCTTTTAAGTAACAATCAAGTTTGTTGATTGAATTGGATTGATAATTGATTTAATGTGATTAAATTGATTATATCCAATTAAAACACTCTATTTTGAATAAAGTTGTTATTTCCTTTGTAAGAATTAATTATGTGAATATGATTCATAATAATTTATTAAAATTTGAACATGATATAGAGGATTACATAAGTGACATCCATGGTCTCCCATCAAGGCGAAGGGTTCTGTCGCCAGGGTTTGTATGTAGGAGACACCTATCCGAAGTGACAGCTCTTGTATGCAAGTGCATCTGGATCGGGCTCTTTGCTTCTAGAAAGAGTAAGGACGTATGACTAGAGACCCCAATATCAGATCCTCATAATATTGGGGAGATATTGGATTACGCATAGCGAGATGTATTCATATTGACGGTTGGTTCAATTATCACTGACCTGCTACCAACACAAAGGAGTTATGCATAACCTCCCATACAAGTCCTCAAAAGGTGCCAAGCATATACTGACATGATAACTATTATTGCATGTGAACTCATTTAGTGGAAGGTGATCCTTCAGGGATCCATTCTAGTAAACAATACAAGCTTTTAGCAAGTCGTCCAATGTCTGAATACTCCTCTCAAACTTCTCGTCTATGAGGGGATGGTAAGCTAAACACAAATGTAGTTCAGTCCTCAAGGCTCTCATTAACTCTCCCCAATAATGTTATTTAAAGCGTGAATCTCTGTCTGACACTACCTCCTTGGGTATTTCGTGCAGCTGAATGACATGTTTGATGTATAACCTGGCTAGCTCAACTGAAGTACTTGTCATATAGACCGGAATGTAATGGGCTGACTTGGTCAACCGATCAACGATCACCCATATCGCATTGTGCATGCATGGGGTAAGCAACAATGATGTGATAAAGTCCACAGAGATACTCTCACTTCCACATTGGAATAAGAATATGCTATAGTAAACCTGTGGGTCTATTGTACTCTGGCTTCACCATCTAACAAGTAAGGCATTAACTAACGTTCTTAACTATGTCCCTCTTTATACCCTCCCATCAAAGTGTTGATGGAGATCTTGATACATCTTAGTTCCATTTGGATGAATAAAAAGTTTCGAACAGTGCACCTCATCCAGGTTATCTCTCCTTAGAACATCGTTGTTTGGGACACACACTTCACATATCTGGAATTTGTTGAACTCATCCTTCAAGCATTTGTGGCACAAGTCTTGTTTCCTCTGATATATTTGTTGCCCTTGGACAATCCAACCCCACAAGGTATTGTACTTTGCCAGTGAAGTCACTGCATCAGATGTGCCCTCAAATGGATGCCACTCACTAAGTGTGGTGAGTACATCCCAAGTTTGCAACCAAGTTGTTGAACCCTCAGTATGTGACCACCTACACAACTAGTCTGCTACCACATTCCCCTTACAAGGGTGGTATGAAATAGTACAATCATTGTTCTTCGGCAGTTCCATCCACCACCTATGGCTCATGTTCAACTCTCTCTGATAAAAAATATACCTGAGGCTCTTTGATCGGTGAAGATCTCAAAAGTTGCACCATGCAAGTAGTGGCGTCATATCTTCAGTACAAAGGCTACATCTGCCAACTCCAAGTTGTGAGTGGGGTAGTTGAATTCATGGTTCTTCAGTTGCTATGAATGTAAGCGACAACATGTCCTCACTGCATCAACATAGTGCCCTGCTCTTTCTCAGAAACATCGTGGAAACCATGAAGTCCAAGGTACTAGACAAAAGGGTGAGAATGGGCGTGGAGGTCAATTGCACCAGGAGCGTAGGGAAGCTCAACTCGTGTTTGTCACTCCATACAAATGGCCTATCCTTCTGCATCAACCAAGTGAGGGGTAAGGCCAACTGAGAGAACCCTTTGACAAATATCTTGTAGTATATAGCAATACCAAGGAAACTATAGACCTCAATAATCGTCTTGGGATGTTCCCAAGACGCCACTTACTTTATCTGGCGGGGTAATGAATTGCCTGAGTGGGTATATTAATCGGTCCTCGTTATAGAACAACACTTAGACAATTAATCATAACCGAGAAAAGATCTCTGTGAGGAGTGTCTCGGCTTAAATTTATATCCCAGCCAAGTCTGGGGTCTAATATAGGGAGGCAAAAGAATAATTTTGGGTTAATTCAGAACACTTAGGTCTACCTTTCAATGCGGATTTTTTTTTGTATTTTTTTGTATGCAAAATAAATGCGAGTGCCAATTGATGTTGAATAAAGTTAATTAGTATTCACATAACTTCGACAAATTAAGTTTAATGTGAAATCGATCCAATGCAACCAAATTATATGTCTCCTAAAAACCTAATCTAGTGGTGATTGCAAACCACATTTCTTTTTTGAATTTTAAGGGTTAAAATGCAACAATGAAAAATGTACACTTTTTATGGGTTTTCACACAATTTTTAACGCAAACAAATGCAAAAATTATAAACATTTTAGTGAAACTTATGCTTGATTAAATGAAGTTATAGCTTTTTTGGAAATTTTTTGAGAATATATGAATTTTTTTATGAATTTTTTAATGAAAACAAAATGATTGTGAGTATTTAATTCCTAATAAATCCACATTAATCAATTTATCAAGATATATGCAATCTACGAGAGTCGGAATTTTGCTAAAATAATGTTTGTGGATTTAATTAAAAATCAACTACCAAAATCTCATCAATTTATTGAAGACATATAAAATATCCATTTTAGATGAAATTTGGAAAGTAGTTAAAGCACATTTCAAAGCATCATGTTTGATTTTTACATAATTTTTAAAGCATCTGTTAACTAAATATGAATTTAAGACCTCACAGTGGGTAAAATAAGTAATTTTTCCACTAATAAAAATTTTTCATTAATTATCCAAATCTCATAAAAATCCAAATAAATAGCCAATGATAGAATTAATTGCTCAATAACACGGTATTTTTCATTAAAGAATTATGCAAAAAAGATTTTCAAATTAACGCATGAACATAAGGGTATCCATGTAACTTTAGAAAACAAAACTTAAAACAAACTATGAACAAAGACATTTTTACAAATAAAGAAAAATGATAAAATAAAAATGCATTTTTTACAAAATAGAAAAATTAAAGAGGGGACCTTCTTCTTCGTGTTTACAAGCGGTCAGGGATGGAAGGAAGGTACAGTTGATGGGGGGGCGTATGACCGGTGAGGGCAGGAGGGCGGTCGTGCGTGGACATTGGGAGTCAACGATCGAGGGGTAAATGGTGGCCGGATGTAGGTGGCAGGTGCCGCATGAGGATGTGGATGCTAGTGGCTGGAGCTTGGGTGCATTGGAGGGTCATGTGGGTAGAGGGAGTAGACATTGCTGACACATGGAGGTGCACGTGCGAGGAGGAGGCTGGAGCTAGGGTGCTGCATGTGGGAGGAAGGTGGTGGCATGACGAGGAGGCTGAAGCTTGGGGAAGCGCATGTGGGGGGGCCACGAGTGGAGGGTCTGTGCAGGGAGTCGTGGGTGGTGCAGGTGCAAGGATCAAGGGCCTGTATAATTGAACAAATGGCATAGGTCCTGCGGACAGAGGGGGTGCGGTGTTGCGAAAGCATGATGGAGGGACGACCACACTGCTACGACCAGTGTGAGGAGGTATGGTAGCAGGTGGTTGAGTGGCCATTCGGGGTCATGTGCTGCTACTAGATTTTTGTATTTATTATTATTTTTTTGTTTTTTTATTTTTTAAAAAGGAATATAAATGAAGATGAGAATGAAGGGGAGGTGATGTGATGAATGATGATGATGGAGTGGGATGATGTGATTTGGATGTGGTATTAAAAAAATGAATATGACCAAGACAAAAAAGATGTTAGATAATATAAAATAACGACGGGAATGAGGATGGGAAACTTACTTGAATTTTTGTTGGCGGAGTAGCTGCATTGAACTCCTGTCATGGCCTCGAGCATCTGACGGAGCATGAGAGGTTGAGTAACGATCTGGAGGAAACTGTGAAGTGAAGCTTTGCAGATCTCGCCAATGGATGAAGAAGGCCGGATACTTGTCGTCGCTCAACGTCGAAGGTGGAGCTGTCACCTCGGAGCTTCGACATGGGTGGAATTCTCTCCTTTCTTGTTAAAGAATTGACAGATGTGGTGTTTGATAATGGGGGTGATTGTTATGTGGTTGAAATGAATTAAGATGAACAAGACACAAAAAAATAAATAGACATTAGATAAACAAATGAGAATTTACCTGTGGTTCGTCGGATTTGGAAGCAGCTATGCTGGACGCTTGTCATGGCCTCGAGCATGTGGTGGAGCATGCGAGGCTGCGCAGTGACCTGGAGGAAACTGCGACACAAAGTTGAGCTTTGTGTATCTCGTCATGGCCAAAGAAGTCTAGAGACTCATTGTCGCTAAATGCTGAAGGTGGAGCAGTCACCTCGGAGCTTCAGCGGGGCTGGAGTTCTCTCCTCTCTTGTTTAAGGAATTGGCAGATCTGGAAAAATGAGGATGAAGAGAAGAATATAAAGATAAAGGAGATAGAGGTTAAAAAAGTTGTGGAAGAAATGATGTTGAATGGGAGGTTAGATAAAGACTTGGTGGTTAATGGAAGAAAATGGAAGTTAGTGTACAACGACAAAAACAAAGCCTTTTCCCACAATTAAGTAGGGTCAGCTACATGGATTATTCAACATGGAAGTTAGTGTAGAGAAATAAAAATAACTAAAAGAAAATTAAAAAATAAGTTAGGCTACTAAAAAGAAAAAGATAAAATAAAAGAAAATGTGAAAATTGCAAACAAAATAAAGAGGAAAAACAAGGAACAAAAGACCATATATATACTATTTTTTACTTTTCTAATTTTAGTTTTTTAAATTTTTTAATAAAATATATTTACAAAATAAAAAACAAATACTAGAAATTAAATAAAATAAAAAATGATTTTTTGGATTTTTAGTAATTAAGAAATGTAAATTAAAAAATTTGAATAGAAAAATATGTACACTATATACAAAGTCACTTGCCTTATTTTCAAAGACAATTTTTTTTGATATTTTTTAAATTATTTCATTTACTAAAATATATAATAAAGAAATTAATATAAAAAGAAATGAATCGAAAAGGGTTATGTTTGTACAGAAAAATCAAAGTCACATTTATTGCATTATGTACAATACACAACGAGGTCTCAAAACTCAAATTTTGTAAACGAAGTCTGATTTTAATGAAACTACTTTCATTAGATAGATAGTTTTCTAACTTGAAGTTTAAAAGTGAGTCTGGTGAATTTGGAGTTCATACATAGTGGAAATTTGGCTGGGAAGTTGGACTTTACGACTTATTCTCTTTGCGATCTAGGAGTATTTATTTATGGTGAAATTTATTTTATGTTTATGTATCTTTATATACATTTTTTATAAACAAATCAGAGAAAGAATTAGTCAAAAAGGAGTTGAAATTAAATTATAAAAAATACATGAAATTTGGCTATTTACAAATGACAAACTCCTTTATTTTACATATTTTTATTATTATTTTATTTTATATAATATAATATATAATAGTTAGTGTATTTTATTTACAAGAGTTATTTTATTAATTTATTGATTTTATGGACATTTATTTGAGATTTTACTCAGGGATTTTGCTAAGATCTATATATTTAGATGATGAATCGTGGACTCATTACGAAGTCAACTAACACCCCTGCCCATGAAACCACATGGACTAGGAATGCCACCTTGGAAAGCTAGGATTCACACTTGTCGTATATGGTATACAACTGATGCTCTCAGAGTGTCTCGAGCAAAATGCGAAGATGAGGCTCATGCTCGTACTCATCGTAGGATATACTAGAACACTATCTATGAATACGATCATGAACCTATTCGAGTATGGATAGAAGACTTGGTTCATCAAATCCATGAATACAATATGTGCATTCCTAAGTCTAAAGGGCATCACCATGAACTCATAGTGATCATATCTAGTACAAAACACAGACTTCATCGCATCTGCATCATTTATCTTCAAATGATGGTATCCAGATTGCATATCGATCTTGGAGAACACTGATGCTCCCTATAGCTGATCGAAGAGATCATCAATCCGTGGGAGAGGATAACTATTATTGATTATTCGCTTGTTTAATTTTCAGTAGCCTATGTATAGTCTCAAAGATCCATCCTTATTCTTTACGTAGAGGACTGGTGCTCCCCCTGGTGATGTACCAAGGCATATGAATCCCTTCTCCAACAACTCCTATTACTACACTTTGCGATTAATGAATTCAGTAGGTGCCAACTGATGAATCCACGATTCATCATCACAATATCTTGATCTTATCAAAATCCCTGAGTAAATTCTCAAATTAATATATATAAAATAAATAAATTAATAAAAACTCTTGTAAATAAAATACATTAATTATTGTATATTATATTGTACAAAATAATTTAACAATAAAAAGCCACAAAAAAATAAAGGATTTTTTTACCTATAAATAGCCCAAAACTTCACCTATTTTTAATAGGGATAATTACACCCATAACCTTGAGTAATTCTTCAATCTCAATCATAACCCTGCATAATCGCGAATTACATGAGGAACCCTGAGTAATGCTTAACCTTTACACGACATGACCCTGCGTCAACTTCCGTTTCGATTTTCCGTTAACTCAGATGGAAAAGGTTAGATGTGGACAATTTTGCCCCTCAAGACTTTTTATATTTATAAATTGATGCCCCTGGAAGCCTGGAAGGCCCACACCCATCGGAGCTCCAACCCCCCGCCCGTCGGAGCCCCGACCCTCCTCCCGCCTGCCCGCGCCCCAACCTTCTTCCCCCTTTCCTCCTCCCTGTCGATCACTTCCTCCTCCCCCTTCCTCTCCATCCACCACCACCTCCTCCTCCTCGCTGCCGGCCTCTGCCCTGCAGCCCTCCCACCATCTCTGCCCCCCTCTCGCTGTGCGATTACCGACCAACGATAATCACTTTTCCCGTATGGTCAATCACTTGATTAATGTTTAAATTTAGTAATCATGGCTTTAAAACGAGGATGCGGATCTTTTTTTCTCAAGATCACATGTTACTCCATTTTGCCTCTGAGATTTTATTCCGAGATAAGACCACCTTATCCCTCATTTAAAGTTTATAATTTGGAGGAGGGTTCGGAGGCGAGCAGGCCGATGGCGTCGGACGACGCTGGAGAGGCGAGGGGCGCACGTCACCTTCGGGCACCACAGGGGTACCCGTTACCTGCTTCTTCAACGATGGATGGAGGCGCGCGGGCGGCGCCGCTCAACGGTGAGGCGGTGATGGTCTGCAACGCGGTCTGGCGTCAGAGGGGGCGCGGGCGGCGGATGTCCGGCGATTGGAGGACGGCGCGGTCGGTGGACGGCTGAGCAGCACCCGCGAGGGGTGGCGCGGGGATGGAGGGTGACCTGACCAGCGGCGGTGGCAGGGGGTGGCGGCCCTGCTTCCGTTCCCCCTTTATTTTAATTTTTTTTTGTAAATTTGTTTTTTTCCTTCTATTTTTTATTTGGCTAATCCTAGCCGTTAGATCATAGTTTGGTTAGATAAACCCACTCATATGGTTGAGTTAACATATTAAGCTAACGGATGGTTATATGTGTGAAACGGAGTAACTATCCGGGGTTCCTCATGTAATTCGCGATTATGCAGGGTTATGATTGAGATTGAGGAATTACTCAGGGTTATGGGTGTAATTATCCCTTTTTAATAATTTCTTATCAACTCCTTTTTGGCTAATTCTTTCTCTAACATGTTCATAAAAATGTATATAAAAATACAAAAATAAAAAACAAATTTTAGCTCAAATAAATGCTCCTAGATCCCAAAGGGAAAAAGTCGTAAAGACCAACTTCCAAGCCAAATTCCCGCTCCGTATGAACTCCAAATTCACCAAACTCACTTTTAAAGTTCATGTTAGAAAATTATCTATCCAAAGGATGTAGTTTCATTAAAATCAGAGCTCATTTGAAAAAGTTGGGTTTTGTGACCTAGACGTACATTGTATATTATGTATATATTCATTCTTTCTTCATTTATTATTTTATCTTTCCTAATTACTAAAAATACAAAAAAATCATGGTTGTTTGTATTTTGATTGTAGTATTTTATTGTATTTTTTCCATTGTAAATATCTCTTATTAAAAAGACAAAAAATACATATTAGAAAAGCAAACAAAAAAATGTACATGTTGTATGTATTCCCTTGCAAATTCTCCACTATTTTTTCCTTCTTTATATTTTTGTTGTATTTAAAGTAGACTATTTTATTTCATTTTATTTTCTTTTATTTTTTTGTTCTATACAATAACCACCATTCAACTTCATTCTACCACCAACCTCCATTCAACACCACCATTTTTTAAACTTCCCATTCAACTCTATTAATAATATAATCTCCCACCACTTTAATAACCTCTCATTTCATCCTCTTTATATACATCCCATACTCCTCAATTTGCACTTGATCCATCTTTATGTGAGGAGAGCCTAGTTCCCAGAGTTGAATCGGTGACAGCGAGGCAACTGCGGTCGAGCGACGTCAGCCCTCTCTCCGGTGAGATCCGTTGGCTTTTCGGCCAACTTCATAGTCACATCCGTGCGTCGCTCGAGATCATCGCTTACCGGAAATTTGAGCGAAAATCGTGGTCTCGTGAGCACATCATTGGCGATCGTCTCCATTGTAGGTAATTTTTCTTCTCATTTTATCATTTTGTTATTTTTGCAATTTTTTAGCACATCAAATTCACCATCCAAAATCCTTCATTTGTTTATATCTTTATCACATCACCACCATCATCACATCCCTTTTTTTATTTCTTCTTTTCCTTTTGTTTTAAGAAAATTTTAAAAAAAATTAAAATAAAAAAATAAAAAATTATTCAATTCCAGCAACATAAAAAAAATAAAAAAAATAAAAAAAGACAACAGGAGCGGCTCGGCCGCCGCCCCCACCTTCAACGTCGGCCGTCCCTGTCTCACCCGCGCCACAGCCGTCGCCTCAGCGACGCTTCCCTATCCTCTCCGCCAACCGTGCGGCACCACCACCCCTTTGCCGCTGGCGCTCGCGCCGCACAACTGTAGCCAGTCGACCTCCCGCCTCCTGCAGCCATTCCGCCTCCTTCCGGTCACCATCTATGTTCGCGGCTACGCACGAGCCGCCGACCCTCCAAGCCACCGCCGTGTGCTGCCCTCTCCTTTGCCCCACGCCTCACCGCCCCCTCCTCGCGACCGCGTACGGCCGTGCCGCTGCACTCCCCCTTGTTGGGTTCCACCTGCGAACCAAGGAAGAAAAAGGTCATTTATTTTTCTTTACTTTTTTTATTGTAAAAAATGCATAAATTTCTTGTATAGTTTCAGTAATTGTAAAATGGTCCCTGTATATGTTTTGTTGTAAATAGTGTTTTTTGAATTTACAAAGACAACCCTATGTTCGCATTTCAATTTGGACATCAATCTTACATCGTTTTATTCAATGAAAAATGTCATTGTATTGAACAACTAATTGTCTGCATTCTGAATATTTATTTATATTTTTACAATCTTTGGGTAATTAATTAAAAATGTTTAACTGAAATATTGCATATTTTACTCATTCTGTGCTCTTAAACTGATATCTAACTCATGGTTGCTCTAACAATTCTTGAAAATTTTGACATGATGCCTTAAAATGTGAATGAAATACTTTCTAAATTTCATCCAAAATGAAGTTGTCTTGTGCCCAAAGTAAATTATAGAGTGATCTGAGTATTTGATTTTTAATTCAATCCACATACATCTTTTTCACAAAATTTCAAGTCTTCTGGATGCCATATGAAAATACCTATTTGGGATAATTTTCTCTCTGTCTAATTTGATATTGTGGATCAATTAGGAATTAATTACTTATTTTCACTCTGTTTTTACTAAAAATTAATAAAAAAATTCATATTTTGTCAAAAATTCCAAAAACATTACTGTAGTCTCATTTCATCATGTTTTTATTCCCATAAATTTTTCATAGTTTTTGCTTATTGTTTGAGTGAAAAATTGTGAAAATACCCATAAAAAGTGAGCATTTTTAATTGTTGCATTTTAAACCATATAATTTCAAAAAAAGTGTCTTACATTCATCCATGGATTAAGATTCTAGGAAAAATACAACTTGGTTAAATTGGACTTATTTTCTATTCAAAGTAATTTGGCTAAGTTGTATGCTTTCTTAGTGTATTAATTCAGTCGTATTTGCATTTGCATTTGTTTTTTGCATTAAAAAATATAAAAAAACTGCATTGGAAATCTACATCTAAAGTTTCAATTTAACCTGAAGTTATTCCTTTGCCTCCCTGTGTTCGACCCCAGACTTGCCCGAGATATAAATTAAGCCGAGACACTCTTCACGAAGATCTTCTCTCGATTTTGATTGATTCGCTAAGTACACGTATTATGACGAGCCCAAATGAAAAATCGTATTCAGCGGACTCGTCAGATGGCGTCGTTACCGGGAGGCAAACGGCTTAGGGATTAGTTTAAAATTTTGGATTTAGATTTTCATTTACTCGGGTAGTCTGACCCCCGAGCCACTTTGTAAATAATCCATTTTCTGTCATTTTTTTCTACATATTTCTGTATATATCTTGTTTTTTTCTCTCTAACATAAATTTTATTTTTCTTGCGAGGGCCCAGTGGACTTGGATTGCATCGGAGGTCGACGAACGTGATGCGCACCGACTACTGAAGAGAAAGAGCTAGGAGAATTACTTTATTTTGAGAGAGTTTTGTAAATTGTTGTAATTATTTAGGTAACTTGCTCATTTATAGCAGCTCTTGTTTGAGAGCTCGCGCTTGTAAAAAGACTTGGACATTATTTGTGGTGTGTCGAGACCTGTTTCACTCTCCGGTGAGGGTGGGTCTCGACTTGAGTGGCGAAATTAAGGATTAGGCACACGATAGTTTAGAATCAAATTTGTTTGTGCCCATTGTAATTTAGGCCACACATATCTTAGAAGATTCACATATCTTATAAGATTACTGATGAGACACATATAGACACGTACTACTTAGCTCAAATCAAATCATTTCTTTTCCGCTAATAGTATATTGTTTAGGTGAGGTTTTCTCGATCTGCATACATTTAGTGTAATATTTACAAATTCAGTTTTGCATAATGCATGGAGAGTGTTGGGATTCATTGTAAGTATACCTTCTTCTAAGCATGCATCATAGTTTCTTGTTTGCATTCTGATTTCCGATTTCCCTCTTGTTTTACAACTTAAGGTCAAAAAGGAAATTGAGACTGAATGGAAGACATGTTTTTATGTTCAGATTAAATTTCAAGTGATAACCTAACTCTAAAATTGGGACTGAATTGAGCGGTTCGATTAAAGAAAAAAGGAATAAAAAGAACCCTTTTCTCGGGTGCATAAAGCCCTCAATGTTTGTTTTACATGCAAGTGAGAGAGAGACGACCCTAGGATAGAGACAAGTCAGGATTTCTTACTTACTACTGATTCTTTATTTTTAGGCGATTAGCTACTTTTCAGTGAGGAATATGGGTAGTCGTATTTATACGCTCGGGACTTCCTTAGCAAAGTGGGAGATTTAGAGGGCACTTTAGTCCTCAAGGAATGGGCGACGACCTGTACTTACTCTTATACTGGCTGAAAGTAGGTCAAACTAGTTGTAAGAATCGGGATAGTCTGTAGGAAAATACGGGCACCTAACAGCTCGTTAATCTTTCTAAGATTATATTTATCATCAACTAAAATTGACAAGATAATTCGGCCAAACTTTTACGGCCATCACGTGTTGAGTTGGTGAAATTGAGGGTTTGAATTGCGTTTGTATTGTGTGAGTTTACTCCGCACATTTACGTGCATCGTAGAACTAGCGCCTCATTGAATATCGTGTTTTAATCAGTTCTTTTGACATCGAAGATGACTGATTGGGGGGATATTTATTCGGACTTTACGAATCTCTCGTTGAACCCTCCAAGAAGTATGTCTTCACAGGTCCATGCGCAACTTGGACCAACCTGGACTCATGACCCTCTTGAGCCCAGGATCACCCACTTTCGGGATGGTTACTCTCAAACCATTCCCTTTCTCTCTTCCCACCTCACCGAGGAAGACCTTCGCCTCGATGAGAATATCCTGATTCATAAATCCTCTTATAATCAAGAACACATTGTTGATTCAGGCCATAAAGAAGTTTCAAGGAAAATGCCTCCAAAGAAGAAAGACGAGGAAGAAGAGAATCATGAAGACTCGATGAGAATGATACTAGCTAGATTAGCCGCATCTGAGCAGCAACACACACTTCTTAGAGCTCAGTTAGGATAGTTAAATGTTGGGGTTGAACCACCAATGCATGCGGTGTATAACCCCAGACAATATCAAATTCGGAACTACTTGAGTCCGGTTGAACCCACTATTGATTTTGAATTAAAGCCGCATTTTCTGAACCAGCTGCCACACTTTGACGAGAATGCTTCTGAGGAGCCATATGCATTCCTAAGGGACTTTGATCTCATCTGTGCTAACCTCAAACATAATAATGTTAGCCAGGATTATATTAGGCTCAAAGCCCTTCCATTTGCCTTGGGTGGCAAAGCCGACTACTGGGTAAAGAACTTGGGAGTTATAGTCACTACTTATGCCCAGTTCAAGGATATATTTCTGAAGAAGTTCTACATGTTGAGTAGAACTAACATGATGAGGATGCGAATTACAAGTTTTTCCTAGTTACCCCTTGAAGCCTTCTGTGATGCTTGGGAATGATTCAAGGACATCCTGCAGAAGTGTCCCTGTCATGGACTAGATGACAATATCTTGGTCTAGTCATTCTTCACTGGTCTTAACCCTGATATGCAGGGTTTAGTAAGCGCTGCCTATGGAGGCAGCTATACATCACGAGGAGTGGATACAATCTGGAGGGTATTCGAGCTGATGGATGAAACTAGCCGCTCACAGATGGCTAGCAGGGCCTATACACCATCCCCCAGTTCACTCTCATTTGGATGGAGAAAATCAGTTGTAGTTGATCTCTCTCAGGACGTGATCCCTAGAATGGGACTCCTTGCAGACAAGCTCACTGTAGTCGAGAGGATTGACAAGAGAATTGATGAATTGGACCAGAGCGTCTCCAAGATTCCAAAACAAATGGAGGAGTTTACTGATAGGGTATCTTAGATAAAGATATCTATCGTGACTACACCCTCTGCTCCCGTATATCGAGTCCACCATATTCAGGAGCAGTTAGTGTCAGGGCAACCCCGGCCGTGGAAGCAGGACCAATCCTACACCCATTCTTTCTTGCAGCTACCTCCATTAGCAGAGACAGTTCAGGAGGAGCCTCCACCGGTTTGGGAGGTAAATGGAGTATGGTATACTCAGGACCCTGCCAGACAGGGAAGTACGGGAGACCGACAAACCTATCAGCATCCCCCGACCTTTCACAACATCGCATTCACCTCCGCACCACCTCCTTCACAGCAGAGCCCTAGATTCCAGCCACCCCAGCAGCAGCAACAGTACCAGCAGTATGGCCGACAGGGCCATTACCAGGCGCGCCAGCAGGGCCGGCAACCCCAGCAGCAGCCGTAGACAGTACCATGTCCAGCAGGGCCAGTCTTCCCATTCTTCTTCCCAGTCTTATCCACTTCCTTCATTGTCTAGTCCCGTGGATATTCTGCAGCAGATACTGGACGAGCTCCGTTCCTATAGGAATGAAATTCACGACTTACGGGTTGATGTCAACCGCTTGTCCAGATGGTGAGACGAGCAGACTGCACCCTCTACCTCTATCTCGTCCCAAGTTTAGGCTAGCCCCAATAGCCTGAACCGATCTAGTTCTCAGTAGCACTTTAGTCAGGTATACTATTCAACATCTCCTAGATATGAACATGAGATTCTTTAGTGTGATGAGGCTAACCACATGTCACTCAGGAGCGAAAGGACCATGATCGTACCTGACCGGGCAAGGGACACGGGGAGGTGCATATTTGGAAAACTACCTGAGGAGTCTTCAGAGGATGAGGAGGTGAGGCATCATATTTCGGAGCCCCATCAGCACCATTCGAGGATTTCTACTTAGGGAGACGAGAGGAGGAGGAGAGCATGTATGCAGCATCGATAACATGGATACACTTCTAATTCTACGGAGGACCTTGCATCTCCGGTTGTGGCGGATACCACTCCAGCTTCTATTCCACAACCTTTAGTAGATAGTCTTGATTTCGATCCCATGTTGCATCAAAAAGATTCATGTATGAAGAACTCTGTTACTGTTAATGCAAAGAATGATCTTTCAGTTCATGATTCAAACTCTTCATCCTCTGTTTCTCTAGCTTCAATCCATTTCCCCGTGCTCTTACGGCAGAAAAGCACATAAAAAAGATTCAGAAAGATGACCCGATATGGCACAGTTTTGTAAAGAGAACATCACTGTAAAGGTGTCATTTGATGAATATGTGGCTAACCATCCTGCATTCCAAAAATACCTTAAGGTGAGATGCAAACCTACAAGAGTTAGCAGGAAGAAAGATAACCGAAATATAAAGACACATGTCTTATCAGTAGCCACAACCTATTGTCTCAAGAATCGGACTTTACCAAAGAAAAAGAGAGACATGGGTGCTCACTATGTGGAGAGTCGTATTGACGACATTGCGTTTGCATGTACACTCTTGCATAACGGTTCTTCGATTAACTTACTTCCCTTAGAATTATATCAGAAATTGGATTTGGGACCACTTCGCAAATCTAGAGCTTTACTCCAATTCGCAGATCATTCAGTGAAGAGACCTAAGGGAGAAGTGAAGAACGTAGTTATCTCGATTGAGGGGCAGAACTATCAGGTTGACTTCACAGTCTTGGACATGGAGACCCCTAATCATTGGAGAGAATCTTATATTATTCTCGGGCGGCCCTTCCTTATGACTGTAGGCGGAACTTTCGATTATGGTACGAGAATGATGAAGTTCCGTTCTCCAGGTGGAAAAGTGAACCTTAAGATGAAGCAAACCAAGTGTCAACGACCTGATTCAGTGAGCAGCATAGAGTACTCATCTTCAGAGGCAGATTGCAGAATGATTAGCATAGTTGGGATTTGGGGACAGATTCCTTTAGGACCGAGCGAGTCCCTTTCATTTGGAAAGGGTATAGTGGATGATGCGGTTTTCCAGGTGTTGTATGATCTTGTGAGAGATGCATATACCTATCCCCATGATGACACAGAGATCCATCTGGATCTTTCAGTTCCATCCCCTTCGGAACGATCATGGGACATAGATGACGCGTCGGGCGCGACTTTGGCCGAACTACCGCGTTTCTCTGGTGATCCGACTCTCCATACATCTGATTTGGTGGCGAGTACTACGTAGCTTAGCCCACCTTCATGCAACACGGAACCAGATTTAGATTCAGTTCAGCCAGATCTTCTTGATGATATCACATTTCTAGAACTGAAATCACTACCTCCTATACTCAAGTACTACTTTCTTGCAGGACCCAAAGAGAGATATCCTGTCATCATTAGCTCAGAATTGACTTTAAAATAGGAGTCTAGGTTGTTAGAAGTTTTAGAGAAGAACCGCAAAGCAATAGGCTGGACAATGTCGGATCTCGTGGGTATCAACCCCGCTCTCTACTCGCACCACATTTTTACTGAGGATAATGTGAGACCTTCCTGTGAGTTCCAAAGGAGACTTAATCCCAATATAAGGGAATTAGTGAAGAAAGAAATTGAGAAATGGTGCAAGGCAGTGTTCATATACCCTATTTCTGACTCCAAGTGGGTGGACCCACTTCATGTTGTCCTGAAGAAGTCGGGAATTCAGATGGTCACCAACGAGGAGGGGGTAGAGATCGCGACACGAGTACCTACGTCGTGGCGTATCTGTGTTGACTACATGCGCTTGAATGCTGCGACCAAGAAAGATCACTTTCCCTTGCCTTTTATTGATCAAATCTTGGAGAGACTCGCAGGGAAAGAGTTCTTCTGTTTTCTTGATGGGTAATCAAGCTACAACCAGGTGGCCATAGCCCCTGAGGACCAGGAAAAGACCACATTCACATGTCCATTCGGTACTTATGCTTTCAGGCGCATGCCATTCGGGCAATGTAATGCCCATGGCACATTTCAACAGTGCATGATAGCCATATTTGCCGAGATGGTGGGAGATTTCCTGGAAGTGTTCATGGATGACTTCTCATTCCGTGGTGATTCTTTTGATACATGTTTAGCACACTTGGACTGAGTCCTCACGAGATGTAGAGAGGTGAATCTGGTACTCTCCTGGGAGAAGAGTCACTTTATGGTGACGGAGGGTATCGTATTGGGGCATGTCATCTCCAAAAGTGGAATGGAGGTTGACCCTGCCAAGGTGGAGGTGATCGAGAAACTCGATCCACCTACCAACGTGAAGTCAGTGCGGTCATTCTTAGGGCATGTTGGATTCTATAGAAGATTCATCCAGGATTTTTCAAAGATCGCCTGCCCACTGACTGAGCTCTTAGGGAAAGACACAGAGTTCGTTGTAGATCACAGGTGTCTAGAGGCCTTTGAGCTCTTGAAGAGGAAGATTTGTGCCTCGCCTATCCTACAAGCTCCTGACTGGTCTCTCCCCTTTGAGATCATGACCGATGCCTCAGATTTCGCTATAGGAGTTGTGTTAGGACAACGGCGAGAGGGGATCCCATTTGCGATCCATTACACGAGAAAAGTATTAGATCCTACACAGAAGAATTATACAGTGACTGAAAAGGAAATGCTCGCTGTAGTATGGGCCCTCAAGAAGTTCAGATCATATATTTTGGGCTCTAAGGTGACAATATATACTGATCATACAACCATTCGATACTTAATGGAAAAGAAGGAGGCGAAGGCGTGTCTTCTTACGTGGTTTTTACTCCTCCAGGAATTTGATTTGGAGATAAAAGATAAACCTAGAGTGAAGAATGTTGTGGCTGATCACCTTTCTCGGATTGAACTTAAGGATTCTCCTGATTATGAGTGGATTAGAGAGACCTTCCCAGATGAGTCAATTTATGTTATTGACTCACTTCCGTGGTATGCCAACATGGTGAACTATCTTGTCTCCGAGCAGGTTCCTCATGGTTGGACTAGGAGTAGCATTGATCGACTGAAGTCGGATTCGAGGAGATACCACTAGGACGATCCTTTCCTTTTCTTCGAAGGACTAAATTGTGTTTGGAGAAAGTGTATTACTCAGGAGTAATACCAGAGTGTCCTCATATATTGTCATTCACTTGAGGCAGGAGAACACCATTCGAGAAAGAGAACCACTCACAAAGTACTTCAATGTGGATTGTATTGGCCGACCTTGTTTAAAGATGCTTTTGATTTTGTACGGTCGTGCCCGATTTGTCAAAGGATGGGAGGGATAATTGGACAGAGAGATGAGATGCCTATGCAACCGATGATTATTTGTGATGTTTTTGATGCATGGGGCATAGATTTTATGGGTCCCTTTCCAAATAGCCAAGGACATGAGTATATATTGTTGGCGGTTGATTATTTATCCAGGTGGGTGGAGGATATCCCAACCCGAACCGCAGACAACAAGATTGTCTGTAAGTTTGAGAGACCATATTATTGCTAGGTTCGGGGTGCCAAAGTTTTGATATCTAATGAGGGTAGCCACTTTGTGAACCAAGATATGAAATCTTTAGCTAAGGACTATGGATTTAAGAATAGAGTTACTAGTCCTTACCACCCACAGTCCAACGGCATGACAGAGGTTTCGAACAGAGAGGTGAAGAGTATTTTACAGAAATTGGTTCGTCCCGATAGGAAGAACTGGTCTCAGCTCTTGGACCAAGTTATGTGGGCCTATAGGACAGCCTACAAGACACCATTGGGTACTTCACCATTTAGAATGATCTATGGCAAGCCATGCCATTTGCTTGCAGAATTGATTCATAAATCCGAATGGGCAATTAAGAAGATTAATTGGAGTTGTCACCTTGGGAAGCTTCGTCGAGACTTGAACTTGAACGAGCTCGTGGAAATCCGAAACAGGGCATATGACAATGATTTGATTTATAAGGACAAAGTAAAGAGATGGCATGATCAGCACATTAGGTGCAAAGACTTTGTCCCTGGACAAAAGGTATGGTTGTTTAGTGCCAGGTTGAAGATGTTCCCTGGAAAGCTCAAATCTAAATGGATGGGTCCCTTTGTTGTTAAGAAAGTGCACGAGAATGGAAGTGTAGAGATAGCTGATCTCACAGATGGTGCACAATTTCATGTGGTGAATGGACATCCGTTGAAGCATTTTGTTGATTCGAAAGAGCAGTTAGTCGAAGTCGAGCTCATCAACTTCATGCAGAGTGAGCATAGAGCAGATACATTATATCACTCGTCATGAAGATGCAACATCAAGATTCAACATCTTGGAAGATTCATTGCCCTTGTACATTCTCCTTTCTTTGTATATTCTCCAGATCACATCGGTTCTCACACTTACTCCTGTCATATACTTAGGCTGACCAGAGCCTAAATCGATGCCCGCCATGTGTATACTCATCCATTTCTCCTCTTGACCTCGTCCGCCCCATTTTTGCTCCACTTCTACACTTAGGCTGACCAGAGCCTAAGTATAGGGCGACGGATCGACTTCTATACTTTTTATTATTTTAGTCATCCTATGCTTAGCACAAGCTATGTCTTTTTCTCGCTTCTTGTGCTCTGAGGACATAACACATGCTAAGTATAGGGGGCGTGTATAAATTACATATATACTTTACCCATAGCTCGTACTTTTACGTATTTTTGAATATATTATACAATAATTATGGGATGAGTAATTAAAAAAAGTTTTTCAAAAAAATTCTTATTAGCTTTAAAAAATACTTTTTCAAAAAAAATGTCCTTTCTTTTCTACCCATCTTTTTATTTGCTTTTAAAAAATCTTTTTCAAAAAAATGTCCTTTCTTATCTACCCATCTTTTTCAAAAAAAAACTTTTGAAAAAAAAAGCAAAACATTTTCTAAAAAAATTCTTCTTTTCCTTTTTTCAAAAAAACTCTCTAAAAATCACTAAATAAGTTGGTTAAATCCCAGACACAATTCACTTTCACACAGGACTAGTTATGTTCAAGAACACTTGGTTTATGAGGTCTTGATATTTTGAGTTAACCAGCCTTAGTCATTAGGGTCCTTGACTTAGATATTCACATTTCCCTAGTTTGAAAGATTTGTGTGCTATATTGCATGCTTAGTCTCTACATAGAGAATATGATCAGCACCTCACACACACGACTGCAGTTCTGATGAGATGAGTTGAAATTTCACTTGAGGAACTGGGATGAGGGATTTGAGTTTGGACTTGATTTGATGATGCTCGAGGATGGGATAAAATCTATGAAGGCTTCACGAAACCTGAGTGTCAACATCTTTAGCCAATATGAGAACATGGTTCTTGTACTATCTCTTGACATTTACCTATGTGCCAGGGTGTGATAAAATAAAAATGTTGATCAGTGTGTGCCAACCCTTGGTAAAAGCAGTGGAGCTAGCCAAAAATACTACAAAGCAATGAAATGTCAAAGAAAAGCTCTCATTCCACAAAATAAATTATCAAAAGAGCTTCCACCAAAGGCGAGCGCTCCTAACCATTTCAAAAGTGACCACTTGGACCACCACTATTAGGACCAAGAGTCAGGCTTGCACCAAAAAAGGGCTCTGCATTGTAAATGCTACAAGTTTGGTTGTAGAAGGTACGATAGATACTCAAAAAAGGCACAACCCAGTGTACTCCCAGGAAAACAAGTGCAGACGACTCCAACTTCTCTTGACGGACGCACTGATCAACACCAAAAATATTTGTTGTGTAATAAGTTACTTGAGAGAATCCTTGTTCCAATGAGAGGGAAAGAAGAAATGACACAATCCTATACCCTCCATCAACTGGCCTTCCATCTACACTATTAAGTCTGACAACTAAAGAGACGATGGATTGGATGCAAGAAACGATTTATTCCCTAGTGTTGAGGATCGGTTTTGTAGGAGAGTCTCTTGGATTGGAACCATGGGTGACATTGTGACTCTACTCTTGTAACTGCAGTCAACACTTAATGTCATATCCCTACTATAAATGTATACAAAGAGAGTCTGATGATTAGGGAAATTGGATACCTTTGGACTAGAGCTTGGTTCATCTTAGAAATTTAGGATCTCTAAAATCGAGAGTTCTCGAACGGATCAAGTCTTGTATTCACATGCACAGTCAGGGGTTAACCCAACTTATTCATTCTTTATTTGCTCGAGGACTAGCAAAGTTTAAGTATAGGGGGTGATGAATCCACGATTCATCATCACAATATCTAGATCTTAGCAAAATACCTGAGTAAATTCTCAAATAAATGTATATAAAATAAATAAATTAACAAAATAACTCTTGAAAATAAAACACAATAATTATTGTATATTAGATTGTACAAAATAATTTAAAAATAAAAAGCCACAAAAAATAAAGGAGTTTTTCACCTATAAATAGCTTAAAACTTCACCTATTTTTAATAATTTCATATCAACTCCTTTTTGGCTAATTCTTTCTCTAACCTGTTCACAAATGTATATAAAAATAAAAAAATACAGAACAAATTTTAGCTTAAATGAATGCTCCTAGATCTTAAAGGGAAAAAGCCGTAAAGACCAACTTCCAAGCCAAAATCACGCTCCATATGAACTCAAATTCACAAAACTTACTTTTAAAGTTCAAGTTAGTAAATTATCTATCCATTGGAAGTGGTTTCATTAAAATCAGAGCTCATTTGCATAGGTTGGGTTTTGGGACCTAGACGTACATTGTATATTATGTATATATTCATTTTTTATTTTATCTTTCTTAATTACTAAAAATAAAAAAAAATCATGGATGTGTTGTATTTTGATTGTAGTATTTTATTGTATTTTTCTCCGTTGTAAATATCTCTTATTAAAAAGAAAAAACTTATTAGAAAATCAAACAAAAAAATGTACATGTTGTATGTATTCCTTTGTAAATTCTCCATTATTTTTTCCTTCTTTATATTTTTGTTATATTTAAAGTAGCCTATTTTATTTCATTTTATTTTCCTTTATTTTTTATTCTCTACAATAACCACCATTCAACTTCATTCTACCACCAACCTCCATTCAACCCCGCCATTTTTTAAACCTCCCATTCAACTCCATTAATAATATAACCTCCCAACACTTTAATAACATCTCATTTCATCCTCTTTATATACATCCCATCCTCCTTAATTTGCACTTGATCTATCTTTATGTGAGGAGAGCCTAGTTCCCAGAGTTGAATCGGTGATAGCGACACAACCGCGATCGAGTGACGACAACCCTCTCTCCGGTGAGATCCGTTGGCTTTTCGGCCAACATCACAGCCACATCAGTGCATTGCCCGAGCTCATCGCTTGCCGGAGATTTGAGCGAAGACCATGCTCTCGTGAGCACATCGTAGGTGATCGTCTCCATTGTAGGTAATTTTTCTTCTCATTTTAACATTTTGTTATTTTTGCAATTTTTCAGCACATCAAATTCACCACCCAAAATCCTTCATTTGTTTATATCTTTATCACATCACCACCATCATCACTTCACTTTTTTTATTTTCTTGTTTTCCTTTTGTTTTAAGAAAAGTAAAAAAACTAAAAAAATTAAAATAAAAAAACTGTTCAATTCCAGCAACAACAAAAAATTTTTAAAAAAATAAAAAAAGATAGCACGAGCGGAGCCCCCCACCTTCAGCGTCGGTCGCCCCTCTCTCACCCACGCCACAGCCGCTGCCCCGACGGCGCTTCCCTGTACACTCCGCCAACCATGCGGCACCGCCGCCCCTCTGCTGCCGGCGCTCGCGCCCCACAACTGCAGCCAGTCGGCCTCCCGCCTCCTACGGCCATTTCGCCTCCCGTAGGTCACCATCTCTGTATGCGGCTACGCACGAGCCGCCGACCCTCCAAGACACCGACGTGCGCCGCCCTCTCCTTTTCCCCGTGCCTCACCGCCCCCTCCCTGCGGCCGCGCCACCGAAGCCACCGCACTCCCCCATTGTTGGGTTCCACCTGCGAACCGAGGAAGAAGAAAGGTCATTTCTTTTTCTTTATTTTTTATTGTAAAAATTGCATAAATTTCTTGTATAGTTTCAGTAATTGCAAATGGTCCCTGTATATGTTTTTGTTGTAAATAATGTTTTCTGAATTTACAAAGACAACCCTATATTCGCATTTTAATTTCGACATCAATCTTACATCGTTTTATTCAATGAAAATGTCATTGTGTTGAGCAACTAATTGTTTACATTCTGAATATTTATTTATATTTTTATGATCTTTGGGTAATTAATTAAAAATGACTAACTAAAATATTGCATATTTTACCCATTCTGTGCTCTTAAATTCATATCTAACTCACTGTTGCTCTAAAAATTCTCGAAAAATTAGACATGATGCCTTGAAATGTGATTGAATACTGTTCAAATTCATCCAAAGTAAAGTTATCTTCTGCCCAAAATAAATTATAGAGTGATCAGATTTTTTGATTTTTAATTGAATCCACATACATCTTTTTCACAAAATTTCAAGTCTCCTGGATGGCATATGAAAATACCTATTTGGGAAAATTCGCTCTCTATCTAATTTGATATTGTGGATTAATTAAGAATTAATTACTTATTGTCACTCTATTTTTACCAAAAAATCCATAAAAATCATATTTTGTCAAAAAATCCAAAAAAATTACTGTAGTCTCATTTCATCTTGTTTTTATTCCAGTAAATTTTTCATAATTTTTTCTTATTGTTTGTGTGAAAAATAGCGAAAATACCCATAAAAGTGTGCATTTTTAATTTTTGCATTTTAAACCATAAAATTCCAAAAAAAGTGTCTTGCATTCATCCCTGGATTAAGATTCTAGGAAAAATATAACTTGGCTAAATTGGACTTATTTTCTATTCAAAGTAATTTGGCTAAGTTGTATGCTTTCTTAGTGTATTAATTCAGTCGTATTTGCATTTGCATTTGTTTTTTGCATTAAAAAATATAAAAAAACCGCATTGGAAATCTACATTAATTCAGTCGTATTTGCATTTGCATTTGTTTTTTGCATTTAAAAATATAAAAAACCGCTTTGTAAATCTACATCTAAAGTTTCAAATTAACACGAAGTTGTTCCTTTGCCTCCTTGTGTCCGACCTCGGATTTGCCCGGGATATAAATTAAGCTGAGACACTCTTCACGGAGATCTTCTCTCGGTTATGATTGATTCGCTAAGTACATGTATTACAACGAGCCCAAATTAAAAATCGTATTCAGCGGACTCGTCACCAACCTGTATGGAGAGATAGAGATCGTTTGTGTATCTAGAAATAGCATGATCTAAAACTCAATCTCCCTAACAGGTGGAAGTCCATGTAAGCCATTTGGAAACACATCAGGAAACTCATTGATATGTGGAATTTCACAGGTTTTTTATTTGATGCAAATAAGATGATCAATTTGAATGCCGATGCAACCCATAGTTTCCCAAATCAAACAAATTATTTTAATCCAAAATCAAAGAAATAAAAGAGAGAGATGGAATATTGCTATTTATTAATTACTTGGTATAGCTCCCATGGTCAAACACAAGAAGGCAACATTTATAAAGCAAGGGTTATTCAATTGAATGAAAACTCAAAAGAAAGAACAAGGAAACTCAAAGAACATGACTCTTGGATTTTTGTGAATTTTTAAATTTTTAATGATTTTTTATTTTGTAGTTTTTATATTTTTTGTGATTCAAACAACAAAAAAAGAAAAGAAAAAACAAATGAAACACAATTTTTCATATTTTTCAAATATGATAAAAATAACAAGAAAATTTAAATGAAAATGATTTTTTATTTTTTACAGATTTTTAAATTTTTTAAAGAATTAAAAAACAATTAAATAAGAAATAAAATAAATAGAAAGTGAAGAACACTTTTTTGGATTTTTAGAATATAAATAAACACAAAAATACTGGAAACTAATTTTCACATATAGAATTTTTGTTAAGCTTAAAATCAAATCTAGAAATTTTTATGATTTTATATTGATTTTTAAAGTTTTTCATTGTTTTTCAATTTAAAGGTTTTTGTAAAATATTTTCAAATAAATTTTGTACACGAATTAAAAAAATCAAAATAAATAAACATTTTATTAATTTTTTTATGTATTTTTCAAATTTTTATGAATTTTATAAATAAGCAGGATAATTTTTTATGGTTTTGAATTTTTAAAACAACAAAACAAATATTATTGCAAGAAAAAATTATGGAAGATAAAACAAAACAATAATAGGTTAACTAATTTTTATAGAATTTTTAAAGAAATTATGAAATTTATTTCAATAAGTATAAGCAGTATAAATTAATCTAGAAAAAAGGTCTCAACTGTAATTATTTAAAGTTTGGAGACTAAATATTAACTAGAAATAAAAATGCAAGGACGATAATGCAAAACTCCCAACGAAAACGTATGAAGCATGTGCTATCAATATCGTAGGAGCATAACTGCAATTACTACAAAACTTCTTCTATGTTGTTAACATGGAAAAAATTCAGGACAGTTACTGCAAATATCCACAAAAGTGACAGGATCACCTGCGAGCAATTAACATGGACCAAAACGTAATTAATTATATGTCATGAATCATAAAAAGTTTCTGAAACGCGTCCCACTACCATTGTTAATTCGAGCAAATTAATGTTCAAATATCGTTCGTTGTAGTCGGATAATGAGAGCAGATCAAAAACCACTTCGAATTAATGTCAAGTTAATCACATGTGGCAAATTTATTTTACTTGGCCAAGCCCAAGGTCAAACTCAGGGAGGCAGTTGTCTCTTTAGATTAATTTTTAGCGAAGTCCAATGTTTGATTTTCAAGGGATAATTTTTTTGGTATTTTTCGGTTTTTATGCAAGAAACATGCACAATCCAACCAGTTTATAAGTTAATTCAGATAAGTGTTTAAATTAAGTCCAAAAATTATGAAACTTGGTCAGATGATGAAATGGGATGAAATCAAGGTCCTCTAATTTTTTTAGAATTTTCTGACACTAAATGGATTTACTGTAAATTAAAATTGAATGAATGCAAAGTGTTTTTCACTAAATTAATTTTAGTAAATACCAAATCACATTATTTTCAGATATCAAAATTATCCTAGATAGATCTAAGTGAGAAGAATCCAGGAAAATTAATCAACCTAAATTTCTATGTCAAATGCACCTATTAAAAATCAATTAAGGAAATCACTAAATGATTTATTTAGGCCTCGAGATGTGTGCAAATGAGATGGTTTTTTGGGCACAATGTAAACTATGTATCCTCAATCTAATGTGAATTTTGGTGATTTTTGGAGTCACAGAGAAATTACTATCAATTAAAAGGCATAATTGGATAAAATATAACAAAATTAAACCAATTAATTAATAGAAAAATCCACTAATATTACAAAAATATGCCAAGTGTCACATAATGAAGAGGACAACATAAGCTACAAAATGTAATTTTTTAAATTGAAAAATGAATTAAAATGAGTTCCTAAATATTCGTGCAAAGACAGGGATATAAATGCAATACAGAAATAAAATGCTCAAAGGAAATATGTTGACATGGACTTACTTGCTATTAACTAGAATGGAGGGGACTTGGTGCAAATCTCCGATGAGAGCATGCTGTGCACGTGATGAGGAGTAGAGTTCTCTACATGCGTTAGGTGCATGCAGATGATGAGTCTAGAGTGCGACAAGGCACAACCACGGAGAAGGACGGCCACACGCTTGACGAAGGGCCAGCAGCGGAGCGGCCGTGCAGCCTGGCGTCCAGGCGGTGGGGTGGTCTGGCCGTGGAAGTGCTCCTGCGGAGGAAGGAGGGCTGAGGCAGGTGGCTGGTTGTGTACCTCCTCGCGCGGGAGGCACGGAGGTGGTGAAGGAGGGCCTCGCGCGGCCAGCGCTTGCGGCCACACGCGGGGACATCGGGCGAGAAGGAGGCTAGGTCGACGGAGATGAGGGGTGTCGGGCGGGTGGCCGCGCAGCCTTGGCGGCTTTTGCTCGAGAAAGGTGCGCGGCCGGCATTGCTCTAGTCGGTGGAAGCACCTGCAGTGAGACGCTCAATCGCGGCAGCGAGGAGTGGAGGAGCTTCGTGGATACGACGGCCTTCGGCTCCGAGGGGAGATGCGGGAACGACGAAGGAGTGCACAGGGGTGTTGTGTGGCGGCCGCGGCTGAAGGGGGAGGTTGCGCGGCTGGCGGTTGCTGGAGGAAGAGCGCGCCCAGGTGGCAGTGGTGCTTGCGACCACACACCATGGGGAAAGCATAGCTGGATGGTGAGCGGGGTATGCGGAAACAGAGGAGTTCTCCTGTTGAACAGGGGACCCTCTCGAATTTGTTTTTTAATCTAAATTTTTGATTAAATGGTTGACGAAAAATCCTCGAAAAATTAAATAAAACTCACCGTTGCGTTCGCAACGTGTTATTTATCTGTTGAAGTGCTCTCTGTTTAGTGATTCGTGGGACGAATAATGATGGATCGATGAGAGAGAGTGTGGGTGTAGAAGAGGAAGAAGCAGAAGGAAGAAGATGGAAATTACCTGGAGTGGTTCCTGTGACGTTGAAGTGTATGCACCAACTGATCGTCGCTCAAGGGAACGGCTGGGCCCGAGCTTCAGCAACTCGCAATGGAGCTGCGACAAGGGTTAAGCCCCTTGGATCTCGCTTGAGAAGAAGGTGGGTCATCACTCAACTATAGAACTCCCTAGCTGTTACCTAAGGTTGATAGGAGCTCTACTCTCCCTCACCGTGAAAATGGCGGATGGGGATGAAGGAAGGAGGAGATGAGAATATAAAGAGGAGGAGGAGGTTGGAGAAGAGATGGAGAAGGTGGATTGGGTGGGGTGGTGTCGTTATTAGCTTCACCCTTAAGTCAAGGGAGAGTGGGGAGGAATGAGTAGAGAAGAGGCTTGGCCGTTGATGGATAACCCTCTCATCCAACGTCCCAGGATGAAGGAAGGAGATGGCATAAGTGGGTGAATGAGGAGGCGACACCTGGCAGCTCCAGGAGCTGCCACGTATCGCTCCCAAAAAAACCAAAACTAAATACAAAGAAAGAACAAAAAGAAATAATAAAAGATGTTAAATCAAAAAGTGGTCAACACTAAAGTTGCTCGTCTCGATGAGATCTACAACTTTTGTGAAGGGTCGAAAATCAAAGGAAGCGATATGTACAAAAATGTATTTTTGGGTGGTACCTTATAGATATAAAATACCGCATTTTATCTTTTATAATTGTTTTTGTCATTTTTCAATAACAGAAAAATCAAAATAAAAATAGGGAAAATATGAGAAGAATATCTACAACTTAGTCTATTTTTTGGATTTTTAATAATTAATAAAATAAAAGGATAAAATGTAGGGGTAAAACGGTCAATATGTATAATATACAAAAGGGGCCCAAAACTCAAGTTTTGCATACGAGCTCCGATTTTAATGAAATTGGTCTTGTTTCGAAGGTCTCTGAATGCATATTACTTTAAAAGTGAGTAGACCTAATTCAGAGGTTGTATGAGAGAGATATGTGCATTTTAAGGTCTAAGGTCTTCAACTGGGTTTGGGGTTTTATTGGGTAATTTTACAAGTTTGTATTTTTTTGATATTTTTCTTTAATTAGTGTCAGTCATATATACACAATAGAGTTGGTTTTATTAGATTCGGATTTAGTATAAAATATATACAAATAAGGTATTTTATTTAATATACAGTTGAATATTTACAAGTGAAATTGGCTTCTTATTTTATGTAAATATGAATGCTAAAATGCAGATATTTTGCTTGCGTGCATGAATACTATTTATGCAAGATAAGGGAAAATATGCATCTAATTACTTGGGAACAAATCTCTATTTTCAACTTTTAGAGTGATGAATCGCAGATTCATCAACCCCGTATACTTAAACGTTGCTCGTCCCCGAGCAACTAAAATGAAATGCAAGAGTGAAATGATTTTGGGTTCCATACCAAGGTCATGAACAAAAGGTGAAAATGGAGCTTGAATCGACCTTTGGATTAACTGTGTGGCGGAACCTTATTGGGATATGAACTTAAGACCTAACAGACTTCGAGTTCCAACTGTCTTCTATTCACGACACCTCAACAGTCAGGTCAGAACAAATCCTCAAACGCAAATTTCTGATGACTATGATTCTTACTTGTACTGTGTAAGTGATAAATAGCTCTCCACATCAGAAATGGCTAAGAAGCAGCCTCCTCTAACAAGGTAACTCTAATTACCCAGTCCAGTAACTCTTTCCTCGAGGAGCGGGGTATTCCCTTCTAAGTTCAAGTGCGACCAGCTCAAGCGGAGGGGGTAGAGAAAAGAATAGACGGTAGCCAGTGTAGCTATCTATCCTGGGATGCCTGACCAGTGTAGCCAAGTCATCCAGCTGCAGACTTCTTGCTAATATACATACTCCGACAGGCAATATTTTTTTCTTTTTTGGCCTGTCTATTTTTTTGGATTTCTTGCATTTTTTTCTTTTTTCTTTTTTTTCTTCTTCTTTTTTTTGGAACTATATACAAGGTGCATCATGTACATCAGGAGTTTTTCCTCTTGAGCTAGTAGACTATCCCTCTTTTAAAGCATTATTGCAACTCACAGCATCCCGTCCTCAGACTTCAACACCACCAGACTAGGTTGAGATGCACTACCCTTCCTAGAGGAGTACGGATGTTTCCACCCATGTGCTACTCCAAGCTAAAGGATTCTACCTCCTCACCACCTCATCAATGAAGATCTACGTGCATTTTGCTTGTCCAAGTTAGGTCACTGTCTAAAAGAATCATGCGTGTGCTTGAGATATTCTACTTAGACTAATCAAGATGACATGGGAACATAGACTTGCGGAATCAAAGAATTAAGTCACTTGACCTGAAAAATCTTAACTCCATTTCCTATAAGGTTCCTCTAAAATTAGGTGGGTTAAGGTAAAATCAAGTCCATCCTCAACATCTATTCATAACTTGGTTCAAAACCCACTAGCTTTTCACCTTGCATATGCAAGATATGCAAATGAGATGCAGATGACATGTTATGAAATGCAAAACTCTTTTTTCTTTCTTTTCTGATGTAGATATGCAAGAGTAAATAAGAAGCCTTTAAGTTTTTCATTTTTTTTAATTATTTGGTATACCTCCTATGTTACAACAACTTACAAGAGTATTATACAGCTTATACAAGTATATTTTACAAAAAAATTTCTCCAATTTTTACCCAACCCGTAATTATTGTGTAATATATACAAAGATATGTGAAAGTACGAGCTATGGGTATAGTATACATGTAATATATACACGCCCCCCTATACTTAGCGTGTGCTATGTCCTCAGAACACGAAAAGCGATCCAAAAGACATTGCTCGTGCTAAGCGTAGGAGAGCAAAAATTACAAAATGTATAGAAGTCGCTCCGCCTCCCGATACTTAGGCTCTGGCTCCCTAAGTGTAGAAGAAAACAAAAATGGGGCGGACGAGGGCAAGAGGGGAAATGGATCAGTATATACAAGGTGGGCATCGGTCTCCCCTATACTTAGGCTTTGGTCAGCCTAAGTATAGGACAAGAGTGAGTATGAGGGCCGATGTGATATGGAGGATGTACAGTGAACAGACTCAGTTGACTCACCCCCTATTCTTAGGATCTGATCATCCTAAGTATATTCCAAGATGGTGATCAATGATGCTGGGATGAGTTACTAGGGTTGCGGGGGAGAAATGATAGAATGTACAGGAATGATGGTATATACAAATGAGTCGGTCTGAATCTTTCAAGATGTTGTCGATGGCTAGAGCTCACTACTGCAAGGTCTCATGCGCGGCTCGATGTGTGTTGGCTGAATCTGTCTCGCGCATGAATACAATCTCCTCAACATGGACTAGCTGCTCATTAGATTCGACGAAGTACTTCAACAGTTGTCCATTCACTAGGAATGTCGACGCGTCCTCTGCGAGATCAGAGATCTCGACACATCCACTATCATGCACCGTACGAACGACAAATGGGCCTGTCCACTTGGACTTCAACTTGCCTTGGAAGACTTTTAGCCTTGCATTGAACAACCATACCTTCTGTCCAGGAACAAAGGTCTTTCGTCTGACATATCTATCATGTCAATGCTTCACCTTGTCCTTGTATATCAAACTGTTGTCATATGTGCAGTTTCTGACTTCCACAAGCTCATTCAGATCCATTTCTCTCTACTTCTGCCCAGGGTGCGTGTTCCAGTTGACCTTCTTAATTACCCATTCTGATTTATGCACTAACTCTGTGGGAAATGGCATGACTTTTCGAATACCATTCGGAATGGGGAGGTTCCTAATGGTGTCTTGTAAGCTGTCCTATACGCCCATAAGACCTGATCCAATATCTGAGACCAGTCCTTCCTGTCTGGGCAGATAAGCTTTTGCAATATAGTCTTCACCTCCCGATTCGACACCTCAGCCATACCATTAGTCTGTGGGTTGTAAGGGCTAGCGACACGGTGTTCGATGCCATAGTCCTTCAGAAGTTTCTTCACATCTCGATTTACAAAGTGGCTACCCCCATCTGATATCATCATTTTTGGAATCCCGAACCTAGAGATTATGTGCTCTCTGATGAATTTACGGACAGTCCTGCTGTTTGCTGCTCGGGTCAGGATAACCTCCACCCACCTTGACAGGTAGTCTACCACAAGAAGGACGTACTCGAATCCGTGGCTCACAGAGAATGGGCCCATAAAATCGATGCCCCAGGCGTCGAAGACATCACAAATGATGACAGGCTGCATAGGCATCTCATCCTTGGAACCAATGGTTCCTCCCATTCTCTGGCATACTGGACACAACTTCGCAAAGGTGATGGCATCGCGAAACAGAGTCGGCCAGTAAAAGCCACACTAAAGTACCTTCCATGTGGTCCTCTTCCCTGAGTGGTATCCTCCTGCCTCCAAGCCGTGGCATAGGGAAAGGACACTCTGGTATTCCTCCTGAGGAATACACCATGTCCAAACACAATCCGGTCCTTCGAAGAAAAGGATCGGATCCTCCCAATGGTAATGTCTAGCATCCGACTTCAGTCGGTCGATGTGGCTCTTGGGCCAACCTTCGGGAACTTTCTTGGAGACAAGATAGTTCACGATGTTGGCATACCATGGGAGTGAGTCGACCACAAAAATCGACTCGTCAAGGAAGGAGTCTCAAATTGGTTAGTCCTCGAAAGTATTGATATCTTCGATACGAGAGATATGATCGGCTACTACGTTCTTCTTTCCAGGTTTATCACGAATATCCAAATCAAATTCCTGGATAAGCAAAATCCATCGAAGAAGATGCGCCTTCGCATCCTTCTTCTCCATCAAGTATCGTAGCGTCGTGTGGTTAGTGAACACAATTACCTTGGATCCAATTAAGTGAGATCTGAACTTGTCCAAGGCAAACACTACCGCAATCATCTCCTTTTCCATAACTGTATAGTTACGCTGAGCGGTATCAAGCACTTTGCTTGCGTAGTGGATTGCAAACGGGATGCCATCCCTCATCTATCCTAACACAGCCCCAACAACAAAGTCTGAGGCATCCGTCATGATCTCAAAAGGTAGAGACCAATCTAGGGCTTGTAGGATCGAGGCATCCATGATCATTCCTTATAATAGCTTAAAGGCCTCAAGACATTTATAATCAACAATAAACTCCATGTCTTTGCCGAAAAGCTCAGTTAGCGGTCAGGCAATCTTAGAAAAATCCTTGATGAATCTCCGATAAAATCAGACATTCCCGAGGAACGACCGCAACTTCTTGACGTTGGTTAGTAGCTGGAGTCGTCTGATCACATCCACCTTGACAGGGTCAACCTCAATTCCTCTCTTAGAGATGATGTGCCCCAACACAATGCCCTACGTCACCATGAAGTGACTTTTCTCCCAGGAGAGCACCAGATTAACCTCACAACAACGTTTGAGGACTCGGTCTAGATTCCTAAGATAGGAATCGAAGGAATCGCCGTGGACCGAGAAGTCGTCCATGAAGACTTCCAGGAATTCGCCGACCATTTCGGCGAATACAGCAATCATGCACCTTTGAAAAGTACTCGGAGCATTGCATAACCCAAAGGGCATGCGCCTGAAAGCATAGGTACCAAAGGGGCATGTGAACGTGGTCTTTTCTTGGTCCTCTAGAGCTATGGCTACTTGATTGTAGCCCGAGAACCCATCCAAGAAACAGAAGAATTCTTTCCCTACTGCCCTCTCTAGGATCTGATCAATGAATGGTAGGGGGAAATGATCCTTCTTCGTCGCGGCATTCAAGTGTCTGTAATCCACACAAACGTGCCACGATGTGGTTACTCGCGTCACGATCTCCTCTCTATCCTCGTTGGTTGTCGTCTGAATTCCTGACTTTTTCGGGACCACATGGATCAGGGTCACCCATTTCGAGTCGGAGATGAAATAAATGAAACATGCGTTGCACCATTTCTCTATCTCCTTCTTCAATACCTCTCGTAAATTTGGATTCAAATGATGTTAGAAATCACAAGAGGGTTTGGCTTCATTCTCCAACTAGATATGGTGCGAACACAGAGCGGGATTTATCTCGTGGAGATCGGAAATGCTCCAGCCAATTACCTTGCCATTTTTCTCCAGGATCTCTAGCAAGCGAGATTCCTGCTCTTTGGTCAATCGTGAACTGATGATGACCGGATATTTCTTCTCTTGACCTGCAAGGAATGCATATTTCAGTGTTGTGGGTAAAGGTTTGAGCTCAGGTAAGGTGTGATCGTCTAGGAAATCTGGCTCAGTGTTGGAAGTAGTTGGATCTTTCTCTGTAATTGCTGCCACCAAGTTATTCGGCTCTAGAGTCGGATCGTCAAAGGTCTTCATGCGATCGGCAAAAGCCACGTTCGACTCGTCATCCTCATCTTCCGATTGTCCTAAAGAGGGAAGGACTGACATGCCTAGCTGGGCCTCTAAGTCATCAAAGATGTAGGGAGATGTAGGTTCTGAGCTGTACTCGTTTTTAAGGAACTCACAAACTGACTCATGTACTGGATCATCTCTAGAGGGGAGGGACTCATCGATGCTGGTTGGGTTCTGTCTCCATGGCCCAACTGTATCTACATGGTCGCGGCCAGCTTCGGATGAAGAGTACTCGGTGCTGGATTCGGAATACGGTCTCTGCCATCTAGTTTGCTTCATCTCAAGTTCCTCATCCCCGCCTGGAGTTTGGAACTGGATCTTCCCGGTCTTATAATCAAACAAGGCCCCCGCTATCCTGAGGAAGGGCCTGCCTAAGATGGTCTGGGAGTCTCTCCTATACGAGGGGTATCCATATCTAGGACTGTGAAGTCCACTATGTATTCTTGACCCTCGACTTTGATTACAACATTCCTCAATTCTCCTTGAACCTCTTGGTTGATTTATCAGCAAACTGCAACATTTTCTGACACTAAATGGATTTAGTGTGAATTAAAATTGAATGCAAGGTGATTTTCACTAAATTAATTTTAGTAAATATCAAATCACATTATTTTCAGATATCAAAATTATCCTAGATAGATCTAAGTCTGAATAATCCAAGAAAATTAATCAACCTAAATTAATTTTGATTTATTTAGTGATTCGAGGAGGTGGAGAAGGAGGGCCTCGTGCGGCCGGCACTCGTGGCCACACGCGGGGACGTCGGGCGAGAAGGAGTCTAGGTCGGCGGAGATGAGGGGCGTCGGGCGGGTGGTCGCGCAGCCTTGGCGGCTTTTACTCGAGAAAGGTGTGCGGTCGGCGATGCTCTGGTCGGTGGACGCACCTGCAGTAAGCTGCTCAAGTACGGCAGCGAGGAGCGGAAGAGCTTAGTGGATGCGGCGGCCTTCGGCTCTGAGGGGAGACGCGGGAACGACAAAGGAGTGCACGGGGGTGTTATGTGGCGGCCGCGGTTGAAGGGGGAGGTCGCATGGCTGGAGGTCGCTGGAGGAAGATCGTGCCCAGGTGGCGGTGGTGCTCGTAGCCACACACCGGGGGGAAAGCGTGGCTGGACAGTGGGTGGGGTATGTGGAAACAGAGAAGTTTCCCTTGTTGAACAGGGGACCCTCTTGAATTTGTTTTTTTGTCTAAATTTTTTATTAAATGGTTGACGAAAACTCCTCGAAAAAATAAATAAAAATCACCGTTGTGTTTGCAACGTGTGATTTATCTGTTGAAGTGCTCCCTGTTTGGTGATTCGTGGGACGAATAATGATGGATCGATGAGAGAGAGTGTGGGTGTAGAAGAGGAAGAAGCATAAGGAAGAAGATGGAAATTACCTAGTATGGTGCCTGGGACGTTGGAGTGTATGCTCCAACTGATCGTCGCTCAAGGGAACGGCTGGGCCCGAGCTTCAGCAACACGCAATGGAGCTGCGACAAGGGTTAAGCCCCTTGGATCTCGCCTGAGAAGAAGGTGGGTCATCGCTCAACCATAGAACTCCCTAGTTGTCACCTAAGGTTGATAGGAGCTCTCCTCTCCCTCACCGTGAAAATGGCGGATGGGGATGAAGGAAGGAGGAGAGGAGAATATAAAGAGGAGGAGGAGGAGGTTCGAGAAGAGATGGAGAAGGTGGATTGGGTGGGGTGGTGTCGTTATTAGCTTCACCCTTAAGTCAAGGGAGAGTGGGGTGGAATGGGTAGAGAAGAGGCTTGGCAGTTGATGGATAACCCTCTCATCCAACAACCCAGGATAGAGGAGGGAGATGGCATAAGTGGGTGAATGAGGAGGCGACACATGGAGGCTCCAGGAGCTACCATGTGTCGCTCCCAGAAAAATCCACAACTAAATGCAAAGAAAAATAAAAAATAAATAATAAAAGATGTTAAATCAAAAAGTGGTCAACACAAAAATTGCTCATCTCGACGAGATCAACAACTTTCGTGAAGGGCCAAAAATCAAAGGAATTTATCTATACAAAAATGTATTTTTGGTTGGTACCTTATAGATATAAAATACCGCATTTTATCTTGTGTAATTGTTTTTGCCATTTTTCAATAAGAGAAAAATCAAAATAAAAATAGGGAAAATATGAGAAGAATATTTACAACTTATTTAATTTTTTTTGGATTTTTAATAATTAAGAAAATAAAAGGATAAAATGCAGGGGTAAAACGGTCAATATGTACAATATACAAAAGGGGCCCAAAACCCAAGTTTTGCATACGAGCTCCGATTTTAATGAAATTGGTCTTGATTCGAAGGTCTCTGAATGTATATTACTTTAAAAGTAAGTAGACCTAATTCAGAGGTTGTATGAGAGAGATATGTGCATTTTAAGGTCTAAGGTCTTCAATTGGGTTTGGGGTTTTATTGGGTAATTTTAAAGTTAGTATTTTTTTGATATTTTTCTTTAATTACTGTCAGTCATATATACACAATAGAGTTGGTTTTATTATATTCAGAGTTAGTATAAAATATATACAAATAAGGTATTTTATCTAATATACAGTTCAATATTTACAAGTGAAATTGGCTTCTTATTTTATGCAAATATGAATGCTAAAATGCAGATATTATGCTTGCATGCATGAATACTATTTATGCAAGATAAGGGAAAATATGCATCTAATTACTTAGGAACAAAGCTCTATTTTCAACTTTTAGAGTGATGAATCACAGATTCATCAGTTTCTACTGTTATTTACATAATTTGGACTAAAACAAAATGAAAGTACTGCAAGGTAAAAAGTGCAATATACCTAGGGCGTGTGTGGTGCATGTGCAGGTACCCGAGCGATGTAGAGGGCTTTGATGGTCTCCTATAGATCTGATCGAAGGGCTTGCAATTGGGCATTGACTGACGGCTAAGATCAAATCTGGAGTGTCTTCTCCTTATAGGACGATGCATAGGTCACCTGAACGAACACTTATGAATGCTTTCTTGGACTCACTTTGATCACCCAGATCTCATCAATTCTCTCTCGGATCGGTTGTTTGAAGGGCCCATGAGGTAGCTACTAAACCCCTACGTCTAGTGAACTACTTCAAATGTTCTGAATCCATCAGATATGTAATCTGGAAGGTCCTTTGCCTGGAGCTACACTGGAGGTCAGATTCTGGAAGATGTAACCCTCATCTCATGCTCCTGGACCTGCACATGAAATGGATCTCGAAGACGCAACATCGAATAGGGTTATTTGATGATGAAAGAGATAGGAATGGAGGGGATCAGTGATTTGATCTTCGGTGAAAGTGAGGACTAGATATCGGACCTCCAATCTGATCTGATGACCAGATCTGAGGGGGATGGGCTACGTAAGGAGGATGAGAGTGAAGGGCTGATCGATTTGGGATGAAAATCAAGGAGAAGTGGCCTCTGATCGCGCTGATCGTAGACCATGAAATGAAGCTATGCAAATCTACCTCGATCGGCTAATAGAGATGGAATTAAGGCTAATGGAAGCTACATGTATCTATGGGAAGGGAAAGCACATGTAGGCAATGAGGAAGGTAAGGTCGTCACCTCGATCCGGTGGCGAATGTCCAGAGAGGCTCGAGCATGGTGGAGGGATTTTCGCCACTTTTGAATCTCGTCAATTCAGCATTGATTTGGCCCTCAGATAACTGCTCCAAGATGTTGTCACCACCATAGAGATACTGGAGGTAAGAAAGAGTGGCTAAGATAGATCCTCTAGGGTTGGTGGGATTGGATGTGAATTTATAGACACAGGCGAGGGTCTAGAAAGATCAAAAAAATACACCCGAGAAATTGCTAGAACAAAAGAAATGAAATTGCCAGCGTGGATGATGGATGTGCAAGGAGCAAATGGGTCAAACAATCGAGTGAAAAGTCGGTCGGAGTTGGACCATAAAATTGGTAGAGAATAACAAGATGGAGGGATGGAATCAGACCCTGGCCGAGGAAGAGGGGTTGACTAGATGGTCAAAGATCCCAATTAGACGAATAAGAAATCATCTATTTCAATAAATTAAAATAAAATAGAAAATAATTTCAAGTTTAAAAATAATTAAAATGAATAATGTTAATAATTTTATAAAAAATGTATGGCACTTTTTAATAAATTAAATAAATTAATTAAGGTAAAATAAATAAAAACCTTTATTAATATGTATAAAATACCTATATATTCAAGAAATGATTTTTAATAACTTATTTTTAGAAATAATTACATAATTTAATAATTCATTTATTTACAAAATAAATTAAGGATTTTAAAAAAAAATTTCTTCTATTTTTAAATGTTAATTTAATCTACAAATAAATAGGAATATATACAAGATGGGTAAATTATACCTATATAATAAATACATTTTTTATTTTGATGTTTTTTTATTTTGTTATTTTTATTTTCATTTTATATTACTAAAATATAATATATATGAAATAATGAAAAAATAATATGTACAAATAGAACAAAGAAAATAAATAAATAAAAAATACATACAATATATACATATGTACAAGTATACCAATAGGGTCCTAAAACCTATTTTTTGCATATTAACTATGATTTAATGAAACCACTCTTATTTGATAGATGATTTTACAAAACTAACTTTAGAAGTGAGTACTCCTAAATCAAAATTCATATGGCCGAGTTATGAGGTTCGGAGGTCAGGCTTTACGGCTTTTAGATTTTGAGATTTCTTAGTATTTGAGATTTATTGATTATTCACAATTACTTTTTAGTTATATTCATATTTTCTAGTGATTTTTGCCGATAGTTCATTGAAATAATTAAGTTATTTGGAGTTGCACATAAATAAATAATAAAGAAGTTTTATATACATAGTGCACATATAGACAAAGGGGTCCAAATGCCCAAACTCATACATTTTATTTCATATTTTTTTGGTATTTGTAATAAATATTTTTAGTTACAAAACAAAGTTTAAAAGTAAGTTTGGTCAATTTGGAGATTTCTATAAATAGTTATGAACCTTGGAAGTTGAACTTTTAGGTTTTTTAGGTTCATTGTAATTATTTTTTTGGTTTAATAATTTTCTAATATTTTTATAAATAATATACATTATTACAAATAGCTTTCAAGAAGGATTTTTATTTTAGGTTGTTTTATTGATAAATAAAATAGGTGAAAATATATACAAGGTGAAAAAATATGAATATGTACAAGCGAGATTTGGTTTTCTTGATTTTTATAAGTTATGGACCCTATCTCCCCCTACTTTATCTATGATTGATCAGATCAAGTCTTGACCTTCTCTCGAGGTTTGGGTCAGTATGCATTTATTCCATAAACGTGTCCTTCTTTATTTCTTTTCTTATTTATTCTTTTATTTTAGTGAAAAGAATGGTAAATATACATTATTAACAAATCAATGATGAATGAGAAATAATGATAATTAATAGATATTTACATGTTTTTCACTAAGGATTTTAGCTAAAAAAAGAATAAAGATGTTGAATCATGGATTCATCATTCCTCTATACTTTACCTTTGTTAGTCCCTTATTAAACACTTATTCAAAAAAAGTGAAAAAGAAAAATAAGAAAAGAAAAAGGAAAGAACTTAGAATAATACTGATTATTAAACTTATCTTCATAAAATTGAAGTATTGAGCTCGATCAAACCTTTGTATTATTAGTTTGGTTCAACCTTATTGGGAAATGAAATGAAAACCTAACATGCTTTTAGTTCCACAGGACTCCTATTCAGATCACCTCAACAGTCATGCCAGAACAAGTCTACATACGCAATCTCTTATGACTATGAATTTTTTCTTGTACGGTGTAAGTGAAATATAGCTCCACACCTCAGAAATGGCACATAAACATCCTCCTCCAATTGGTTATTCTAAATCCCTGATCTAGCTACTCTTTCCTCGAGGAGTGATGTATTTGCTTCAATGTTCAAGTGTAAATGGCTCAAGAAGAGGGGGTAGAGAAGAGACTGGACTGTGATCAGTGTAGCCACATATCCTTGGAGCTTGACCAGTGTAGCCAAGTCTCCAGTTGCAAGCTTCCTTGATATGAGACTTTGAAACATACGCCTTGCGTATTCATATTTTTCTCTGATAGGAATTTTTATTTATTTACTTTTTGCCCATTTATCTTTTTAGATATTTTCTATTTTTTAACATATATACAAATGCGCAGCATGTACATAAGGAGTTTTTCTTCGTGAGCCAGTAGATTATCCCTCTTTTGAACCCACATCATCCTATCATTAGACGTCGACAATACTATATTAGGTTGAGATGCACTACCCTCCCTAGAGGAGGACGGATGTTTCCACCCATGTGCTACTAAAAGCTAAAGGATTCTGCCACCTCACCACCACATCCATGTTGAGCTACGTGCAGAGTGCTTGTCCAAGTTAAGCCACCGTCTAAAAGAATCATGCGTATGTTGTGAAATATTTTACTTAGACCAATCAGGATGACATGTGAACATAGTCTTATGGACTCAAAGAATTAACTCACTAGACCTGAAAAGTCTCAACTTCAATTCCTATAAGGTTCCTCTTGAATTAAGTGGATTAAGGTCTTAATCGAGCTCCATTACTCAATTTTATTCCAGACTAGTTTAAGCATCAATACCATTCTGAAAAATGCAAATGCACATGCAACAAATATTTACAATACATGTTTTTCAAAAGAAAGATAAATAAAAGATAAAATCTTTTTTAAAAGTTTTTCAAAGAATTTTACAAAAGTTTATGGATTTTGTCTTTTTCAATTTTATCATTTGTAATAAATAATTATACATATTTACAAGAATTCACAAGGATTTTATATACCTTTTACAAAAACTTTTATAAAAACCATATACAAGATTATACACATTTTATAAAAGATTTTATAACAAGAACATTTACAAGTTTAATGTATAATCTTTCTAAGTGGATTATATCTACAGATTTTATTAAAGGATTTTTTATACAAAAGAATTATATATATAAATTTAAATTTACAAAAGAATTTTTTTTTAAAATAATTACAAACAATTATGGATGTTATTCGCACATGGATATTACAAGTTTACAAATAAATTTTTATACCCACAATTTATATCCCAAGTGAAAAAATATTTTAAAACCATTTTTCAAAATTTTACAAAGTATTTTCCAAATATTTTACAAATAATTTAGAAAAAAATATAGATAATTTTATAAAAGTTTTAAAATCATTTTAAAAATATTTTCAAAATTACAAAAAAATTTACAAAAAGGGTTTTGCAAACATTTTATTTTCAAACATTTTACAAACATTTGTAAAATATAAATAATTTTGATACAATAATAGTTTACAATAATTTTACAATCAAAATAATTTTATAAACAATTTACAAAAATTTATACAAAAATAATTTTACAAAGGTGTTTACAAAAGATTTTTACAAATATTTTACAAAGCATTTTAAAAATATTTTACAACGCATTTTACAAAAAGTTTTACAAACAATTTTACAAATTGTTTTACAAAAGATTATATAAAAATAATTTTACAAAGGTTTTACAAACATTTTAAAATTTATTTTTCAAAATATTTTTATTCAAAATTTAGCCATACTATTAAACAAACGTATGAGTTATGGCTAAAGTATATATACAATATAAACGACACCCCTTATACTTAGCTCGAACTATGTCCTCATAGTGACCAAAGAACAACAAAGGAAGACATAACTTGTACTAAGTATAGAAAAGTGAAAAGAATCCTATGCTACAATGAATTAAATAATAAAATATAAAATGAATAGAATTCGGTGATCCCCCCATACTTAGGATCAAATAATCCTAAGTATAGATGATTGTACAAGTAGGAAAAATTGAGGAAGGAAATGTACATGAAATCAATGATTTGACTTGTTCCCCTCTATACTTAGGGCAAAGGATCCTTGCGTATAGAAAAGGACATCAACAATTGAGGGACAAGCAAGAGAACAGAAGAAAATAAGACAAAACAACAAGACAAAAGGAACGACATCACTCCCCTTATACTTAGGGTAAAGAATAGGAAACAATAGGAGTAATGAAATGGAACGAAAATGAACAACTTAGTGTCTACACCCCCTATACATTGGATTAAGTGTATCATAAGTATAGTGAAAATCCTAAGAGAGACCTTATGTGTAAAACAAAAATGTAAGAAACAAAGAACAAATCAAGATGAAACACATATATACAAAGTAGACAATGTTGAGGTGCCTCTCAACAAGCACTAGATTTTACGCCTCTAGATGGGCACAAAGGCTAGGACAACATAGTATTGAGGTTCAGGATGTCATATGTAATGCAAATGCCATATCTTCATTGTAGTCTCGGTATGAGAACAACAATGAGGTCAATAGTGTAAATGATGATACCCAAATAAACAATCAGAAGGTTGTCTTTTACCAGGTAAATAGAAGGAAAATAAATTAGTCATTGGTAGTACAAATGAAATCATTGACTCATTATCAGAATGGAGTGAAAGGGTGGAGTTGAAGAAATAGAATGTGGAGAAAGAAGGATCAGTCATGGAATCCTCCACATAAATCACCGTCTCAAAAAGGTGTGGAAAGTCAAGATCAGTAGACTCGCTAAGAAAACTGATATTAATGCGCATAACGTAGAGATATCAGATAAATCATTGAATATATCAAAGATCGACTCATCCTCACAAGGGTCGTCGAGGAGTGACAACTCAGACTCAGAAAAATTAGAAGACTCAGTCTCGATATCTGACATATCAGATGCACATCCAAGAAATTAAACTGAGTATAAAACATATCACTCATATATAAACGTTGGGGAGATGGGAAAGATCAGAATGACTCAAGGAAGAGAACGAATAATCAAACTCAAATAACAGGTTCTCTCTTGAAGTCAAAGAAAAACCATCAAACGTATAAGAAAAATCAGGCTTAGTGAAATTCAGGTCAAGATAAAAGAGATCACTGACCTACCAACATGAAGGAAGCTGAACTGGGACGATACTGAAAATCATCTAGTCCTCAGAAACTGTATCAACTTTATCATACAGGAGGACAGATGGCTCACATATGGGACTATCAATGTCTAGCAAATCAAAATGGTATCCCTCATATAACTCTGGTTGCTGGAATGGATCTGAACATACACATGAATCTGAGAAGCACATATGAGAAAAGAAATCTAGTTGCTCTTGACACAGAAACTATAATGGTTGAACTAACTGCTGAAACAATGCAGGCTCATGTTCCATCTCTTAGAATACCGGAATAGGTGGTATCCAAGAAGCAGTAATTGTCTCATCGTCCATCATCTATGTGGATTTAATGTCCATGTCCTTTGGCTGGTGTGTGTGCTCTGACTCCTCAAGAAGTATATCACACATGACTAGTTATGCATCTCCCTCATGTGTTGTCCTGACTAAATCATCGTGTGAAGACTGGGAAGTCAACGAGATGTCATAAAGCTATCCAAAGATAATCTAAAGTGAATCAACATCAAGACTTTGGTGTGAACCACCACACGAGGCATCGACTAGTCTCTGCTGCTTGGCAGTCATCCCCTATAGAAGATCTGTACAAGGGCAGTCTTCGAAATTCCGTGATCAGGAAATCTCTTCAAGAGGTCAAGAAACCTCAGCTATGAATCATGCAATGATTCCTGGAGGTCTAAGTTAAAATGTTTGATAATAGACCACATCAACTCTACTTTATGATGCGGGTAAAATCTCTGCATGGACAATGCCCGTAAGTCACCTCATGTAGCTATCTTCCTCCCCATCTCGCCATCTCATCTCTTGACTCTAGTTTGAAGTGAGAAAGGGAAGGTCATTAGCCTCAACTCCTCAGAGCCTTGCATTTTCGTCGGCCAAATCCGGATTGAGTTTTGCTTCCCCCTTCGTAACCCCCCCCCCCCCATTCTGCCCCCCCAAAAGCCCCCCGACCTCTCACGGCGGTTCGTTCTTCCTCTGTACCCTTGCTTGAATGAAGACACCCGATCGGCCCGACTTTCCCAAATGCCCACCACTGGCCCTTCTCCTTTCCGGGTCTTGATTCGTCGCCTCGTTTCAGTCGTAGTGGTCCACGGGGCAGAAAGAAATGAATGAATGTCCCTTTGGGAAAATGTAGAAGGAGACACCTACCCAGATGAAAGCCAAAGGTTGAGATCGTAGGTGGGCGTATCGAACCGAAAGAAGATCTCAGATTGACATCTTGATACACTAATTTACCATAATAATAATCACTAAACCAACTTGAATCTGAACTACGATTCAGAGAAAGTCTGACTGAAATCGGATTTCCTTTTCGTGCCATATGAACTACTGGGAATTTGCCCCTTTCTTCCCTGTCCAATATTGATTCTCGCTTCTTCAGTCCCCTCATTTCCCCACCCCTCCCCCTCCACCGATAGATCGCAAGCCGCCCGGCCTGTCCTTTATTTAGAAGGAAGGGGCATGGTCAAGGGCCAAAGTCTATCGCCTACGCAAACTATATATTAGCTATCGACTTTCTGAAATATATAGTAGCGAATATCAAAGTTCTATTTTCTATTTTTTTTTTCTTTCTTTGTTTGGCTCGAAGGCTCTTTCTCCTCTGTGTTTTAGTCGCGGGGGGGTCCCGTGGGGCTACTCCTCTTTTTTCTCGATCGAGCCACTCTCCCTCATTCTACTCGTCCAGCCCTCTTCACGAACTTGTACAATCGATGCCACATATACCGCCAACTCGATGATCGAAGAAATCAGGAAAGAGGCGACGATTTGGCACCAGATATCCGGAGGTGTGGAAAGAGCAGCAGTGAGAAGCGAAAAAACCATCAAAAAACGACGATTGTTCGTGACCACTGAAAGACCCCTTGGTTCTGGCAAACGGATCACAATGACTGGTACCTGGGAGCATACCGATGGAATGAACGAAATACGAAGAGTAAACATAATATGGTCATAGATCTTAGGTTGTAACTTGATCATGAGCGACTCCGTTGATGTTGCACCCACAAAGTATGGAAAGTGCCAAACTTTGGGAACTACTCGGGGAGGAGTTAGGAACAGGAACAAGAAGAAGCGAGAACCACTTAAATGGAGGAATCGATAGTATTTCGTCCTTTGTTCCCCATAGCAACTGGGGATCGAAAAGCAAGAAATTTGATGACTTATTAAGGGAAAGACGAAGTAAGAGCATGCTATTGGGGACGTTGCAACATATGTCGGGGAGGCCTCCGTTGATTGTGTACGAACAAAATACGAGTCCAAAGGCAGGGTCAGAAAGGGTGACGCTAATAGAGAAATTGACTCTTCCGGGAACCAATAACGCGTAAACCATGTCAAACCAAGACCGATCAATATCCGAACTCCACGGATTCGAACTTCTCCCAAAATCGTTTCCGGTGCGAAATGCCATTCTATGAGTAATTCAAAGGATAAAAAGATAGGATTCGAACTTCTCCCTCTTTTTAGTAATGAACAAAAAAACATAGACATTCGACCCGAAATTGGGGATCGAGTGGGGGGTCACAGGGGTCTCTTCTATCCGAAAAGAGAAAGTGAGAGTGAATGTCATTATCCTCCCAGACTAGAGGATGCTTAGCGCTCTGATAACTTCGAAAGCTAGGATCTGACACTGCCTAGGATGACCGGCAGGTCCCGCACAAAGCTATGCCCCTATGTTGCCCAGTGGGTCCGTTATCGGTCAAAGATTTCGTCCATTCGACCATTACAATACGCAATTACAAGTCGGAGTGGAGAAAACTTAGGGTTATGCCTCGTCTTGTTGCCTCAAGTCGCTCAATCCGAGGATTCTCTTATTTATTTATCGCCTTTGAATTCGTCATGCTGAACACGACACTAGATGGTGATAGGTAGGGAGTCATCAATCTCTGAACGAAGGTCTAGGTCTGACTACTTGACTGCCTTGATCTCCGAAGTCGGGAAGCTAGGTTGGCCAATTGACGTCGACTGCTCCTGGTCAAAATGCTTGTCTTAAATGGCCCAATCGGGGTAGCTAACTCTGTGGCAGGAGAGCAGCGTGGAGTGAAGTATGCGAGTAATCAGTGAGATCAAGAAAGACTTCTCTGAGACATCCGATTCGAGCTTGTTCCATGGCATTTCTCAATTAGCCCTCATATAGTAAAGTTAATCGAATTGTAGAAGGAGTTCTTTGTACCTCTTCATCTATGACTAGAATGAAATTGAAATGATTGGAACACAAGGGTCACATCTGCCTAAGCTTGACTAAGATATTTCATCTATCGCAAATCATCTTAACTATCGCGAAAGGTAAGTGCCAAGAACTGCTTCCAATTATATAAGATCATATATAATGGAATCCCAGTGAAGGAAGGAGCTTGTGAAGGTTGGAAGACTACGTGCTACCCCCACTTCACTATGAAATCAAACGGAAGTCAGATGCCGAGCTATGAGAAATGAGAATAGGGCCTGGGTGAAACTAGAACTGAACTTCAACGCCAAAATATCTGAGGTTTAGTGATTTAGTCTCCTTTCTTTGATCTTCGTGGACATAACCGAAGCCCGAATGAATTAGTTGGTACTAGAAATGTTTAAGCCAGAGAACGGAAGTGTACAGTCGCAGATGATCGCGCTAAGTCAGTGTATTTGAGATGTTCTGATGGAAGAATGAGAGTTTCGATACGATATCTCATGATCTGAAGCTGGGAGAAAGTATTGGATTGTAGAATGTACGAAGCGGAAAGGTTATACTGTAGTATTTCTTCGTCTCTCATGCAGACTCATTCACTTCTATATACTCTTTCCGACCACCCATACCCTCTAATATATTACTACGACTAACCTCGGCCAGCATTGCCCTGTGACTGTGCACGTGTAACAGTTCTGCACTGTGTGGGTCCTACAACTGAAGGCTGTCCCTGAGAGTGAGTGGCCCAGAGTGCTGTCGGATATAATATCCGGGCCACGACCCTGGACCTGTTACCGGTGGGTGCGGACAGCAGGGACACATCAAGAGGGACTGCCCGAGCAAAGCCAATACCTCCACAGGTGTATAGCGAGCGGCGAGTACGGGGAGGACTCAGACTGCAAGCTGTCAGTGCTGCTGCTACACAGGCGTCAGCTCATGTCGCCCGTCTGAGTGGTGGAGGATTTCCACGTCCTCAGGGCAACACGACAACAACAACAACCGGCTCAAAGCATTGTGGGTTCTAGTACGACCCGACCTGCGGGCCGCGTATACGCCCCATCACAGAAGGACGCACAGGCAGAGCTTAGTAATTAATAGACGGTCGTGGGAGTTAAGGAGATGTGAGTGAGTTTAGGCCCAAAGGACAGGAGGAGCGGGAGTTGATGGAGGAATCCACTGATTTTCTTAGGGCTGAACTGTTGATAAGGAGGTGAGGGCAAATTAGCTCTTTGAATTACCCTCGTCTGCTTCAGTGATGAATAGGTAAACATCCTCCTTCGCTAAATCGTCCCTCCCGCTTCAGTGATGAATAGGCAAATTTCCTGCATCGCAAAATCTTCGCATTACCCTGATTCGGATTTTGATATTAGTCTCGAAGTTGTCCGGCAATCCGAAGCATAGGATTTTTTACACCCCCCGGTTACCGGCCTAATAAGGCACTATTGGGCGGGAGACAACCCTGCAAGCAAGATTTACGGGAAATCAAGATCTAATATCAAATGATTAGCAAATTCTGCAGAAAGAAGAAGCGTAGGAATGATTACGTCCCTCGGTTACCGGCCTTGAAAAGGCACTATTGGGCGAGGGGCAACCTAGCTAACAAATTTCCGTAAAGAATTGCATTTATCTATAGAATTTCTCAAATTGCCTCATTTTCTTTTATGGCTATTTGCTTTTATGTATAGAGCGCAGCTGTTTGCAATGGATAGAGAATTGGGGGAAAGGCAGGTGACCCCACTCTTTTTCTTTTTTGAAGTAGAGGGGTCAGATCTATTATGTTCTAACCGGTAGCATTGCGCTGGCAACCGTCGGATTCAGTTGCCAAGCCAGGGTCCCAGACTCGGCAACGCATCTCCTTGACTTCCCGGGTAAGGATCTTAAGCGCTTTAGAGAGACCTCAATGCCCTACTTCACTGACCTCACGGATAGGAACCTATGTCCTTCTCCTCCGCTCAGCTTCCCCACGAACCCTGCCGCTGACCTGCGAACCCGTACAAAAAGCCTCAGGGCTCAGCTACAACCTAGCCCGGCCTATCTTGACCACCCTCCTCTGGGGCATCTTCTCCCTCGGCTGATCCGCACTACACACATAACTCTTTTGTCTTTTTCTATCTTTCCCTATACCTCTCGCTCAGGAATTCTGTTTGACTTTGGGTACCGCACAGGGAATCGGATCCAGTTCACGTACGTCATAGCCCCCTCTAGTCTTTATATAAGCCTCTCGTCCTTACTGCTATTATATATCTGGGGCATGGGATAGGAGCAAGGTCTAGAGGGAAGATGCCCCCTAATATATATTCCTTTTCCCACCGTCTACGGCTCTTTAAACTACATCGGCTAAAACAGCAGCTTCGGATCAGGACTATAGGCCCTCCTCGCGAACAGCCTTAAGGCTCAGCTCACCCTTCCGATCGACCCACCTTCGCTTGCTACTTTGCCCAGGGAAGAGAAAGCTCTTATTAAATATTTAGTGGCTTGTCGGAACGGAATCAGAGCGATTGACCTTCCACGGTGCTGGAGGTGAGCCGAGGTATGCGCTGTCCTGGTAGAATTCGAGCCCGACCTTCCCTCAACATATATATCTCTTTCTGTAGCCTCCTCCGCCACTCTTCCCCGAGGTCTCGGAGCATCTCTCAGTCTCAGATCGGGCGGGACCTCATGGGGCTTGCTTACTCAACAGCTGACGGGGTAGAAGACAGCTCAGACATAGTCGACGTGCCGTTGTCGAATGATGCGGAGCAGAGTCAGGAACTAGATTCGCGATAGATGCCTTATATATCTCGATAGTTGTGAGAAGCAAGAACAGCGGATAGGAATTCTCTTAGGATCTGATGAAAGCCAGTCAAAGGTTCAAGGCTAACTATGCTTACCTGCGAACATCTGATCTTTCCTACTAGACTATCTGACCTCTCCCTTCGCTGCAAACCCGAGGCTGACCTTGTACTTTGGTCAATAAAGCAGACCCCTGGCCTAATAATGCCTCCTTGCCCACCTTGTCTGCTATACAACCTCATAGCCTGAGAGTCCGTCGCCTTTCTGATACCTACATTCCCCGTGGGAAAAAACAGTACTATCGCCTTCCGCCTCTAAAGATCATCGGTCGATGGTCTCGGAAATTCGTCATAGGTATACTATGATTAGTGATTCACCTCAGAGCCTATCCGCGAACGTCAAACTTCTTTGACGCGGCGAACTCTGGCTTCGCACCTTGCAGGGAATCAGAGTCCTAGTGCAGAGCAGCACCATCTCTCCGTCGGTCTTCTGAGGCCTTTAATGAGGTCTCAAGCGGGGGGAAGGACCGGAAACAAACCAACCAAGATCGAGGGGGCCGAAAGAAACTATATAAGAAAAGACATGGAAAATAGCGACCGCTTTGAGAGTTCAACCACCGATTCTATGCTTTCTGACTGCCCCAAATATATAGTACCCTTCCCTGGCCCTGGGACTCCAGACTCTTCGTGGAACCCCCATTCTCTCGCACCCTGAGACTTTAGTGGTTTAGATCAGATAGGATTCACCCGCAGTTGCTTCTTTTTTGTTGGTTGCGACTACTTTCCTGCTATCCAAAACTTCCTCTCTCGCCGAGAAATGAGAGGATGGGATGTCACATTCATTAGTCACTGCTCACTCTCTCACCTAGAAAAAGACAGAGAGGTTCTGGCCGAAGACTCTCACTCTGTCTGTTGACATAGCTTATTGAGTAGACGGTTTAGATAAGAATGGATAGACAGTCTACTAGTCTCACTCTCCAGTTCTGACCCTTGCTCGTACTCATGCTTCTTTTCCGTGGTCGGTTGACCCCTGGCCTAATAATGCCTTGCCTTCTCTCCCACCTTCTTTCTGATAGTTAGCTTAGCGCAGGAATCATGCCGGCTGCGGCGGCGATCGAGCACGATTTAGAGGTCCCAGCATGGACTATCAGAGCAGCTTGAACATATAGTCAATCAAATAGGGTAGGGATATAGATATTTGGCCAGTCCCAACTCTTTTCTTGCTTAACTAGACCCCGGCATATATAGTGGAAGAAAAAAGCTTGGCTGGATTCAGGATCGCTTCAATTCACGCGTATAAGTAAGAGTGAGTTCGTGATGACGGAAATGAGAACTGCAAATAAGGTTTCTAATTCGGCTATAGTATAGTTAGGCGTTGAACTACTCATTCTGGGAAATGCGCTTTAGGAAGGGCTGATACTGAGAAGCATATTCAGACCATGTTACATGCTTGTAATATATATAAATAGGGGGCATTGTCATGATCATCCGAGCTTTCTAGCCTGAGTCAGATCTCCTTTAGCTTTCACCTTCGGACATTTGCCAAGACTGATTATGGCGAGATGCACGCTATGTCTTCCTATAAACCTTTTGAGCGTCTTGATCATCTACTTTCGGAAGCATGAGATTAGCCGACTTCGGTTCCATCTCATCTTTTTCTGTTATCCTGCCGGATGTGAATTATCCAATGCTTTCCTGCCTACGTTTGAACCATTTTGACTGAGAATAACTGAGGACGGAAGGGGCTCATCAGCCCTTGGATTCTACTTCGAAATAGTCCACTGCTTCGAGAAGTGAGGGTGCGTTGCTGTCTTTCAGTCTGGATTTCGTATAGAATAGATAGAATTGATGATCGTGCTATAATCTCAAATAGCTCCTTTCTGTCTTCCTCATTCTAGCACCCCGAGCATTTAGGCCTGGTCTCTATAGGACTGGAATCTGACTGCCTGTATGATCATGGTGAGTAAGCCGACTTAGATTCTGGCTTATGTGCGAGGTCTTTGACTTGAATATATAGAAATAGGGGGCCTTGATCAGCCTTTTGCGAGGATTGCCTCTCTCTGCCTCGATTTCCCTTCCTTCTTACCTGCTCTCTGTCCCCACCTCTTCCTCATTATCTGAATGAGACTCTATTGGACCCAGAACTATCGCGAACCGGACGAGTTAGATGGTTCAAGTATGGATTCACCTGCTGAGGTGATAGACGAAGGGGAGCCGACCGTGTACCACGAAGCAAGCTACGGACTAGCCAATCTATCTCTTAGAACTGATGAGGAAAGAAGCCCTTATCGATTCGAGATCTCTATCCCCTGAGGCCTACTTCTCTTGGGACTAGCGGTCGGTGCTCTATTAAATGAAATGAAATAAGAGGACACTGATGTTGAATACAGACGCAGTCTTGCCCAACCACTTTCGGCATCTTCCACAACATATGTACTATCTCTCTCTCCCGTCTCGCTATATCTCCAACTATCATCTTAATAGTGGCCAGCGAGGATCAGACTAGCAGCGATGCCTACCGCTCCGGATGACTTCTCGACTCTCCTTTCCACTATAGTCTCCACTCGCAGTTCATCTCAATGCAAGAGAGATAGTAGTTTGACTATATATTAATATTAGGGACTTTTTTTAGATATCTCTATTTATTATATTCGCCTTCGCCACTATATAAAGATGTAGTTTCTAAATAATATTATAGGCCAATTATTATATTGTTTCTCTAGGCTTGTCGAGTGTCCGCCGCTGCCTCAGTATAGGACTATATACCAGATCTCCCAGGAGGTTAACAGGATACGTGCCAGATTATGCGGAATTCTCTCTTTGCTTGGTACGCAGTGCTATGCATCATTTGCTTGCTTTGTCTGCCGCCTTCTCATAGCTATTCCAATATATCCTAAGATTCGTTTACCCTTACTAGAACAAATGAGCAGTTCCCTCGGCATTTCGGAAGAGCTCTTCCATTTATGACCTCAACGGCCGAACTCTCGAGCATGAAGCGAAGGTAGAGGAAAAGAAGTGAGTGATAGCCCCTCTCCCGTCAAAGGACAAGAGAGCTTCTTCGCCCCTCTCCCGTCAAAGGACAAGAGAGCTTCTTCGCCCCTTGACGTTCGAAGTTGGGAATGCGAAGGGCGCGTATAAGTCTGACTGACTTCCGTACCCATCTTCCACGCGGATCAAGGGCCCTCGTCTGCGCCACTTTCCTTTCATCACTCTATTCGCAAGCGCAGACGCTTTCTGGCTCTCGGTTCTTGCTCTTAGCCTTCTCTCTCCGCCTTTAGCCTAGAATCGAGTACGTCAGTGAGTTAGCCTTCTCTCTCCTATTTGATTTATAAGAAATTTCAAGTACTACTAAGCGGACGGACATACTATGCCCCTTCCTTGCCTCACCCTTCTACTCCCTCTAGTGTAGCACTCAGCAACTTACTATACTATCGCAAACAGTTAGCATTTTTTGACGTTCTTTATTATATTAGAGGCAATCCCTTTCATTTCGGGTCCTTCTACTTCGACGCGGATACCTCCTTCCCCCTCGCGATTATCAAGAATATATATATCAAATGCTTTCTTTCTTATAGAGAAGAGAAAATGGACACACCCTCCGACCCTTATGGATTATCTTCCACAGAGCCAAGGATCAAAGTCGCTGCAGGAGTTTTTTTCACTCGTAAATCAGTCCGTCGTCTACTATATAATCTTCTTTCAGCAGTTTACTCAGATCTAGTCTTCGAGGGTATCTTTGCAAAGTAGTAGTTTGAAACGGATTCTGTCTTTCTAAAGACATCATATATAGACTCTGTCAGAATCCCCGTGGAATTACTTACATCTTGTCATGCCCGGCGACTCACTCTAGTTGCTGAGTCTGGTCAGAGATGCCAATTCATGAGGGCCCCAAAACTATATCAAATTGGTGGACAAGAGGTGAGGATGAAGGTTCCGGACCAGTAGTAGGAAAGGAAGTCAGCCCTCTAATGACGCCTTTCTCCTTTGTTTCTTTGATGAGTCGTGGGACGACCTAGCGCTCTTGGAACTCTAATACGCATAAGACTCGCTCTTTGACCTCGTCTACGCTCTACCGGCCCGAATATATAGTTGGTTCGCGGTCAAGCTCAGGTGAGCTAAGCGTCAAGGAGAGTTGGACGAGCGAGGTCAGACCCGACGGTGCTTTAGTAGGCCAATGCTGAAGCGGGGGAGTCTGCGCTGATTCCGCGAGAAGATGCTTAGGCTGATGCCAGAGAATCAATAGCTTGACTGAAGGCAAAAGAGGTTCGTGCCGCGGCTGTCTTTCTTCTTCGCAGTATACCCTCTTCTTCTCCTTATACAGGATAAGCATGAGAACATTTACGAGAAATCATCAAACGTTATCCCATAAGCGAGCAGCGGGAGCCTTCGGAAGTCTTTCTCGCCCCCGTCAGATGCCTTCCGGTGCTAGGAAGGAAGTAGTAGTAGACCCTTGTTCTTTTCTGCGGAGTCTAGTTCCGGGGAGTCGTCGTCCTGTATAACCAGAATGAGCCCTAGGTCTGTCTAAGGGCTGACCTGACTATTGACTGGAATTGGATCTATTAGTCTTTTCCGAGAGTCTCAGATTCTCTCGAAAGCCAGGAGCCAGAGCCGGCGGAAGGAAGTATAGGCACGTGCCAAGGGCGGGAAAGGACTAGGAAAAAGCCTACTTGATTATCAAGTTTGTTGACTGGATAAATCTTGATTTCAAGGAAAGGGCCTAGGAGACCCGGTGCAGAACTAGATTATTCGGCTTATTCAATTACGCCTACAAAGCATCTATCAAACTTCCGACTTTTCCTTCATTCTACTAGATTAATAGTCCCTCGTCATAGTACGGGCCAGTAGGTAGTCTCCGAGGGCTATGCCTCTTTTTCACGAACCTCATCATCACAGACGGATTTCTCATTACGGCAAGTCTGCGGGAGGTCTTGTGCTTTGACCGCCTTTATATATATAGATAGCCGAGGTAAGGGGAACTCCTTCTAGTTATAACCGTTATGCGGGATTCTTGCCAAGCTGACTTACGATTACCCTAAGAGAACCCTTCATTCTGTTATCATCTGGAAAACCCTAAAGAACGAGGCTAATAAGTAGTAGTGCGAGCGACTATAATTATAATATTCTAAAAAGAAGAATCCAAAATGCGTCATTATAGGGGAGACTCTCGGAACCTAGTCTTGTCTAGATACCGGGCTAGGTAGGTCTGCTTGCTTATGGGGAGGAGGAGCGTGCAAGCCGATAGAGAGGCATAGAAGAGCCTAGAGTAGGTGGGCATTCGTTCAAAGTAGAGCTCAAGGGGTAGAGAGTGCGAGCCTAGTTGACGAAGCGAGCGTAGACGTGCTAAGGAAGGTGGAGCCCCTCGACAATGGAGCCTATATATAAAAGCCTAGGTGTATAATTCTCTACTTCAGCCTAGGTATAAAGAAGATATTCCTGACTTGATGCTTTTTTTAATAATAGCTAATTCTTCTTCTGATTATTTATGTGGGAAAAGTGCTTGTCTTTATAGAAGATCAACGGTCGAAGACTAAACCAAGCGCGAACTAGACTATCAGAACTGACAAGGGCTAACTTACTATATTCATTCATTCCTCACTGGCAAGTTTTCTTTTAGGCTAAGAGGACGGACTATCAGATAGGGGCCCACCCATTTTTGAGCAGCTGGCTAGGAGGGGTGGCCTTCTTGCTAAATGCCGAACTGAAATGATGAGTTTTGACGATGCAGACGAAGTCAGGAGTACGGAGCCTACCTAGTCATGATAGGTGCCCAGGTGAGATCAAGGAGCTTGTGGACCTAGTCGCTGAGGAAGAAAGAAGGGAAGACCCGAGGTTGTGGACTATGCATCCTTCCCCTATTTGAGTATGCCTCACAGACATTCTAGGCCTTCAATGCTACTTGTCAAGCAACTTTAATGAAATCCCTAGATCTTCATTCCTCTCTCTCCGCACTCAATTGGCTTAGCACGACCCGAACTTCCTCTCTCGGCCCATACATAAGTGAACTATAATGGTGCGTCAGGAGCACGGTCATCAAGTATTAGAATGAAATAGACTTTCCTCTGAAAAAAAAGAGTGATGCGCTACTTCGCTTTTCTCTCTTGCGCTACGCATTCTTTTCCCCCCGCATTTCTTGATCTATTTGCCTCACCCTTTCCACTACCTTTGTTCATTCGCCACTCGGAACTACCTTTCTCTGTTCTGCTCCTTCCTCCGTTGGGTGCTTTATGGGACTTCCCAGAGTCAAAGCGGGGTCCGAACTGGAACAAATATAACAAGAATAATGAAAGCAGTTCAAAGCGGTTCATCTACTATCGCGATATATATAGCCATTGTAGTATTTTAGGCTGTTCCGAGGTAATTGAGAGGATAGTTGCAGCGCTTTTGCTATGATGTTTAACAAGCCGCTGAGAAGACCTATTTCCTTCCCCTTCAGCTCCGCTCTCTAACTCGCTCAGGCTCGGACCTTTCTGAGGCGCCAGAGGTTAGAAGATCAAGTAGTCCTGTTATATCGGAAAGTCATCCACGAAGATGGTGACCAGCTTTGATATTAGTAGTTGTCGTCTCAGCCCTCATATATAGCAGGACATCATCTTGTATGTACGTATATACCCTTCCAATATCTCTATTCAACAGGGGAGAACATGCCAGCTCTCAGGCGCGGATGCCGGTGCCCCCTTAGCTTGAATTTGAGCTCAGCCTTTCTTGCGCTTTCCGGGAGTATGCTTTATTCCCCTGACTTCTGAGCTTGCCTGATCTGATAGAAAGGGCAAAGGTAGCCCTTGGGGAATGAGCAAGCTGTCGGTTCCCGGTCCGCAATGCATCCGCGAGAGTGAGCGCTAGCATTGAGCAGGTCATTCTAGTGGGCAGCATCTACCTCGCTTATTGGTTAGTTGCATTCTTTCCCCTTGGCATTGATATCGCGTGCAGTGGAAAAGGGGAACTCGTGGATAGAAACCACAACGTCACTATAGGGCCCTCTCTGACACCAAGCCCTCAGGGATGTCGAGACTTTCCCGTTCTCGACGAATGATGGCCGCCGAGTCCCTGCTTAGCTGCTTCTTAGAGTCTGACCCCCACTGGCACTCCTAGCTCTCGCTCTTCCCTGAGCCCTCGGGCTCATCGGGGATTTTCCTTCCTTAGCTCTATCTCCTGCCCTTGAAAGCAGATCGTGAGAAACCCGACCTGCGGAGAAGATAACAGATTACCCAGCGAACCAGTGATCAAGGCTAGGCTGTCGGAGAAGGCAGACCATACGCGCACTATCTTCCCCTCGGCTTTTCCTCTGTCAAAACTCAAAGCTTAGCTCGTATCAGCGAAGTTCGCACTAGCCTATTTATTTATCGCCTTTGCCCCTTTGAGAATGCCGACCCAGTTACACAGCAGCTTCTCCGCTGACCTCTCTTCAGCCTGAGACTTCCGATGAACAAGAGTGAAGTCGACGACTACGCTGGGTCTCACCTTCGACACCTCACCTGGAACCCCAACCTGCTAAGCTAGCCATAAGTCCGCAGACGACTATTTGCTTGGAAGCTTGTAGACTGTCGCTCACCTCTGATCTTTGATTTCTCATATATCTATATGATCTCAGGTCTGTAGGACCTTTCCCCTTCCCGGGACCGTCCGTAGGACCAGACAGCCTTCCTGCCCTCCACTAGCAAATGGGCAGTTCCCACGCGAAATAGAATATATAGTAGGTCTAGTTTTTCTTTTCGCCTAGAGGAAATGCAGCTTCAGTACTTCCCCGATGGTAGTTGAGCATGCCACAGTCTTGCCTACGTCGCTAAAGTCAAGGTAGGACTCTTTCTGGAAAAGAGCTCGCCCTAAGTCTGAAGCAGAACAACAGTCTTTTCGATCAGTACGTCACGTCTAAGGCGATAGGAGAATGGTGATGCGAAGCGGTCTGATTCTTTTCTTGGGTCCTATCGGGAGGGAGAGGTCTTACTGGGAGGGAGTCTGCCTTATCGGCTGAGGGTGAGCTAGTCGGTGGATAGATAGGTAAGGTCAGGTACCTCTGAGAAATCTAGTGTCGAAAAGCATCAAATCTTCTTAGCTTATATCTCTGAAGGCTATATATCCTGTCATCCTCAGAGGCGAATATATAGGTCAATAAATGGTAGTAGTTGCTGACTCGCTCTAGTCTGTGAAAGAAAGGTGGAAGAAGTTCAATCAAGACCAGGGTGCTGACTTTTTCTTATACGAGAGTCTTTAGCTTAGACCTTTGCTTTCCTCACTGAATAGAATATGGGCCTGACTGACCATTTTTCTTCGTCACTGAGGACTTTGCCTAGCTCTGCTCTGATAGTCTAGTGCATCCGCCCCGGACTTCGGGTGCGGGAAAGCATGTCTGAGTCCTTATCTCTCTCTCAACCCTCGCACATATATACTATGGCTAGGGCCCTGACTATACATATACAGCTAGCCTTTCTTCGAAAGACTTTCTTAGTGCCTTCGGCTGTCTCATCAGCGGGCTTTCCAGGGCTAGTCCGTCACGTCATAATAATTCCTCCCACTATCAATCGAGAATCATAGAATAGCCAAGCATGACGTCTCCTCGGTCATTCTTATCGATTGATCCCTGGGGCTTTGCCTGAAGTGAATCACTCGAAAAAGGGTGCTTCAGGAGTCTCTAAAGAGCTGGTGGACTGTCCGCATATATCTCGGGGTCCGAAGGAGCTTTAGTAACTACAAGGGAAAGTACGGGGTGCTTAGTCCGGGCTCTGAATTCTGCACATGCCTTCCTTCGTCTTTAACCGCGCTAGGCTGAGATGGGCCCGCGGAAAGGCACCCTCCGTAGTTTCGTCAGGCTCCGCACCTGAGCCTTCTGGTCTGATTCTAGGCCCGGGAAGCCTCTTTCTGAGAGCCATCTTCTTCCATCTTTCGCGTGTGGCCAGGATACCCTGAAATAGAGAGATCCCTTCCCCCCGGATCTCAAGTGAATTAAAAGCCGCTTAAGCTGCTTATAAGTCTGTCACCTCAGACACAGAAGTCGACGCCAACTCGTACTATATATCCGGGGCGAAAAGCAAGAAGAGAAGAATGGAGTCGAGTTCATCACCCCTAAAGAAAAAAGATGTGGTTCCCTCTCTCCTTTTTTGCTCTGATTTTCATGTGTTTAGCATATGTCTAGCACCTTCCCGGAAGCTTGCGGAGTCAAGCTCTTGATCTATACCATGTTCGTCGGACTGATGACTCAGGGCTGAGGAAAAATGGATTGATGAATCGAAGCTCTACCCGCGGGTGCCACGCTCACTTAATCACTAATCAGAGTATGGTGCGCTATCACTTCGTTTCGTCGAATTGAAGAAGAACCTCTGCCGGCTAGCCCCAAATGTCAAATATATAGTGAAGATGAGATAGCCTTCTTTTCTACTTGCTTTGCACTTGACCCTGTAACTAGATAGAAAGGGATATCTTTACCTAATTCACTACTATACGTCCGAAAGATCCCGCCTTGCTTGCCTAAAAGGCCGATGTAGTTTTCATCTATAGGTCCGGCTCGAATTCCCACGAACTCCTTCCCCTAATATCCAGCCCCCTAGTCGTCATGGTGAAAAAACTGGAGCAAGTCGACGAGAATCTTTCCGATGATGGTCATCGCGCTTCCTTGCTTCTAGCCCCTTTAGCTTTTTGCAGGGGCTACTAGGCTTGTACTCACTATCACCAGGCTCACTCTCTGTCAAAGTGAAGGGTGCATTTGACCTAGTAGTCGACTTAGTTAGTTAATGGCCTCGACGCCATATGCTTCATACGCGAAAGAGGCAGCTTCATATATAGACAGAATAAATGAGTCAAATGAAAGATCCACACCCGATATAGGACGTTATGGCGCTCCGGAGGGGAATAATGGAATGATGTTCCACCTTTCCGGCCTTCTTTCATTTGGGTTGACGAGTCTCCGCATCCTCCCCTTTCTGAGATTCCGAGCTATAGACTTTTTCGCCCCTCATTCTTCTTGGTTATCCATATTTCTTGATTTTAGCCTTTTTCGTCTCACTTCGTATCGGCCACTATTGTAATGCCAGTCTAGCTTTCCCTTTCTGTGGTCAGATCTCTCAGAGATGTGGGTATTATAGAGGGTTCCTGCCAGCTGAGCTTCGTCGAATCTTCATTCCTCGCTTTCTGGGTCGAATCCTCTCCACCTGCTCTCTTCCCCTCCCTCGACTTTGATATTCCGTCAATATATAATAGGGCAGAAGTGTCGTATGACTGCTTTCCATATTGGATTCCTGCATCCCCAGAGTTTGGATAGTGAAACAGACCTAGGAGGATCTCTTAGTGCTGTGCAGTCCTATTATCCTGTAGTCTCACACTGATACCACTCTCACACCTCTGATCCGATGTCTTCCACTTCAGATCCCAGTTGAACAGTTATTAAGCTATATGCAGCTCTTCAGAAAGAGAAAGACATGTCTTCTCTTCATCGGCTAGTCTTCTTCGCTGTGAGGTCTGAGGTCTACCTCTTCTCTGCTTGCCGCCCTGACTCGTGCTTCCTTCCTCCGCTGTAGCTACAGCTCGTTCTTCCCCACTATATATAAGCTTGCTTCGGGTCGTCGAAAAGTCGTCCCCTCTTCCCACCTCATATCCATTCTCTGCCTCCTTGAGAGTCTGGGCACTATTTTCTCTGAGAATGGACTTCAGATCCCATATGCTTAGCGCAGTCCGATGCTCAGCTTGCCTGCTCCGTGCTCAGTCAGCTACCAGGGGAAGAGAATCTGCCTGCTTCCCATTCATTCTTTTATAAGGATTTACTTCGGCGCATCGCTTTCGCTTCTGTAATAGAGGCGCAGTAATAGGCGCGCTTGGCAAAAACCTTGGTCCGCTTGGTCTAGTCCGATCATTGCTTATCTCTTTCTTCTCTATCGGTGAATTGAGGGAAAGAGTGCACCAGAGGTGAAAAAGCAAGACTGAGGGCATTATTAGAAGGCCTGTAGTTGGCACACGCACGCTGGTCAATCCAGCCCTTCCTCGTCATCGTCGCTTTCGTTCTTTCCATTCCATATCCCATTCCCGGTCGCATCTGTTCTATTCAGCCAATCCCTTTCTGCTTGCCTCATCCCTGGTCATCGGTCGTACCCTATCTTGAATGACGAATCGAGAGATTATTAGGCCAGGGGTCGGCTCCCTTCTTTTCAGTTGGTCAAAATAGGTATAATTCTTGCAGGCGAAAGGCCTGCTCTTTTTAGAAGTTGTACTAGATTGAGGGAAAGATCTTGTAACGTAGCTTCTTCGCTTTCTTCTCCATCAGCCACTTTCTTTTGTCTTGTACTAGAGTGGATATGCCTAGGCTTCTAAGCGGCATAAGACTTCCTTGCTTTCTTTATCGATGCTACGTGAATACGTAGCTCTAAGACGCTCCAGTAGGCTATTGTACTTGTGGCGGTGCCTATTGTGTCCTTTTCAGTAGTTGCCATTGATCGTTGATTGACGGAATGAGTCAGTGGTGGAACTAGTAAGCAAGTAAGGTAGACTTAGGGCATCCCTCTTTTCCTCTGTTCAGTCAGGACCGAGGCTTTTCTAGCACCTGTCTACTAAACCAGGACTCTCTAAATCATAGGAGAACTGGAAGGGGAAAGAGTCCAAGAAAAGACACTACTTGACCCTCGCTCGACTCCTCGGCTCGCACTACTACTTGACTTATTAGCCTCGTTCGACCGGCATTTACACAGTCACTGTTGAGGGTTCTCTACCACTCGGAGCGGGGAGGCTGGCAGCGCGGCCTTCGACCGTCCACTCTAAGCGATTCCATTGGCACTTACGAATTGAAGTGGTTTGCAAACACTTGGTGCGGGGAGTTCATGCCCGACTTCTTTTCGCGTGCCCGAGCCCTAGTTATCCTAGTTCGAAAAAACAAGACGCGATAAGTGTACAGTATCCTCATAGGGGTAATCAAATTAGTCAAAGTGGTTTTTCACTGAAACAAGCTCTTTAATAGAAGAAGCTATTGATTTGAAGCCTGACGCTTCTTCTTTTTTTGACCACTCGGCTCCCTCCCCACCCCCTTAGAAGACCGACTACCTTACTAGAAGCAATTCCTCTATCTGACATTGAGGGGAGGGGCATCCTCATCAGTTGTAGAAAGATGATCTCTTGAGTCAGAGAAGTTATCTTTCATCTTGATTTTTGCTAGATCTAGACTAAAATCGAGTCTGTGTCTGCTCTTCTAGCCTCAGTCTTGTGCTAGTGGGTTGGTTGGCTGACGTCGAACTAACAAGGGGCGAAGAAGCTCTCTTGTCCTTTGACGGGAGAGGGGCGAAGAAGCTCTCCTGTCCTTTGACGGGAGAGGGGCTTAGTTCAGTTCTTGCTTTCTTTCGGTGAGCGAAAATCGTGCGTGACAAGTGGTAGCAGAGCGGTGGGGAGTAGCCTTTGTTGGAGGATCATGGCAAGCGCATATGAGGTGGCTAATCCGGACCAGAGGCTTTACTACTAGATATTCTATTCGGGAGAAAGGGAATAGACATCATTCTTCCTATTGAAAGTGAAAGAGGGCCTTCCCCTGTCTTCCTCTCTCCAGTCGTCCAAATCCAGGAGCAAGAGAAAAAGCCGCGGAAAACAATGTCGTGCTTTTCGAATAGGGGAATCGACCTTTGAAAAAAGTGAGTGAGGTACTAGCTAATTGGTCACTTCTACGTCTGACGCTCTCTTTCTCTTTCTTGCTCCCAATATCACCAACTAAGAAAGGCTGCTCCGACTTGGTCTGGAGTCAAGGCTCTGACTTGGCAGCCGACTCGTCCATCTGTTCAAGTAGTTTACGTGTCTACTTTCTTTCTTCGGGCCCTATAGATAGAGCAGCTGCCCCCACTAAGCGGAGGATCTTGTTCCCGCCTTTCCTCCCGTCATCTCCTAACAAAGGATTCCTCCCACACCAAACAAGCAAAGTCTACCTACCCCCCTTTTCCACCCCCTCGACAGCCCCTTTCTCTTTCCAAGAGAAACCTTCGCGACTATCAAAAAACAGGAAAAAACTCTTGAGAATAATCAGCAAAAATATGTAGTGCATTTTGTCTTTGTAGAAGAAAGATTGTCCCGGAATACCGAGCCTAGGGCATTGTAGTTGAAAACGGAATGGGCTTGTTACAGTGCGGACTGGACCCTGAATATATAGTAGTGGAATCAGAGCCTTGTTTTTTGGGGGTCTCACAAGCGGAAGGGGGACTCTGACCAAGCCCAGCCCTAGCTTTTGGGCGGGGGATCCGGTACCCCTCTCCAGGAGGGTGGTGCTAGTATCCCACCAGTTCTCTTGATTGTTTGGTGAAGGGAATTCGAGACCACCTTCCTCTCTGGCCCTAAGCAATCCAATAATGAAAGAGGACCCAAAGGTGCCGAGCACAATCAGAAAGAACAAGAAAAGGGAGGGTACTTCCAATTTGCGAACCAGCCGGGCGGAGGCCGGAGTGCGGAAATGAGATAGGGGACTCTGACCCTTCGTTAGTTTCTTGAGTCGGGGCAGCAGGAAGGCAGAGACCGGGATAGGCGATTAGTCCACATGCACTTATTCTGAAACTTGCACTCTGAGCCACTTACTCTCAGGCCCTAGGGGCTCAAGTCATTCAATTAGCATTCTTCTTCTGACTCCAACGGCGCCTACTCCTTCGACAGCCGATCTCTCTCGAGGGAGCTAAAGACCGGAGACCTACTTTCCTGAATGCAGCCCAGAGGCGCGAGCCCTTACAATACTAGACTTTCTCCCGGATCGTCTTCCTCTCTTGATTAATCTAGTAGAAAAAAGATCGTTTTTGACCCGCGCTTCTGCTTACCAAGAAAAAGGTAGCCGGCTGCTAACACAGGCGAGGTCCGTATAAGCTGGCAGGAGGCTTATATCTAGTTGGGAAGTGAGCGGTTAGGAATCACGGGTCGGTTCGTCATATGGGCAGGAGGCTGGGGAAGAATGATGTCTGTCTATGACCATTCTCCAGCAAACTCATAATAGATAGATCGACCTTCGCTACTATATTCTAGCACTTTTTGACGTTCATCAATCCTATATAAATCAATCTTGTTGCTTAGGATTCGGCTAATAGATAATATAGTAGTCTTTCTCGCCCTTTCCCCCTAATATATAATGGGGCGCAACTCTCCTTCCTTGCGTCAGCCACCAACCAAACTCTAGTATAGTGAGTGACCTTCCCGCTCACTTTGCGAAAGGAGCGAGTCAGCTCAAAGAAATTGATAAGGCCTGGAAAAGACTCATAACCACGCGGTGCCTCAATAATCCACTCAGAGAAATTCCCTCTTTCCCCAATGGACCTAAGACAGGGAAGACAACCAACGAAGGAACTGAGAGAAGAGAAGGATAGAGATACTGATGTCTAAATATGCTCGTGAATCACAAAACTCCTCAAACTCATATACATGAAAATAAGGCTCATCGTGCACATTCCATGAAAACTTCGATAGTACTTGAATGAACTCTAAATCTAGAATAAATAAACTCAATATAGAAATTAACTTCACTTCATAATATGGCTTCTCATCCATCATCCCATCATAGAAGTTGTATGAAGCTTTCAACTGTCAATGTGATCGCCTATGGAATGCACTCTCATTCTAGCATATAAGTCGCCTGTATCTCGCATCTCCTCAGTGTAATCTCCACAGGCCTCAACTCCTAGATAGCATGCCCAGTAAGACTCAAAAGTGGAACGGGAGGGAACAAAGAGGATGGGGAATGAGAAGAAGAACAAAAGAGAAGATGAAGAAAGAAACAAGGATGAGAGTTTGGTCAGAGTTCCAACCTCAAGATACAATGATGACGATGATGGAGATGAAAAAAGGAGCCGCAAGATCCGGCTAAAGAGAAATTGATTCAGTGTCACGACTCAAGAAAATAGAAGGAGTGATGATAGAAGAAGAAAAATAAGGGTGGTAGGGGGGAAAAGAAAATAGGTGAAGACAAAAGGAAATATAAGGTGAATGCTAATGACTTAAAAATTATGGACGTAACCAACTCAATACCAATCAAATACAAATGCAAAGCAAATTCCCAATTCGCCTACTCAACTCAATAAAGATCGAGAAGGATCGGTCGTTAATCTTATCAATTTTAGATTTAAGTGATAATACAATTACTTAATCAAACTCATGGGTGTAGTCATCTAGGGTAGAACCAGACTAAGCCAGCAGAACACACAAAACTTAGACCAGACTACTTTTGCTAAAGATCGAAGGCAAGTACTTGCATATCACTCGTACACCTATGAGTAATGTACATGAGCATAGGGTACAAGTCCAGTGATTTTGGCTCTAGTCCTTAGTGTCTACATCCCCATCCACTATATCTGGAAAGTACCTACAAACAATGAGGGAGTTACTCTCCCCAAAACAATGATATTACGTTTCTTTTAGGGTTGAGTTTTCTTTAGTAGTCCCGATTTTATTTGGTTATCACTTTTTTGAGTGTTTTTCAAATAAAATGATCTAATAATTTTTCCAATTACTTTTTTTTCCTAAGTGAGAGAAATCAAGGGAGGAAGTCAGAAAAGCTTATGTAGTGGAAATCAATAATGCATGCAAGAGTAAAGAGATGTGTACCTTGCTCCAGTAGTCTACATGCAAAATGATCCTCTCATAAAAAAGACGCAAGAAAGTAAACTACCTAAATGATGCAAGAGAAATGTCCTAAGCGGTAACTTCTATCTGTAGGCAGGAACAAGTTTATTTGACTAGTCCAATCCTACGCTCTAATATATAGGAACAAATATTTCTATTACTAATCGGTTAACTGGCCCAATCGATATAATAGAACCTACTTCTAAGGGCTCAAGCACAAAATTTAGTGAGAAAATAAATAAAAATAATGGTAAAGAAAACAAAATCTGGTGAGGTCCCTCAAATGCACCGACACTTAATGAAACGGACCTCGAAAAATGTTATATCCAAAGTCTCTAAAAAATAGAAAAAGGGCAAGTGTCGAAATTATTACGAATATTTTATAAAAATGTAATGAGAAATAAAATGCTCCAAGAAATATGCTAAGTTTCCTGCTTCTTCTCTCCTACCCTCTCTAGCGGGTCGATGAAGAAACAAGCTGCCTCCGTTTTGCTCGTGTGCATCGGCGCTCCTAAGAATGCAACCCTCGATCACCGGGCCCTCACAAGAAAGAGAAAAATAAGAAATATGTTAGATCATAGTTATGAAAAATAATGAGCAAAATAAAAATAAAGAAGAAAAATTAAACAAATAAAGAAACAAACATGTCAATAAGTGCCTAAATGAGAAGAGCAAGAAAAGGAGATCTCAGATGAATAACCAAAGTCTGATCTTTGAGGGCTTTCGGTGTCCAAGACGTCAGATCCTGCAAGCATTGTATAAGCCTCCTCATGGCATGTTGTTCTCAACTAAGTGCTCACTCCTCAAACAAGTAAAAATCCATAATTATGGCTAACAGAAATAAGTGTCTGAGAAGAAAAACAAACACCAAGAATAGTAGGCAAACAAGCAACCTAGCTACCCTCATCGTGCCTCTCCGGCAATGGTGCCATTTTATGACCCATGTTTCACTAATGGTTTTAATTTATTTAATGAAAATGATGAGAAAATGTGTTGTGAATATGTCGTTGTATCCCAAAATAAAACATGAATCAATTGAACAAATTATCCAATAATAAAGGTAAATAAATTGTGAATTGTTATTTTAATCATTATCATGGTATAGCTCCTAAGGTTGAACACAAGTAGGTAAAAATTATTAAGAAATTGCAATTCATTTCAATGAAAACTCAAAGAAGAGAAATAGGAAACTCAAATCACGCGACTCTTGGATTTTTGTGAATTTTTATATTTTTAAGTTTTATGTTTTTTATTTTTTCTAATTTCAAAAATTTTAATGGTTTTTAATTTTGCATTTTTTTAAAATTTTTTAGGTTTTCAAACAAAGAAAATAAAGAAAGGCAAAAACAAATGAAACACACATTTTTTTTATTTTTTAAATATGGTAAAAATAGCCAGAAAATTCAAATAAAAACAATGATATATTTTACACAATTACTTACTATTTTTCTAATTTTATAGAGATTTCTAGATTTTTTTTAAGATTTTAAAATAATTAAAACATAAAATAAAGTAAAATGAAATTCAAGAACACTATTTTTGGATTTTAAAATACAAAACAAACTCAAAAATAGAAGAAACTAATTTTAGCAAATATATTTTTTGTGGTTTTTATATTTTAAAAACAACAAAACCAAAAAAAATTGCAAGCAAAAATTACTGAAGAAAAAACAAAACAACAAGAGGTTAACCAAATTTTTATGGAATTTTTAGAGTAATTATGATATTTATTTCAAGCAATATAAGTAGCACAAGTTAATCTGGAAATAAAGGACTCAACTACAATTATTTTAAATTGGAGATTGAATATTAACAAGAAAAAAATGCAAGGATGACAATGTAAAAATCCCAATGAAAATGTTTGAAACACATGAAATCAATAACGTAGGGCATAACTACAATTAGTTCGAAAATTCTTTTATTTTATTAACATGCAAAAAATTCAGGACAATAACTGCAAATATCCACAAAAGTCATGTCTAGACTCATGTCTAGGCAATCGATAGGGATCAAAATGTAATTAATTAAACTACATGTACTGAATCGTAAAACAGTTCAAATGTTATTTACAAACTTAGGGCTAAAACAAATTAAAAGTACTACAGGGAAAATTACAATATATCCAGGGTCATGTGCGGTGCACGTGCAAGTACCCCGGCAACGTGGACGGCTCTGATGATCTCCTCCAGATCTGATCAAAGGGCTCACAATTGGGCAATGACCGATGGCTAGGATCAAATCTAGAATTCATTCTCCTCGATCGGACGATGTATAGGTCTCCTGACTGAACACCGATGAAGGTGTTCCTGGACTGGCTTTTATCATCCATATCTCATAAATTCTTTCTCGTATCAGTTTCTTGAAGGGCCCAGGAGCTAGTTGTTAAATCCTCGCGCCTAATGAATTACTTCAAATGTCATGAATCTGTCTGAATTGTAATCTAAAAGGTCCACTGCCTGAAGCAACACCGGAGATCAGATCTGGAAGATGAAGCCCTCATATCACGCTCTTGGACCTGCAAATGAACACATAGCTTGAAGACGCGGCTCCAGGCGGGGTTATTTCATGCTGGAAGAGAAAGAAATGGAGGAAAGCGGTGATTTGATCTCCGATGAAAATGAGCGATAGAGATCGGACCTCTGATCTGATCTGATGACCATATCTGAGGGGGACGGGATGTGGAAGGAGTGTGAGAGCGAAGGGGCGATCGATTTAGGATGAAAATCAAGGAGAAGTGGCCTCTGATCATGTCGATCGTAGATCTGGAACTGAAGCTCTGCAAATATACCTCGATCAGCTAATAAAGATGGAATTAAGGATAATGGAAGCTACTTTTATCAGCAGAAAGGGAAAGTGGGCGTTGGTTATGAGGAAGGCAGGGCTGTCGCCTCAATCTGGTGGCGGATGTTCGGAGAAGCTCGAGCACAACAAAGGGATTCCGACCTCACACGGATCTCGTTAATTCAGCATCGATTTTGCCCTTGAATGACTGGTCCAAGATGTTGTCTCAACTCTATAGCTACCAGAGGAGAGAAAAGGTGGTTGAGACGGATCCTCTAGGGCTGGCGAGATTGGTTTCGAATTTATAGACGTGAGCGAGAGTCTAGAAAGATCGAAAAATGCACGCAAAAAATTGTTAGAACAGAAGAAACAGAATTGCCAGTGTGGATGTTGTATATTCAAGGAGAAAATGAGTCGAGTAATCAGGTGAAAAGAGTGTCGGAGTCAGAGTGTAAAACTGGTAGAGAATAGTGAGTGAGAGGGATGGAATCAAACCCAACTCGAGGAAGAGGAGTTGGCTAGCTAGCCAACAATCCCAATTGGACCAATAAAAATAAGATATTTAAATAAATTAAAATAAAATAAAAAGCAACTTTAAATTAAAAAATAAAATGAATAATGCTAATAACTTAATAAATAATTTATGGTGGTTTTTCATAAATTAATTAAAATAATTAAATAAGGTAAAATAAATAAAAACCTTTATTAATAGGTATGAAATACATATATATAATGATTTTTAGGAAGTTATTTTTACAAATAATTACATAATTTAATAATGTATTTATTTATAGAATAAATTAATGATTTTAAATATATTTTATAATTTTAGAAGTTAATATATTGGTACAAATAAATATGAATGTATAAAAGATATGTACATTATACTTGTACAAAAAATACATTATTTTTATTTTCGATGATTTTTTATTTTTTATTTTTATTTGCATTTTATATAAATAAAATACAACATATACAAAATAATGAAAATGTTATATGTACAAATATAAACAAGAAAATAAATAAATAAAAATACATATAATATATACATATGTACAAGTACACCATTATGGTCCCAAAACCTACTTTTTTGCATACTAACTCTGATGGTCGAGTTCATATGGTCGAGTTATGAGCTTCAAAATCAAGACTTTGCAGGTTTTAAATTTTGAGATTTATTGGTATTTATTCAAAATTATTTTATTATATTTTTCTACTTTTCTAGTGATCTTTATAGATAAATCAGAAAAGGAATTAAGTTATTTGGACTTACAAATAAACAAAAATAATAATAAAGAAGTTTTTTATACATAATGCACATATATACAAAGGGGTCCAAATGCCAAAACTCACATATTTTATTCCACGATTTTTTTTGATATTTTAATAAATAGTATTAGTTACAAAATGAAGTTTAAAAGTGAGTTTGGTCAATTTGAAGTTTGCTATAGATAGTTATGAACCTGAGTATTTGGACTTTTAGGCTTTTTAGGTTCATTGTAATTATTTATTTATTAATTTAATAATTTTTCGAATATTTTGAAAATTAATATATATTATTACAAGCAACTTCAAGAAGGAAACATTTTTATTTGAGTTTGTTTTATTGATAAATAAAATAGGTGAAAATATATACAAGGTGAAAAATATGAATATGTACAAGTGAGATTTGGTTTTCTTGATTTTTATAAGTTATGGACTCTATCTCCCCCTACTTTATTCCTGGTCGATCAGATGAAGTCTTAACCATCTCTCGAGGTTTGGGACAATATGCATTTATTCCATACATCCTTCTTTATTTTTTCTTTTTCTTTTCTTCTTTATTCTTTTATTATTATGAAAAGAAAGGTAAATAGACATTATTAGCAAAACAATGATGTATGATAAATAATTATAATTAATAGATATTTATAGGTGCTTCACTAATGATTTTATCTGAAATAAAAGAATAAAAATTTTGAATCATGGATTCATCACTCGCTTACGACTCTAACATCCTCGATCATCCGATCATGTACCCTTGAGTCTACCACGTAAACAAGGTAGCCTACACAACCCTGACTGAGAAACTAGTGTGTCCTCAAGGCGGAGATGCACTCGATCCCACCACCATATGTACATCCATCAAACTGAATGGTGGCACTCTAGATAGATGGAAGACCACCATCCATCTTCCTAAAATGTTCCAAGCACATATTGTGATTATTCCATGCCTAAAATGATGTCAAAATCCTCTAATTGAATAAACAGTAGTAATGTGGGCATCTTGTGACAACCTATTTACACGGCTACATCCTCCACTTTCCCGCAATTGATAAATAATTGGCACTATGGGCCCTTGATGTAAAATCAATATGGAACATTCATCACAAACTTGCTAAATGTGGGCACCATATGATGTATAAGGAAGGAATGTGTAGCCCATGAATCAAACAATGCATGTAAAGAAATCCCATGGTATGAAATCATACATCTGATGGCTAGAAGCATGGGCATGTTCCTGTATCACTACATTCAGCTGGTGGTACGCTAGATCCCGTAGCAATGAATGCTTATTGTGGGGCTCGCTGAAAGTCATGGCCTCCACGTCGGAATCTCGAGCCCTGAAACTATTTGAAAGATCTAGCTAGTTTTTCACTCAAATGTTGCTACATGCCCAAGATGCTTGCATGCAATGGGCATTAGACCTTGAAGTGGCCTAGCAATCCATAGAGGTAACAAGTACACTTGCTTGGCTGTGATAAGATCCCTCTAGAAGCAAAACTGTTGCCCCAGTCCTACGAATCCATGTCTGCATAGGGAGGACGGGAAGAAACTGAACCACGACCTGCCAAGTCCTGCCACAAGGTAGGGGATGGTGTGAACCTACTAGTTATCAGTGTCATCGCAGTCAGATGGTGGAACCAAACTCTACGGAATTGAGAGAAGTCCTGAATTTCTGCTCTACTAGGCTAGGGTGTAGGTAACTGTAACCAACCTCCATGTAAACGGCTCTATGTAGCCTCCTACTTCGTTACCTTCGCAGTAACCGCCTTCATGGAGGTAAGGTCCAACATAGATAATCTATCTTGGACCTCTTCAGGATCCCCCAGAGGAACTTCTGCAAGTTCTCTTGTGGATAAGCTATAGTAGCAAAGGAGTTGTGACACAATTCCATGTAACATATCAGGTACTCACGTGCTATCATTGACCCCTGGGTTAGGTCGACAAACTCTCTCCTATGATATTCTACTTAATGGTCCGAGTAGAACTCTGTAGGAATCTCATCAAAGAAGGCCTCCCAAGTGATGGGCTCAATCAGATGCTCCTCGGTGACATTCCACCACCACTTTACATAGCCTACTAATGAGTACTCTATAAAAGATATCCATACATCCTAAGGCACATGGGTTGTTGAGGTTTATTATATGAAAATATACTAAATACTTTTGATGTCTTTATATATATCGAATATTATATAAAATGCTCAGTCAGGAGAAGATCTATAAAAAAATCAAGTACAAGAAGAAGAATGCTCAAAGCATGGCAAGAAAAATATCATATCATTGGAGAATAGGATATGAAGTTATTACTGATCATGATGAGCATCTACATTGAATACATTTGATGTTTTTATAGTCTTTGTTAAGTAGCCATAAAAATATTACTAAACGATTAACCTAAATCTACCATCAGCAATAAAAATATTACTAAATGATTAACCCTATTCTACCATTTGATTAGTTTGAATACTTAAAATATGTGAGCAACAAAAAAAGGGTATGCATTTTTATGTAGTGATCATGATGAGCATCTACATCGAATACATTTGATGTTTTTGGTGTCCTTGTTAAGCAGCCATAAAAATATTACTAAACGATTAACCTAAATTTACCATCAGCCATAAAAATATTACTAAACGATTAACCCTATTCTACCATTTGATTAGTTTGAATACTTTAAAATATGTGAGCAACAAAAAAAGGGTATGCATTTTTATGTAGTGATCATGATGAGCATCTACAGCGAATACATTTGATGTTTTTGTAGTCTTTGTTAAGCAGCCATAAAAATATTACTAAACGATTAACCTAAATCTACCATCAACTATAAAAATATTACTAAAGTATTAACCTAATTCTACCATTCGATTAGTTTGAATACTTTGAAATATGTGAGCAACGAAAAAAAGGATCTGCATTTTTATGTAGTCATAACTATAAAATAACTACTATATATTTCATAATCAAAATGTTACATCCTATGTAACTCCCATAACTACCTATTCTATCTAACCCTCAATATTTGATCTAAAGGCTATACTATTTTCTAAAAGTTGCAACATTAATTTAAATGAAGCAACTTAACAACTTCCACTAGACTTTGATCCGAACCCTTCAAATAAGATCATATGGTTTACATTTTTTATGAAACCTACATTTATTAGTAATCTAAAACTTATTTTTCAACTATAAATATTTACCTACTTCTCTTCGGTTCTTTACTTCACCACTCTCTTTATTTACTACTCAAATCCTCAAATAGATAAATAGTTCTTCTCCCTCATTTTCGTTCTTTAAAAGCATCTTGAAGAAAGCGTGCTTGAAAGAAGTTTTTCGCCATCAAAAGCTTTGCATTCATTTTGGCTATTGTATTACAAGATCTAAATTATTTTGATAATTTTATCTACTTTGACATTATCATTCTTTTATACTAATTACTTCTATTGATACTCATATATTTAGTATAATTTTGTTTGCAACTAGGAGACTAGGGGTGACATTTCTACTCCTATTGGAGATTATTTGTCACTATCCATACTCCAAGATCTACTCCATTAGTTGCTTGTTGTATCTTTGTTTGCCATATTGTTAACATCTCTCTATTTTATTAGGCAAATTTAATATAAAAAGTTTTTAAATTATTCGTTAAAGGACCAAACTTATAAATTGAAATCAGTATATTATTCAAAGGAAACATAAAAGAAATATGGCCCCGTAGGAGTTGTACTCACTTTGTCTATATTTTGTTCCCTTGTAACTTTTTAAAATTGAAAAGATCTACCTTGTGGATTGTACAAGGTAGAAGTTAAGGGATTACACTACTTCCATTAAAGTGGTGTGGTTAGTGCAGCCTATGTGTGTAGGGGCTTAAAAATCCTAGATAGGAATATGATATTGATGAGGTTTTTACCCACGTTGGTTTCCTCTATAAATTTGTTGTCTACGTGTGGTTTATTGTAAATCATTCTAATGTTGTGTGATTGTCATAAATCGATTATGTCATATTGTCATTTGCTCTGTTGAATTATTTGTAAATTAAATCAATTAAACTAAAAATATAGTAAATGAAAAATTCACCTCCTCTTGTTTTTCAATCGGTATCAGAGCCAAGTTACATAGTTTTGGTGTAAAAACCTAGTGTTTAACGATCGTATTATGGATGGGGGTTCAATTGTGACATTTAGTTCTAATGAATAATGTGTCACTATACCACCTTTCTTTGATGGATTAAATTATACTTGTTGGAGACAATGAATGGAAATATTTTTACAATCATATGACTATAGTATATGAGAAATTATTTAGAATACTTTTAGAGACATGTAAAACCTAAAAATGATAATCTTTCTGATGAACAAAAAAGAAGAATTGCTTTAAATCTACGAGTGCTCTATTTTTTGCACTTACTCCTGGAGAGTGTAATAGGGTTTCACAATGTAAACAACATGACATCTTGGCTACCCTCAAAACTACTTACAAAGGAACTACTAAAATAGAAAATAGTAAAATATTTTACTTACTCAAGAATTCGAAAGTTCTCAAATGAAAAAGATGAAACTGTTTAAGGCATTTATACTAGATTTACGATATAGTTAATAATCTAAAAGTTTTAGGAAAGAATTTTTTAATTGGAGAATAAGAAGATAAAATACTTAGATCTCTAACTCAAAATTATGAGTCCAGAGTAAAATCCATTGAAGAAGCAAATAAGTCGAGGATTTAAAAATGTATGATCTTATTAGAAACCTAATGACACATGAAATTAAAATAAATCATAAGAAGAACGACATAATAGATGATAAAAAACAATTAGCTTTTAAGGTTGAATATGAAAATGAAGAGTCATATGAAAGTGAAGATGAAGATATAGCATTACTTAATAGAAAGTTCAAGAAACTCTTTAAAAATAAAATGATTATAAAAAAAGAAAAATAGTTCTAACCCTAACCAACTTATTTGTTATCAATGTAAGAAAAAAGGTCATATTCGGAAATATTGCCCTTTGATAGAAAATGATGAGGAAAAGAGAATTTCAAAGAAACCTTTCAAGAAGGATAAAATAAAGAAGGCATCACATACAACTTGGGATGATATTGACTCAAGTGAAAGTGAAACTGAAGATGAAGCTCAAGACAAGGAGGTGTCACGTTAAGGACTCATGGCGCTGGAAGAAGATATAAATTATCATTTAATGAATTATCATATGCTTTTAATGATCTTTATAAAAATATAAGAAATTAAAAAAGAAAATAAAATAATTAAAAATGAATATATCTTAAACAAAAAATAGAACTTAATATTAAAAATAAAACTCATACTATAAAAAAAATAAAATGAAGACAAAATTAAAGATCTAGAACAAAATATCTCTTCACTAAGAATTGATTCCGAAAGATTATAAAAAGGTATTTGAAAGTTTAGAAAAGGTAAAGGAAATCTTGATAAACTTTTAGGTTCTCAATTACCTAAACAAAATAAGCATGGTATAGGTTATTCACAATTTCAGGAATACACTAAAAATAGTAGTTATAAGTTAAACAAAAAGGTTGTATCTAAAATCACATTACAAAAATTCTTAATAATAAACGAAAAGACTATACAAAGTAGAACTTTCACATTACACAAAAAGAAATAAAAATCATAGTACTAATTTCTCAAAGGAATAAATTAAAAATGAGAATTGTTATGTAGGTCACCCAAAGAGAAGGAAGGTGGATAATGAACATTGGATGCTCAAACATATGACAGGAGAAAAAGACCTTTTCATTGAGATCACATACAAGAAAGAAGGCACTGTGACTGTTGGAAATAATAAAAGTACTATAATAGCGAGTGCTACAGTAGGCCAAGGTACACATTCTTTTAAAAATATTTTATTAGTCAAAGGTTTAAAACACGATCTTTTAAGTGTTAATTAAATTTAGGATAAAGGATATAATGTGTTATTCACAAATAATTCTTTTAAGATATTAAATAAAGATACTAATTAAGTTATACTAGAAGGAAGGAGATTTAAATATATATATATATATGTATGTAATTGATATATTAAAAAATGATACTTACAATTGTTCAATTATTGAAGATAATGAATTTACTTTATAGCATAAAAGATTTGATCACCTTAATATAAAGTATATAAACAAACTTGCAAAAGGAACTCAGTAAAAGGGTTTCCAAACAAAAATTTTAGCAAACATAATTTATGTCGAACATATTCCTTAGGTAAGTTAACTAAGAGGCTTCAAATCAAAGAATATTGTGACTATGCATAAACCTTTCGAATTATATCACCTAGATCTTTTTGGACCTACCAAAACATCAAGTCTAAACTATTGTAGATTTTTCTTAGTTTTTATAGATGATTACTCTAGATTTCTAAGGGTATTTTAAGATATAAGGATCAAACTTTTGAAACCTTTAAAAAAATTACCAAATTAGTTCAGAATGAAAAAAAAAATCTTTGATTATTTGAATAAGGACAGATAATGGTGGAGAATTTGAAAATGCTTATTTTGAAAATTTCTATGAAATAAATGGCATAAAACATGAATTTTTCTTTCCTAGATCACCACAACAAAATGGTGTGTTTGAAAGAAAAAATAGGACTTTACAAGAACGTGCAAGAACTTTGTTAATAGAATCATGATTACCAAATATATTTTTGGGTTGAAGCTATCAATATAACATGTTATGTTTTAAATAGAGTTCTTATAAGACTTGAACTAAATAAAGCATGTTATGAACTTTATTATAGAAAACCTAAGATAAAATACTTTAAAGTATTTGGATGTAAGTTCTTTGTATTAAACAATAAGGATAATTTGGAAAATTTTGATCCTAAAGGAGACGAATGTATTTTTATTGGGTATCCAAATAGAAGTAAGGCTTATAGAACATTTAACAAAAGAACACTTAAGGTAGAAGCGACACTTCACATAATATTTGATGAAAATATCAATATGGAATCTACAGACCAAGAACTTGATGAAGATGAGGAAGAAAGCACACCTTTTATTGACATTTCAAATATTAAAGATGTCAATAAACATAATTTACTTCAAAATTGGATTTTAAATATAAATCACACTAAACAACAAATTATAGGAGATATTGAAGATAACATTAACACCAGATCTCAATTAAATAATAACTTTGTTTATAATACTTATGTATCAAAAATAAAACCAGAAAATGGAAATGAAGTATGTCAATATGTAAATTGGATACAAACAATGCAAAAAGAATTAATACAATTTGAAATAAATCAAGTATGGGATTTAGTACCTTCATCTGAAATTCAGTTAGTTATAGTAACTCAATGTATTTTTAGAAATAAAAGTAAAGAGGAGGATAAAGTAACTAGAATAAGGCAAGACTTATAACTCGAGGATATAAATAATAAGAAGGAATTGATTATGATGAAACTTACGTTCCCGTAGCTAGATTAGAAGCCACTAGGATATTATTAGATTATGTTGCACGTCTAGGAATTAAACTATTTCAAATGGATGTAAAATTCGCATTCTTGAATGGATTAATAAAAGAGGAAGTATACGTTAAACAAACACCCGATTTTGAAGATCCTAAACATCCAAGCAATGCATATAAACTTAAAAAATCTTATATGGATTAAAACAAGCACCTAGGATATAGTATGAAATATTAAAAGAGTATCTTTTAAAGTCAAACTTTAAAATTGGAAATGATGATTTAACTCTTGTTGTTCAAAATATAAAAAATGACATATAGATTGTACAACTATATGTAAACGATATTGTTTTTGCATCAACAAATGAAATTTTATGTGAAGACTTTTCTAAAAATATGCAAAATGAATTTGAAATTACTTTAATGGGAGAATTCGATGAACCCTAAATGAATGTATTTAAATCAATCCGTTGTAGCACAGGCACTTAGCTTCTCATACATAACCGAGATGAATCTCAGTGACAAGGTTCTGGACTTTAATGTATAACATGGGCAGTCTAGGGTCGAACATAAGGGTGCGAGCAATTTAGTGGTTAAATTTAGAGATCAAATAATTTAGACAGCGATTCAATGATTAATACTTCGAGCGGATACACAACACACAATCAAGAAAGAATCTTAACATATTTTTATGCAACTAAATTAAATGCAGGCAAATGTGTACAAATGATATGAATATGAAAACAACACTTAAGACAAAATAACTTGGATGAATGATGAAAATATCCTGAGTTAATTACTTGAGTAATAAATTAAGCAATAAGAAAATTAGTCCCAAAATCCTATCTCATCTTATATAAATGAGTAATTAACTCTTTTAATGATCCAATAATGATTTAATTTAAATAATAATGATTTAATAATGATTTAATTTAAATACCAGTAGATCATTAAGAATCATGATAATTTTATAGGCTCAAAATTTCACTTAGAGTACTTTTTCAATATAATTTCATGAATAAATTAAGCATTTTAAAAAAGAATAATTGATGCATGAATTATAAATCAAAACCATCCACAAATCTTGCTACCAGATAGAGTATCAAACAAGCTTTAGAACGAGATCAAAATCACAATATTTGGATTTCAGGAAAGAAAGATATTCAACATAGAATCCAAGGGTACAAATGTAATAAAAACTCCAAGTTTAATTGCAAAACAGGACAGACAGGGACCAAATTGTAATTTAGAAAACCCACAAGGGCTGATGTGCAAATTACAAATAGGAGAGAGGACTTATATGTAATTATTGAAAACTTCAGGACTAGCGCTGTAATTTTTCCACCCGCATGTGTATAACACATGATTCTAGGCTCGGATGGGAAGGCTCAAGTCACACGTCTACTCCTGGCACTTCACTAGTGACTCAGAATTAGGCACGACACATGAACCTGATGTTTAAACCATTGCCACAGAAAGCAACGTGGTTGATCTGGGACCACTGGATCTCTCCCAAATATGGGAGATCAATGATAACTGCTTCACGGATGTTCTTGAAGTCCTTCGTGTGCGGCAGAGGCATGGTTGTGCTCCGTCGAAGGCAGCTCTGCTCCTCTGCATCTCTCATGGCTGCATGGAGGTCCAACTACCTCAGTTGAATGTCGACGACGATGATGGATGCACTGAGAAGACGAGTAGATGCTAGAAAAACTCGGTCGATGAAGCATCATCAGAGAATAAATAGGAAATCGGAGCTCGCATTTATTTTCTGATCATTGAAATTGTAGAGAGTTGCAATGTTAGTCTGGACAACAGAAAAGTATTCTGCGAACAAAGTGAAGTGATTATGAGTTGGAATGGAGGGCTATCCGAAGGCGTAGGATTAATCCCTAATGGGTGTCCTCTTCATGCAGAAGAAGATAGTGAAGTCGAATGATCGCATATATGGAACAATGGATTGAGGATGAGAGATATCATGAAAGGATAAGGGATGACTGGCAAAGGTACATGATGGTTCAGACAAGTAAAATACTGTGTAGCTACTTCGTCCTAGAAACTACAATGAGAAAAAGATTAAGTATAGACCTGAAATTTGAAGGTTCAAGATGATGTAAATTGGATTGATACTCGAGACAATTTGTGAATCTTGATGCTTCATGATCTTAGCATTAAGTTCATGGCTCTAGAACTCAGCTCAAATAGCCTTGAACTTGGGCTGGAACTTGGCAAAAAGGCCAAGGATCTCATCGGAGGTGCATGCCATCTTGGCGCTAAATCTAGCCCTCGTACTATCCCTGAAGGTTAGAGGCTAGGGTGTAAGTCTGTAGAATGATGGATAGCTATCAAAGGTGGTTGGTGGAGGAGTATTTAAAGAAGAGATGACGGAGGTTTCAATGGGTTTTGACGGAAGTTTCAACCTCCACTAGTAATTGGGTTGTTAGTGTTAGGATATGAGTAGAGGTTGGTGGAAGTTAGGGTTGAAAAGCGAAGGATTTAGTGTTGATTTTGTGAGAAGAAGATGCATAAGGAGTTTAGCAAAATTAGTGGAGTTGCCACAAAATGAAGACTTGCATTGTTTGGAAGAAGAGGTTGGAGGTTAAAGACACCAGGGATCATTGGATCAAGATCCAATGGCCTAATTTTGGGCGTGATTTAAAGGATGAGATCCACTAGATTAAGAGTATCAAGTGCTTCAGATCGATATGCTACCGATGGCCTAGATCTGTCTCATCAAGAGGTCATCGGACGGTAGAAAAGGAGACGAATGGCTTAGCCAAGAGCAGGCCATGTGGGCGGTTGAGGATGCGCCATGTGGCCCAATAGGAATTAAGTTTATTTAAAAATTAGGAATAATTAAAAATAATTAGTTCGAAGCTGAATTACAAAAAGAACTTGAAAGTTTTAGAGTCGATGAGATCTACAACTTTCATGTAGAAATCAAAGAGATCAGAGGTCATTTGTACATAGTAAAAAATTAAATACTTATAAAAATTATATAAAACAATTTTCTTTACTTTTTCTTTTGCTTATTTTTTGTATATTTATTTTATTTAATTTTAAATTATTTATACACAATTTTAATCTAATTTTTATTTGATTTTTAATGGAAAATATATAAAATAATACACCATAATAATATATAATAATTAGTGTTGATTATATACAACACATAAATTAGCAATTAGTGTTAATTAGTCAATGGATCATGTTATTAACTTAAGTAAATGAGATAAATATGATCAATTAAGCTGATAAATCTAGGATTTATCAGAATTGAGATATTTTTAGGATAACAAATACATCATCTTGAAATTTGAATTTTCTTACACCAAAGAAAATACACTTATGAACTTCATAAAAACATGGAATGGAAAATTCTAAAATTCAATTCATACTATTAAATACTTCACTTTCTTTAGAAAAATATGAATTAAGAAATGTTGTTGATCAAACTATTTATAGAGGTTTAATTGGTTCTTTGCTCCATTTAACTACAAGTAGACTTGATATAATGTTTGCAACATGCCTTTATGAAAAATTTCAATAAGAGCCAAAAGGTACACACTTGAATGTAGTAAAAAGAATCTTAAAATACCTTAAAAATACCAAAGACTACGGTCTCTTTAATCCAAAAATAAATGATATAAAACTTATATCATATTCTGTTGCCGATTGTGCTGGTAGCATAAGTAATAGAAAATACACTATGGTCACTTGCCACTTCTTAGGAAAATATCTTGTCTCCTGGTTTTCCAAGAAAGAAAATTATGTTGCACTTTCAACAACTGAAGCATAATATATTTCTGACGCATTAGCATGCGCTCAAGTCCTATGGATGAAACAAACATTAAAAGATATAGTCTAAATTTCGAACAACTCAAAGATTTATTAGCGCGCTCGATTTATCAAAAAATCCAGTTCAACATGTTAAACCTAAACATATTGACATAAAGTATCATTTCTTGAGAAATAATGTATTAAAAGGAAAAATCACTTTAGAGTTTATAATGAATCAAAATCAATTGGCGGATATATTTACTAGCTATTAAATCAAGAAAAATTTAATTCTATTTGTGGGGAATTAGGTATGCGTACTTTAAATGATCTGAAGTAACTTATAACAAATTAAAATTATATGAATGATAGATAGTTATTTAAAAAATTATAAAGCTTAAAATAATAACTTCCAATAAAAGAAAGGTAACTTGTTAGTATATGTAAAGATATTTGCTCTCTTTCTATTACTTAAGCAAGTTGTGCAATTCGATATTTTGATGAGATTTGAAAAGACTTTAGAGATAAGTAATATTGTTCAAACCTATGGTCTCACATATTTTTTCAAATAAAAGAATGCTATAAATTGGTAATCTTTGATAAATGCACTTGTTATTTTTTTAACTACCAAATATGTGGGCACCTTTATTATTATATTGTAAATTGATGGTTGTCGTTTTATTAATAACTATTTTCTGTAAACTTGAATTTGATCCATAAATTTAATCTTCGAGAATATGTTTATTCTATAACCATTATACATCTTTACTATGATCTTTTTTTATTTTCTATAAACTTGGATCTTCTCTTTTTATTTATAAATATGTTTTTTTTGCAACATCATTTTCTTTTCAAATTATTTTAGTATTAACAATTTTAGAAATCATATTTAGTACATGTGAAACTTCTCATTACCCTTTTATTGTCTTATGATTTGTTGTTTCCCATGTTTTCAACTAATAACTAATTCATTCTTTTCTGTAATAAACCAAAAAGTCTATGGAATCTAAAACACGAAAAACCATGTAAGATTTTATCAATATCCCAATTGAGGGGGCCAAAGAAAAATATATATTAATGGATAATACCCAAATTCCTTTCACCAAACTCTTAATATTTTAGAGTCTACCAAGTGCGGAGTTGATTTACAAGCTTTGTTTTCATTTCAAAACATGGAAGATTAGTTTTCTGGAAAACTTCTTTCTATAGGATTGTGTCCTGACCTTGTCAAAATTTTTTATGCTAACTTACATCAAAACCTGGTGACATTGAACTCACCATTCATTCTATTGTCAAAAAAAACTTCTTTCACATCAATCTTGATGTTTTAAATTATATCTTGTGTACCACTCATTATGGATTTATTCTTGAAAAAGGGTTGTATAATGCAATATCTTTTGACACAATCAAGAAAGCTTTACTTTTGAAGGATCACATTGAACTCCTAACTAAAAAGATGCACCTCATCCCTAAACTTCTTTATAAAGTCATTGATTTCAGCTTTTTTTGGTAAGATATCTGGGAGGAATTACTGTTCTAAAGCCTATGAAATCCTAAACAAAATTAAACTCAACTAACCTCATTTGATTTTATCCCACATGGAATCACCTCACTCATCTACCCTTCCTTCTGGGAATCTATTGACATATATTTTTATCTCCCAAAATGTCAATTTGGTTAATAAAACTTGCACAAAACTTAAATAAAAATTTAACAAAACTACTCTTTAAAGAATCGAAAAGGAGAAGGCTTACATGTACGACATATCAAGCTCGAACTCTGAAGATGGTCCTCCAAGAACAAATGGACTCTCTTGGTGCCGGGATCAACTTGCTTCTAAATCGTCAAAAGGAGACCTTTCCTCATGCCTTTGATATTCTGCAATATCATCTAATCTATCTTGAAAAATCCATCAAAGGAAACAATCTGATTAAGTGATGAAGTTGTGTGCTGCATCTCTTATGATTACCAGTTTCCTTAGCTTAAAGAACATTCTTATGCATTTTTTCAAGACTTTTTTTTTGCTTTGCTTATGTTATGATCATGTTTCGATAGTCTTATTTGAGCTTATTCCTATATCTATTTTGATTGTTTTTTTCAAAAAATGGGGAAATAAGTTTTTTTATTACAAAAAGAAAATAAAATCCTTTATTTATAACAGACAGAGGGAGCTGTAAGAAGATGCTCATCTTGCAAAAGCAAGGGGAAGCACGTATTGTTTTTGTCAAAAACATCAAAATAGGGGGAGATTGTTGATGTTTATTATATGAACATATACTAAATAATTTTGATGATTTTATATATGAAATATTCTATAAAATTGTCTTTCAGGAAAGATCTTAAAACAAAATCAAGTACACGAAGAAGAATGCTCAAAGCATGGAAAGAAAAATATCATATAGTTGGAGCAGAGGATATGATTTTACTATTGATCATGATGAGCATCTCCATCGAATGCATTTGATATTTTTTTAGTCTTTGTTAAGGACCCATAAAGACATTACTAAACGATTAACCTAAATATATCAATCGATTAGTTTAAATACTTTAAAGTATGTGAGCAATAAAAAAATGTATGCATTTTTCTATAGTTATAAATATAAAATAACCACTACATATTTCATAATCAAAATATCACATCCAATGTAACTCCTATAATTACCTATTCTATCTATCCCGCAATACTATTTTCTAAATTTGCGACACTAAAATGAAGCAACTTAACAACTTCCACTAAACTTTGATCCTAACCCTTCAATTAAGATCATATCGTTTACATTTTCTATGAGACTTACGTTTATTAATAATCTAAAACTTATTTTTTAATTATAAATACTTGCCCACTTCTCTTCATTTTTTTACCTCACCATTCTCTTTGCTTATTACTCAAATCCTCAAAGAGAGAAATAGTTCTTCTCCCTCCTTTTCATTCTTGAAAAAATGTCTTGAAGAAAGCATGCTTGAAAGGAGTTTTTCACCATCAAAAGCTTTTCATTCATTTTGGCTATTGTCTTGTAATATCCAAATTATTTTGATCTCCATTCATTGCACTTTTATCTACTTTGACATCATCATACTTTTATACTAATTGCTTCTATTGATATTCACATATAGTAGTATAATTTTGTTTGCAGCTAGGAGATTAGGGGTGACATTTCTACTCATATTGGAGATTATTCGTCACTAGCTCTACTCCAAGAGGATTACTAGTCACAACTTGACTAGTGCATCTACTCCATTAGTTGTTTGTTGTATCTTTGTTTGCCATATTGCTAACATCTCTCTATTTTAAGGTAAATTTAGTATAAAAAGTTTTTAAATTACTCGTTAAAATACCAAACTCATAAATTGAAATCAATATATTATTCAAAGAAAACATAAAAGAAATATAGCTCCCAGGACTTGTACTTTGTCTATATTTTGTTCCCTTGTAATTTTTTAAAAATTGAAAAGATCTACCTTGTGGATTGTACAAGGTAGAGATTAAGGGATTACACTACTCCTATTGAAGTAATGTGGTTAGGACAACATAAATATGTAGGGTTTTAAAAATCCTAGATAAGAATATCCAGGTGAGAGGATTTTGCCCACGTGAGTTTCATCTATAAATTCGTTGTCTACTTGTGGTTGATTGTAAATTATTGTAACATTGTGTGATTTCCATAAATCGATTATTTCATATTATCATTTGCTTTATTTAATTATTGTAAATTAATAACTAAATTTAAAATATAGTAAATCAACAATTCACCTCTCTCTTGTTAATTTAATGGATCATCCTCAAAATCTTTACCACTTGTGCCATCCACAACTCTGCATCGTCAGGAGTGGTGGTACTGAAGAACTGTAGTACAAGAGCCCTCCGATATGTTGTGTAGGTGCTCTGATGCTTTTGAAAGCATATGCATACTCCATCTTCTCAGGCTCTAGATTTGATGCTCAATCATTTCTTAATGTTATTGTATGTCTTGTACAAATTGTACATGGTAGGCTAGATGATGCGCTACATATGGATCCTTACTAGGCGGTATTGTTTTGCATAAAGAACCAGAGCATTAATACTTTCTTTACATAAGAGAGACACATGGACATGAATATAAAATATGTTATTCTCCTTAAGTCTCGTGTTGGTTCAAAAGACTCTCAAACACTATCTTGTATTTCGAACACCGATGAGGAGTGATATGCATGGAATGGAATGGAGTACCATGGCTCTGATACCAGGCTGTGAAAACCATCCCCCTAGGATTGAGTACTTGGTAAATCGATTCCACGCACATACATTCTACATTCAAAACACATGGTATAAATATAAGAAGGAGAAAATAGCATAATAAGACTTGAGTTCAAAATTTATTTCCATTCATAACATGTCGATTCATTAGTTATAATCTATTGCCCCAAAATATTACATGTTTGCATCAAAAAGTGTGTCCATATATATATATATATATATATATATATATATAAAGAGTAGCTCCAATCCTAGTTGTTCAAAGTTGTGGCTGCTTCTGAGAACCTACATAATCCAATACAAAGGTATATTATGAGAAAAATTGCATAGTACGGTACTAAAACAAGTAAGGTACAAAGGATGTGTGCAAAAGAAACATCTGGGTAAATCGTCCTCATAAAGAAAACAAACTCTAGTCATTTTCATTAGCCCCGAATAATCCAAGCTTCATGGATAATATGTGGTCTTGGTCCTCATGAGATCTCACACTATGACTCTAAGGAATTAAGAAGGCCTTAGTGCTGAGGTTCCTCCATAGACATTCAGTGGGGTACAATGCATCCTAACTAAGTTTCCAACATGTCAACATGGCTTCACTCACCATTCGGTAACTCCATATTGAACCTCCCTAGTATTCCACTGGATTTATCATAACCCCAATCCCTAAATCAAGTTACAACATGTGAACCATCCCGAATCGTCCAAGTCCACTACCTACGTGTAAGAGTCTACATTGGCGTAGGGCACGAGTCAAGACACCGATTATTAAGATATGAATCATCATTTCGTCACCTTTATTCTTTCATTGTGGTCTTAAATCCCTAGTTAAATACATTTATATAGCCTTAATTTATACAAAATAGCATCCATTATCTTACCTAGAAATATTGTATAAATGCATGTATTTAACTTTGAAATAAAAGAATAAAGGAAAGAAAAGAAAAAGAAATGAAGTTTCAAAGACACTAAATGATCTTAAACCTTGAGACCAAGGCAATATTGACTTGGTCGACCAGAAATAAAGTAGGGGACGATAGGTCACCCAGTTGTACAGAAAAATGCTTAAAAGTCCCAATTTAATTCATCAATATATCGCTTTATGTATCCTTATTTTATTTTGCATTTTATGCATCATAAATAATAAAACCCTCTACATGAAAGTAGTACATAAAAATATGTGGAAAAAGACAAAAAAAATTACATAAAAATAATGCACAATATCTCCTCCATACAAACTAAAAATTGACCAAACTCACCTTTATTATTCATAAATTTTAAGCAGCTATATAATAAGGGTGGTTTCATTAAAAATGAAGTTAAGATGCAAAAGTTGACTTTTGAGTCCCTATTGTATTGTGAACGCTGCATATAAAATTCGATTTTCTCATTCTTTATATTTTTACCTTTCTTATATTTTTAAATACTTTCAAATATTATTTAAAATACATTTAAAATGCAAACACAAAATAAAAGCATTAAAAATAAATTAAAATAAATATGTTATTAAGATATATAGGAATAGTATACCTATGATGTAAATACCCTTATTTATTTAAGCACATAAATAAGCTGAGAAAAATAAAATAAAATATGTAATTATATTTAAATATATTATAAATATATAAAATATGTGTATGTAATCAAAAACATCAAATACAAAATAAAAATAATATACCTGAAACACATGCAAACATACATATATACATATAAATATTAGCACCTGATAAATAGTGTTATAAAAAATATAAATACTCTGAAAATTGTACATAAAATAACAAACAATTTTCATGTTTTGATTTTAATCAATAATACATTTATTAATTATTATTGGTTAAATGAAGGATTTTACCCATCCCTTTTTCTGCTTGGTCCATGTGGACCAACCATAGCGCTTGGATTTTTGACCTCCGATCAACAATCTTTTCCCTGCTTTGTTGCATGTCAGACTTACGGGCCCTTCTGTTCTCCCATTTCTTACCCCACCTTCATCATTTCCCTCGAGCAACACCCCGACATGTAGCTCCCTCTTCCATGCCTTAGATCTAGCCTCCTCCAACCTTTCATCTTCTTCACACAAACTCCCATCGAAATCCACAACTTCGCCTATAAATAATACCCATCAGCCCCCCTTTGAACTTTGATCCACATTCTCCTCCATAACCCCAATAGGATTCCATGGGTAGATTCGCTTGGTGGCAACAAGCGGAACCATCTCCTTGTCTATGTGGATATGGTTGAGAATTGATGCAATTCGCACTCGCTGGAGTTCCACTAGTGAATGCCCTCTGCTCCATGATCCATGTTAGGTTGAGATGTTTTCTTTCATTTTTATCTCGCATTTCTTTTCAGCATGTTAGTTTAGATGTTAGTTTAGTCAGTTAATCAGTAAGATATCATAATTTGTGGATCTTCCATTTGCTCGAGCTTTGAGCTACATCTCAAATTTCATCGTGAAATTTTGTCTATTTTGATGCTTTGTCGCCCCCATCATCTTTCCCCCTTCACTTCTTCATCGAGGAACCCATCATGTTTAACTTGATCGACCTCAGATCAATGATTCGAGTCCCCATCTCCTCACCCATAGCCGAGGACTCAGCATTCCATTTCATGGCATTGTACAGCTTCAATCCAAGTTGAGGGAATTCCCCTCGCCTATTATCCCTTATGGTGCCTAAGTTTCTACCCAATATCCCAAGGGTACATTCCCAATCCCTTGAGGTTCATACTCCATCTACCCAACCACTTTCATATCACACCCACGTGATATTAATAAAAGACTTGTAGATTGGGTGACAACTGTATAATTGATTTGCTATGCGATTCACAGGTTTAATCCTTATATGTACAAATAAATTAAACATGTTGCTAGTTAACTTTTGCGGTAATAAATGAATGATATGTTATAATGTTTAATGAAATTAGACATGTATTTTCATGTATTACTACATAGTAATGGTGGAAGATAGTTCCCAAACAAAAGAACAAGATCGATCCCTGTATTGCCACTATATTGGTTATATTTCTTATTTAAACTTTGGGTGCCCAAATACAAGAGACTCTAATGCTCGGGATGATGTTTGATGACCAACCAGGGAGTAATCAACTTTCATATTTGTTAATGATATACTAATATCAACTAAAAAGGATCAACCCGATCTTAAAAAAAATCAGTACCAGTACATTCTCTAGATCAAAGCCTTATGCACTTTTCAATTGAACATGATTCACACACTTTCGATGTTCATATGCATAGAAAATATCCACAATCATGCATGTTGTCTATATGAAACAATGAGGTGTGACATGTGTGGAATGGGATAGGGTACCATGGCTCTGATACCAAGTTGTGACAACTATCCCCCTAAGATCTGGGTACTTGACAAATCGATTCCATGCACATACATTCTACATTCAAAACACATGATATAAATAAAAGAAGGAGAAAATATCGTAAGAAGACTGGAGTTCAAAATGTCTTTCCATTCATTAGTTACAATCCATGTCCACAAAATATTACATGTATGCATCAAAAAGTCTGTCCATACATATATTGTAAATATCATGTCTCTCAAAATACTACAAGTAAGCAGTAAAAGTACAAGAGCTAGTTACAAGAATGGTACCACAAGGAAACTGTGCAACTTCACAAAAAGAGTAGCTCCAACCCTAGTCTCTTAAAGTCGTGGCTGCTTCTGAGAACCTACGGAGTCCAACGCAAAGGTACACTATGAGCAAAGTTGTACAGAACGATACTAAAACTACAACAGGTAAGGTGCAAAGGAAGTGTGCAAAAGAAACAACTGGGTAAATCATCCTAACAAAGAAAACAAACTCTAGTCATTTTCATTACCCCTAAAAAACCCAAACTTCATGGATAGTCTATGGTCTTGCTCCTCATGTGATCTCACACTATGACTCTAAGGAAATAAGAAGGCCTTAAGGTTGAGGTTCCTCCATAGGCGTTCGGTGGATATAATACATCATAACTAAGTTCCCTACATGTCCACTTAGCTCCACTCGCCAAACTGTAACTCCATATTAAACCTCATTAGTATTCCAGTAGAAAGAAAATAAGTATCAGTACATTCTCTAGATCAAGGCCATATGCAGTTTTCAATCTAACAATATCCAGACACTTCCATGTTCGTATGGAAAGAAAATATCCACAATCATTCAGGTAAGGCTTGTTCCAAACTTGACCACTATACGGCATACGAGTGATAAAAATAGACCATGTATGTTTCTCCATAACCATAACCATATTAGAGGAAAACATTCATGTGGATAATATTTTTCCATTACAGAATAAACGAACACAAGATTCATAAGGGTCGAGATTCATATGCGTTGTTAATGGAGTCGTCTTTGTGATCTTTAGAAATATTATAACCTTGCGGTTGTCATGATCTATATCACTTGGAAGTGAGTATAATGATATATTTATATATCTACAAGGCATTAGCATCGACAATCAAAAGAATTGGCATTCATGGAGGTTAAGATGATTCCACTTCAGGCTTAGCATTCACGGGATTTTGGAATCAAAGTTTTCATACACGCAAGACCATAACATTGGTTATAATAGACATGATTAAGAAAAAGGGAAATTGAATGGAAACCTCTACTCGTTCTGTGTGAAATGAACAACCAGACCTGTGAGGTGTCGACTTTAAGAAACTTTATATTAGATCAGTCCGTATAGTCTTATATGCGACTAGTATCAATTACTAATTTTGAGCAGCTTCATATCAACAACCATGAGAGGGGTAGTAAGTGGTGGAGATTACCACTGACAACCTGAACTTAAATACCTTGGATGGATGTCAATGTTATAAAATATGAAGAATGCGGAAGCGATTAATAAACAAAGCAGAAACAAGAAAGATAGAACATGGAACACCATGATTTTACGTGGAACCCTACTCCGTAAGGAGCGGGATGAAACCACCGGAGAAGCCCTCAAAGGGGCGTGTTATGCATTGCACTTTCTCAATGGATACAGGAGGTCTGGGGCTCCTTATATAGCCTCTCCAGAGCCTCCAAGTCCCAACGTTGGTCCATGTGGGAATAAACACTGGATGGGGTAAATGGATCTTCTCTAGGATCCATTTACCCTGCTACAACTCAATAGGTGCATAACCAAATACTCTAACACTCCCCCTCAAGCTGGAGCATGCAATGCTCAGCTTGGATAAACAGAAAGAAACTCAACTCAACGCTATAGGATACTACGGACAATATCAACCCAACGCGCACATTGCTACAGTCGAGGATGTTGCTTCTCATGCTGTGCAGGTGAGGAGGACGAAGGGGCTGGAGTGTGAGTCTGCTGAATCTCCTTGTCGGAGAGCATGTACTCTGAATTGCCCTGTCAGGGTCACTGCAACTGGAATGAGTCTCCTCGTCGGAGTACTCTGGCCTGCCACAATAACAACTTCTCCATCTCTGAAAAGGGCCGAACTGAAAAAGAGTCGTGGTTGTGCAAACCTCGTCGGAGTCCACGGTCGCTGGAGAATGGATTCTGAAATAAGTCTCCTCATCGGAGAACTGGGTCTCTCCCATCTAGCTCAGAGAATGGTGCACTACTCTGGTGTACCTATGATACCATATGAAAACCCTTGCCAACATGGCATAGGGAATGGTCCTCTACTCTGGAGTCCGTATGGCTCACATGAAAACTCTGGCCTACAAAACAAGAATAATGATGGGGACCACGAACAAATGATGGCAACATGTGCTCATCTAAAAAATGACCGCAAACTCATGCGTGTCTGAAACGGGAGTCTCTCTCTAGAGATCTCGAAAATGGGCCTCTCGTCTTGGAGTGCCTCGAACTTGGACTCTGACCAATCTGTCAAGTCTGAACAATTGTGCATCACATTTGTGGACTCGGAATATGAACATTGAGTCTGAATCTTGCACATGAACAATCTTCATCTGAAAAATAGTAGAGTCTGAAAATTGGCTGGTCTGACAAATCTCTGAATCTGGAAGAAGACCTGTGACTCTACATATACACTCCCCCTTTCTCCCATACTTGTATGTATTAGTATGCTTAGTGTGCCTAGATCTTAGGGTATACCTGCATATATTACATATGTACCGTATAACCCTTCATGATTCGAAAAATACTGAGTTTGAGCATATACCAGTATAAGGTCCCTTAACGGTATGACTTCCTTAGTACTAAAATGCTTGATGCCCTTGTAATGCTCATACATCATGAGATATCGGTATAATATGTTGCACCGGTATATGAATGATTTATCTTTATAAAAAGTTCGGTTCCAATAGCTTATGGATCTCTTTGATATATCGTATAGGGGCCTATATACTCATATATGTGCTTGATAGTAGTTGTTTATGCATGTCTAAAATGCCTAATTGTTCAAAGCCTGCTCATGACTGAGCTAATGACCCTATGTTTTATCGTGATACGTTTTTACCGAATAATGATGTGCAGAAATGTGTGATTAATTCTCCGAGCAAGTGAGAAATATAACATGATAATGTCTTATATGAGTGGTGTTATTATGTTTTATTATTAATGGAAGCCTGAGATTAATACGTCATTACTTTTTTTATTGAACATGCATGCTATTTTGAGCATCATATCTGAGCCTAAAACTGCAATTAAAACTCAAATGTCACGATCAATGCTACATGGGACTATAAGTTACATATTGAAATATATGCAATTTTTTGCTCATAAAGCTTAAGGGCATTGGCCATGCTTCTTATTTCATTAAAAAAACAATACAATTGTGCCCTTCATGGGAATTTACAAGGAAAACAATGAGAGGACTAAATGGTGATCACATGTACTGCCAAAAGATGACAAAACATTGTTCTATGTATTCATCGCCCAAGTTGCCTTCCACTTCAACAGGTACACGTCTGTGTCAAAAAGCTGCAGTCAGTTGCATCGTTCACAACCTGAGAATATTTGCTTGATGTCTCACAATTGCTTGGATAATGCCATTGATTTAAGCCCAAGTTGCTTTCATATTCAACAGGTACACTCTGGCTCAGTTTTTTGGGCAAAAGTGGAGCTTACCGATATGTCATTGACTTATGCTTTAATTTGATCAAACAACCATGATGGACATTCTCTCTTTTTGATTTCAGTGCCGCCAATCTTTTGCCTGATTCTGGAATATTATGCTTCAACCTGACTAAAGCAGCATCCGATATGATCAAAATCTTTAAAACACCTGTCAATGATCATCTTGGTGCATTGAAAAGGATCGATTCTTTAAAAAAAATCTCCTTGTACAGTTGTTCACGGTCCCACCAAGAATCAAATACAAAATGATTTATGTATGCAGTTCCAAAATCATTGTCCACTTAAAAATCGAATCATTAAAACTTGATGCATGCAGAGATTAGAAATCAGTAACTCATTTAATATGATCAAATCTTTAAGTAAATTGTGCATATCCACATAATATTTAAGTTAGTATGAGGCTAATGTGAACATATATTTTAAGAAGAAGCCTCCAACTTTGTTGCGAATGAAATAATGCGTCATGCTAAATGATCAAAATAATTAAAACTGTACCTGTGCAATGGCTAGTTCTATCTTTTTTTCATGAAATGAGATTGGCTAGTTCAATGTGAGACCTGGTATGATCAAATAATTTTGAAACGCCCTATTCTTGCACCAGATAATTGACTAACTTTCGTAACATGATCAAATATTATAAAGCCCTAACTATGCAGTGCCAAAAATAGTGTTTCAGCCAGAAAGATCACATCTTCAAGAACACTACTCATATTGCAGTTGTATCAATGTTATCGTCAAATATTTTGAGAAAAATGTTTACTAGTAGAGAAACTTTTTTTAAAAAACATAGGTAGACCTTTTTGAGATTAATTATCAAATAGATATTTTATTAATTTATTGTGTGATCATATAGTTTGGCAAGAAGCCTCCAGCTATGACGTGATAGAAACATTATCTCATCCAATATGATCCAAAACTTAAAACTCTACCTATGCAATGGCTGGTTCAATATTTTTTATATGAAAAGACACTGGCTAGTTAAATATGAGACCTGTTATGATCAGAAAATCTCAAAAAGCCTCTATTTATGTAGTGGACAATTGACTAACTTCTGTAACATCATCAAATATTCTCATTGTAGAAACGACAAAGATATCAAGCACAAGACAACGATTTACGTGGAAAACCCTTCGATCAGGAAAAAACCACAGGGGCACAATAACCCTAATCTCAATTCGAGATTAGGGTTCTCTTCACTCATACCTCTCAAAGCAAGGGGGGTGAGTACATAAATAAGAGCCCGGGGTAAATGGCCCCTCACCCAAAGATCCATTTACCCGCCCAATAATACAAAAGTCAACACTCCCCCTCAAGTTGGGCATACATGTCAACCATGCCCAACTTGCCTACATTCAACTCGTATTGCACCGTAGGCAGCCCCTTTGTGAAGAGGTCAGCAATCTGATCTTTGGATTTCAGGTAGGGCAGACACAACTGTCCATCATCAATTTTTTCACGAATAAAATGTCGATCGATCTCCACGTGTTTGGTTCTATCATGCATCACTGGATTGTTTGCTAAATTTATAGCGGCTTTGTTGTCACAGAACATCTTCATAGGGATATCAGCTTCCATCCCTAATTCTTTTAATAGCAACTGTAGCCATAATACTTCTGTCACGCCATTAGTAAGTGCCCTGTATTCAGCTTCTACACTTGACCTTGAAACAACATGCTGCTTTTGCTTCTCCAAATGACAAGGTTCCCACACAAGTACACAACATACCCAGAAGTGGATCTCCTATCATCAACAGATCCAGCCCAATCAGCATCAGTATATCCTTCAATGGTAACATTACTTTGTTTCTTGAACATAATCCCTTTGCCAGGGCACTTCTTTATGTAGCTCAAGATCTTGTTAACAGCGTTCACATGGACGGTAGTAGGAGCATGCATAAATTGGCTGACTATATTCACTGCATATGTGATATCAGGTCTTGTGAGAGTAAGATAGATTAATTTTTCAACTAACCTCTGATATCTACCTTTCCCCTCATCATCGAGTATTTTCCCATCCTTTTTACTCATTTTATGGTTAGCCTCCATAGGATAAGCAGTAGGTTTGCAATTATCCATTCTTGAGTCACAAAGAAGGTTAAGGGCATAATTTTGTTGATTCAAACACATACCTTGTGGAGATCTAGCCATCTCAATTCCAAGGAAGTACTTCAGTTGTCCCAAGTCTTTCAATTCAAATTCTGCTGAAAGAATCATTTTTATGCTAGACAATTCCTCTTCGGCATCACCAGTAAGGATCATATCATCAACGTATACCAGAAGGATAGATTTCTTATGGACTTTCCTCTTGATGAATAGAGTATGATCTCCATTAGCCTGTTTGTAATCATTTTTTATCATCACAATCCTGAGTCTTTCAAACCAAGCTCTTGGCGACCGTTTTAGACCATACAATGCTTTTTTCAACTTGCAACATTTACCCATTTGATCATATCCTGGTGGCATTTTCATGTAAACTTCCTCTTTGAGACTTCCATTTAGGAAGGCATTCTTTACGTCCAGTTGATACATTTTCCAGGAAAATTGAACTGCAAGATAGATAATAACTCTGACAGTGTTCATTTTTGCAACACGCGCAAAGGTCTCGAGGTAGTCAATACCATATTTCTGACTGTAACCTCTTGCAACCAATCGGGCTTTGAATCTGTCAATTTTACCATCAGCCTTATACTTGATTGTGTAAACCCATTTTGAACCGACCAAGTGAGCGTCTTTTGGAATTGTCACAATATCCCAAGTATCATTTTTCTTTAGAGCCTCCATTTCCTCCTTCATAGCTTTTGCCCACCTGGGGTCACATTGGGCTTCAATCGAATTCTTGAGAATAACATGAGAATCAAGCACAGTTATGAAGCTTTTATAGTTCGAGCTTACTCGAGAGTAAGAATCATAATTTTCCATAGGATAACGAGAAGGAGGCCTAGTTGTTCTTGTCGCTTTCCTCAAAGCAATAGGAAGTTCCTCTTCTACATCTTCAGTATCACTAACCATGTCATTCAAGCAATTGTCAATGTTCTCAATCAAATCATCAGGGGAAGAGGAATTACTTACAGTGTGATCATGACTTGGATCATCCGAGGAGAGATTGGGATTGTGGTTTGGCATCATATCATCATCCGTCCTCTCAGCATTGTTATCTATACTCTCGTGTCTGCCAGTACTGTGACCACAAGGAATAACAATTTCATCATTGATCACATCGCAGCCTTCATTCATAAAATGATGCTCATCTTTATTTTTCTCAACAGTCGTTTTACTGCACTCCCCCTGAGAAAAATTCTCTGCATAGTAGAAATCATGCTCATGAAAAGTAACATCCCTTGTAACATGAAGTTTCCTTTCAATTGGGTCGTAGCATTTGTACCCTTTTTGTGTACTTGAGTATCCAAGAAAGATACACTTCAGAGATCGAGGGTCCAATTTCCTCAAGCCAGGACCAGAAATGTGGACATAGCAAACACTCCCAAAAACCCTAGGAGTTAAGTTGAAAGGAACCTTATGATGATGTATCATTAGAAATGGAGTATTTTCTCCAACCACATTAGACGGACGCCTATTTATCAGATAAACAGCAGTGAGAACAGCTTCTCCCCAATACCTTTTTGGAGTATTTCTTTGAAAAAGAAGGGCTCGTGTAACTTCTAATATGTGCCTATTTTTCCGTTCAGCAATGTTGTTTTGTTGAGGTGTGTATTTACAAGACGTTTCATGAATAATTCCATTATCATCAAGAAATGCACTAAGAGGTCCCTCCAAATACTCCTTAGCATTGTCAGACCGTAATACTTTTACATTTGTGTTATACTGGGTTTTTATCATGTTGACAAAGCTTCGGATTATACTTTGAACCTCACTTATGTTCTTCATTAAGTACACATAGGTGAATCGAGAATAATCATCAATAAAAGTCATAGAATAGCGATGGCCTCCCAAACTTTGCATATTCGACGGTCCCCAAACATCCGAATGAACAATATCAAAAATCGACTTGCTTTTACTATTAGATATAGGATTAACAGTTCTAGTTTGCTTTTAGAGCTCACACACTTCACAAAAACGAATATATGTTCCAACTTTATTGCATAATTCGGGAAATAAAAAAGATAGAACAGGATAACCAGGATGTCCAAGATGCTCATGCCATCGCTTCAAAGCTAACCTGTCATCAGATTCTTTTGCATCAGTTGCAGCAACCCAAGCAGAAACCACACGTGCAGGAAGGCGATGTAGACCATCAACAGCCAAACCAATCCCAATCTGCTTCCTCATCACCAAATCCTGCAACACACATGATGTCTCATCAAAAATTAGTCGACAATGCAGATATTTAGCAATTCGATACACAGAGAGTAAGCTAATTGGGAAATCAGGTTTATGAAGAGCATCTTTTAACATAAATTTATCTATGATAGATATAATCCCTTTTCCAGCGACAGTAACAGAAGACCCGTCTGCCAATTTTACTCGTTCTCTCCCCGAAGCGAGTTTATAATCAAGAAACATTCTAGCATTCCCTGTCATATGATCAGAAGCGCCACTATCGATAATCCATTCATTATTAAATAAATGATTACCTTCAGTTTTCTTCACGGCCATTGCAGTATTCACAATATCAGCATCATTAGAACTCCTAGATATTTTTTGCACATAGGTGTGAAGTTCTTTGATTTGATCCTCGATCAACTTCTTGCTGTCAACGGACATAGCAATGGGTTTCTTCCCTCTGTTACCCTTCCTTTCCGAATGAAGTTCCCAGCAATACTCGATTCGATGACCAGTCTTTTTGCAAAGAGCACATTTTTTGTCTTTCTAGTAGCCACTTTTGCCCCCTTTACTAAATAGAGAAGATTTCTCAAACGATGAGACATGTTCGTCTCTCATTGCGATACGCCGCTGCTCCTCAGATTCGACTGCATGATAGATTTCCTCAATATCGAAGCCAACCCCTGTTGTGAGAAGCTGACTTCTGAGATTCAAAATCACTATTAAGGCCACCCAGGAAAATGAAAATGAAGATCCTTTGTTTCCATATCTCCTCCCAAAATTTCTTCTGATCTGTTGGACTAGTCCACATGTCATCACAATAGTAGTCAATCTCCTCCCACTTTGCTTTCAACGCAGCATAATACCCTGCAACATACATATCCCCTTGTTTCATATTGTAGACTTCCATGCTCAACCGGTACATCCTTATATCCTATTTTTTCTGACCATACATGCTCTCAAGAGTGAGCCACTGCTCTCGCGCAGATTTCTTCCTTAGCACCAACGGTTGAATTTCAGAAGAAATAGCATTTATAATCCAATTTCTGCACTGGCTATCTTCGATGTACCATTGATCATACAACTTATCAGTAACAGCAAGGGGCTTTTTCTGCCCATCAATGTAGCCTCCACGACCTCTCGAGGCTAACACAACTTCTATAGCCGCGGACCAAATCAAGTAATTAGTTTTTGTTAATTTGATCATTGTAATATTCGCAGGAATATTCTCAAACTTGAAGGTCATAGGTTCCTCAATGTCTTCTTGAGCCATAGATACAATAGTCAACAACAGATCAAAAACAAGGCTAAAAGAATAACTCACAGGGAAACCAGAGGGGTCTCTGCAGACGCAGGGAACAGGAGCCGTGAACCAGAATAAAACTCTGCAGCAACGCGATCAAACACTGCAGCCCGTGCACAGAGGCGTAGGGGAGTCGCGAACCAGAATAAAACTCTGTGCTGCCCGATCAAAAGAAGGGCACGCACGTCCCGTCAGAAGGGTGCGTTCCCGTCAGGTTCACCACCAACAGGTTCACGTCCTGCCAGAAGGGTGCGAGGAGGGCACGCACCACGGGCGCACCAGGTTCACGTCGGGTTCATCAGTAGGTTCACGAGCGCACCAGGTTCACGGGCGCACTAGGTTCATGCGAGGGCGCACCCGAGGCATGAGGGCGCGGTCGCAAGGGGGCACCTGAGGCGTGAGGGCACGGTCGCAAGGGGGCACCTGAGGTGTGAGGGCGCGCGATCGCGAGGGCGAGGGCGCAAGGGACTGGGGCGCGAGGGCGCAAGGCGCGAGGGACTGAGGTCGCGAGGGAGCGAAGGGGGTTGACCTCCGAACCTCGAGACCTCCGAACCTCCATATCGGGTGGAAGGAGCGTCGCTCCTCCTTTCTTCTCCAAGCAGGAGAGGGCGGCAGCGGTCCTTGATTCCAAGCAGGGAACGACGACGTCAGAACACACACGAGTCGTCAGGAAGCAGCGGAAGGTGTGGTGATCCGATCTGGCTCTGATACCATGTAGAAACGATAAAGAGATCAAGCACAAGACAACGATTTATGTGGAAAACCCTTCGATCAGGGAAAAACCACGGGGGCACAATAACCCTAATCTCAATTCGAGATTAGGGTTCTCTTCACTCATACTTCTCAAAGCAAGGGGGATGAGTACATAAATAAGAGCCTGGGGTAAATGGTCCCTCACCCAAAGATCCATTTACCCACCCAATAATACAAAAACTCAACACTCATAAAAAAAACATCATCAAATATTATAAAGCTCTAACTATGCAATGACAAAGACAGTCTTTCGCTTAGAAACATCACATTTTCAAGAACACTACTCGTTTTGCAGTTGTATCAGTGTTCATGATCAAATATTTTGAAAACAAATACTAGTAGAGAGATTTACCTCAATCAAATGTTTAAAACTCTTGAACAAAGCATAGGTGAATTGTTTTCAGATTAGTTATCAAATAGGGAATTCTATTTATATGTCATTATCTTTTAATCTAATGCATATTCAAATATAAAATATCCACCTATTTTGATGGTTAAGTCACAAAGACTTGGTTTTATCAAATCTGAAGGAAGAAAAGTGTCTAACCATGCAACAGGTCATCCAATATGAACTAAATTGTTGAAAACTCTAGCTACGTAATGGTTAAAATAATATGTTGTCAGATATAATCAAATCGTTAAAAGTAGTTTTGTATCTATGCAATGGTTAAGTGGTATCTCTGTCAGTATGATAAAAAAAACTCTATCAATGCAGTGTTGAAATCAATGCTTGCCTCATAAGATAAAATATTAAATATTTCTACTTATAAAGTGGTTAAATCAGTGTTGTTGTTGTTGTTGTTGTAAAGTAGCTTAATCAGTGTTTCCCAATGATGATAAAATATTAAAGAAAATCATGGTATGCACGATTAAGTCAGTTTCTTTGCGATGTTTTCTATTCCTTGGGAAAAGAGGATGCATCTATCTATGATCACAAAATTTGACCATCTACCTATTTGACCAGTATTCTATCGAATATGATCACAAAATTTGATACATCTACCTATGCAACAATAGATTTTATGTCCCATCAGACACAATCAAGGCTAAAAAAAGAGACATATGCTTATGATGCAGAGGTTCAGAGGATGTCCCTCAATATGATCAAAATGTTTTGAAACCCTACATATGCAAGATGGGTTGGAGGTAACTGTGACTGGCATCCATGTTAATGGTTCTATGTAGCATCCCACTTTGCCAGCTTCACAATAACCTCCTTTATGGAGGTAAGGTCCAAAGTGGATAGTTTGTTTTGGACCTCCTCGAGCATCCCCCGAAAGAACTTCTGTAAGTTCTCTTGTGGATAATCTATAGTAGCAGGGGAGTGGCAAGACAACTCCATGTAACAGATCAGGTACTCATATGTCGCCATTGACCCCTAGTTAGCTTGGTGAACTCTCTCCTCTGATCTTCTGCCCAATGGTCACGGAACTCATCAAAGAAGACCTTCAAAGTGATGGGCTCAATCAGGTGCTCCTTGATGGAATTCTGCCATCGATATGCATACCCTACTAATGAGTACTCTGCAAAAGACATCCATACATCCTCAAGCACATAGATCATCCTCAGAACCTTTAGACCGCATTCGGGTCGCGGGGTACCCGCACCCAAACGGGTTATCTTCGGAAAACCCGCAGTGTCTTGCAAGGGTCATCCACGCAACCCCTGCAATAAGACCCCCGCTCCTTCGATGGACTGTAGCATGAGGGGACATCTCTGTTGTGTTCCTGTCACACGCAAGTGTCACTTCTGGACCCTCTCTCCCGAGGCTTCGGTCGCGACGCCCTCTTCTCCCCCCCCCCCCGCCGGTTTCCTCCTGGCATGGTTTCCTCCTCCTCCCAGTGTTCTCGCATCTCCACACCCCCGCGAAGGCAGTGGCGTCGTCTCGACCTCGACTGGAGGTATGCCTTCACCCTTGGGCTCGAACTACTCTTGAACGAGGTCGTTGAGGAGGACATATACATGGGGGCCGACGGAGAGACCTTTCCTTCTTCTCGCCGCAGGTAACATCCCCCTCGTGATGACTGTATTGGCCATTTTCATATGTTCTTTCTACTGTTGTTAAGTCAAGGTGGCATTTCTTCGTTCTTCTGTGAAGGCGATTTGTAGCGTTTGGCTCTCTCTCGGCCGAATGCTGTGGTGTTCCATGGGTCATTTTTTTGCTTTGACTGTGGTTGTGGTCACATGTAGTTCATCTTAGATATTGCCTGTCCGTCCGACCTCCTCGGCAAATAGTATGGAGGGGGCATTTCTGTCTGACGTATGTGAAGCCATTCATTGCAAACAATGGAAAGTAGGAGGGGCGTTTATGAATGAAGAACAACAAGTCAGACAAAAAGTAGGAGGGGCGTTTATGTATGAAGAACAACAACTCAGCAGATACAAGTCTTTTATTTCTCGTGTCACATACACAATTCACAGGAAGAGCAGTAGCTCTCAAACAATGGAAGCTTTATAAATCAAAATAGCTTTATAAATCAACAACTCAACAGTGCACTTTGGATTAAATCAAAATAGCATTTTATGTATCAACCTCAAACTGATCAACCATTTTTTATGCTCTGATTGTTCATTTTACTTTACCTATTTTAAAACTGATCAATGCATAATCTGATCGATCACCCGAAGACCTTCTTTTATCTGATTGATCACCCCTGCTGAAAGTAATGTCTATGCTTTAATTGACCAAACTCTCGTTGACTGATATTCTGAGACACTGTCTACCATCTCACACTCGGGTAAAAATAGGAAATTAAAGTATATAACACTGCCAGAAAATATAGCGTGCTCTTTTTCCATCACTCACTCAATTTTGGTTTAATCTATACAGTTATTTTCTCACTTTCCCTTCTCGTATCTATCGTGCTAGTTTTTCATATATCCTGTTATTTTTCTTACCCTCTGGTTATTTTTCTGCTCATCTTTCTAATCTAGCAGTTATTCAATCGTGACATGTCTGTACTTCATTTAAGTTGCACTTAATTGACATTTATACGGACTCATGAATACCGAATCATGTGTGTGTAGACAGGAACAAATGCAAGGCGTGTTATATACAGATATAGTATTTATACGCAAAATTTAAAGCGTATTACGTACACATTGACTGGGCTTGGGTCGCAACTTCAACAGATATAGTCTTTATATGCAGAATTTAGAGCGTATTACATACACATTGACGGGAGACGCGCAACAATTTGGTTACGTTCAATGTTTAATGACAATGTTTAATGACAATTTGACATTTACCAATTTATGTACTTAGTCACGCAATGCCACGCCAAGGTAAGGGAAAGAGCATAGTGGATGGGAGTGAAGGAGCAACTACTGGTGCGGGAAGGGCAATTAACTGGACACCAGATTATGATCGGATCTTAATCCATTGTATGCTGGATGCAAGAGACAAGAATCAATGGAGTGAGAAGTCATTCACTACTGCAGGTTGGAATGCAATCTTGCAGCAGTTTAATGAACAAGCAGGACTGTGTTACACGAAGGATCAAATCCAATCACGTTGGAATATCTACAAGAAGGACCACGCGGCGTACTTGTACCTTCAGGGCAAGTCCGATTGGGGATGGGAGCATGTCTCAAATCGTCCAATCGCACCGGATGAACTCGCGTGGTCAGAAGTATGATGTTCATCGCAATATCAAGAATTCTCCAAGTCGATTACCTACCAATGACTAATTGTAATTTCTATTTGTTAGGTAGGTGAGGCGTATCGCAAATACAGTTCACGTCCCTTCTTCTACTTCGAAGAGGTTGCCTACCTCATCGGGAAGGGGTCTGCAACTGGACATTATGCCAGCTCCTCACGTGCGTCGATGGTTGCAAACAATACAGAAGAAGAGCAAGTCACGGAGGGCCAAGAAGGTAATACTGATTATGAGGATGTGGACGAGGTGCCCACCCCTCCTGTTGTTAGCAAGGCTACACAGAGATCATCAGGATCTAAGCGCAGGAAGAGTGGAGATGGGAAGAAAATTGTACCGGACATGGAGGCTTTGATGGAGCTGATTCAGGAAACGATAGGAGCTCAAATACGACACCAAGATGTGGACGCCCGTGAGGCATTCAAGGAGTTGAGGGAGTCATGCCCAGTGCTCTCCCCTGCGGCCTACTAAAGATGGCTGATACGTTGACGCACCCGGGCAAACGGGAGCTCTTCCGTTCGGTCAAGGATGACCCTGAGTACCTGCAAGCATGGATTCACCATGTCCTCGGTCAGCCATAAACCCTCTTGTGCCATGCTTCCATATGATATGACACTCCCACATGACAGACAATTTCAAATGTAGTTTATGTACTCGTAACCGCTCGTACTTTCGTTTTCTTTCCATTAGTTTATGCGTTGCTTTGGTAGGTACATGTTAGTCTGTACTCGTATCTTCTAGTACTCGTAGATGCACGTACTTTTGTCTTCATTTTAATGGTTTTTAAGACTATATTTGCTCCATTTTTGTTTGAATGGTATTTATGACTATATTACCTTTA